>JABSTQ010011043.1:0-205732 GCA_013358835.2 Ixodes persulcatus
CTATTTTTTTACCTCCAAACCTGTCAGCTCATTTACAACAATAAATGTAACAAGATACATAAGTCTAGCAGCGTATCATAATACATCACAAAAGTATTTCACTACAGAAACACAAATAGATTTCTCAAATGCATCTTGGTACAGAAATAGAGATACTCAAAAGTGTCGCTAAGATTATATGGCAATACTTTCATGTCGTGATGTTGCCCCGATTGTAATTCCTCATTCGTTTTACATTGCTGCCGACGCCGGTTATTTGTTTAAACATAAGCACTGTATGTCTGTGTGGAGGCTGATGCTCATGGCCTTAATTGCAGCGAATAATAGCAGTTGACGAGAGCAAACATGTTTTGACCTTCTACATTCAAGTATGTTGTGCTTTATCCTTTTACCTAACGCAGGACGAGAACATCCCACCGACACCATGTGTTCTCTACACCAAGCAGGAGCTGGACGATGCAGACTTTCTTCACCTTGCTGTGGGTCGTGAGCGCTTGTTCTCAGTTTTTACTGCGGAAGAGGGGCTGTGCATGTTGTTGGCAGCATATTGGCTGTTCAGCATCCAGTGCGAATGCAAGGCTTCCAACACGCTGGTTGCTCTGGAGAGGCTTTTCCTTGGCTTGTGGGACACAACTCCAAGGACAGTCGTAATCAAATTTTTGAACAAAGTTTGCAGACAGGTATGTGGTCGAAGAGATGTTTTGTGAGCCGTTTTAAAAGTTTATGATGCACTTCTCTCGCCAGCATTATCAGGTTCATTTTTATTTTGCTTCCAGGATGAATGATAGAAGGTTTTATGGAAGCATGTTTTCTTTTTCTTTCTTTAAATGTTGGGTACCTTCTGTGATAACTTATGCTGACCTCCTGAAGGCGAGGTGCTTAGAATTTAGCTCTACGAGTTCCTCATCCATAGTAGTCTTCCAGAACTTTATAATTTGTATTGTACGTGAGCAAGAGAATAGCGTCTTCTACTGAAACATTTGCTTTTTTCCCGTAGAGTGCAAGTTCATTATGTGATATTTTTCGTTACATGTTTGCAGATAGCATTCTTTATGTCATGGAATGGCATACATTGTATTTTTTATTTGTCCCTTAGGGTTCAATTAATGTTCAATTTAACACATTCTAATTGATGTCGTAATGAGCTTCACTTACTAAAATACTGCTGTGGTTCAATCAAGGGCTAGACCACCGCCCTCTACCCTGTTTCCAATCAGTAATCAGATGCGCATAACGAGACTAGTGATAAGGGAAGCGTGTTGCCTGCAATGCTCGGAAACAAACAAAACATGTCACTTGATCTCCAAACAGGAAAGCTCCCCTTGCCTCGTTTGTGGCAGCCCATGATGCTTAAAATGATTCAGCCGTGCAGTACGATGCTTGGGGCCACTGCTTGCTCACTTAGAGTTCGAGAAAGGGGGGCGCCGTAGAACTTCCTAATTGCCCCTGGAGTTACGATCTGGCTTGCCAGGAGCTCTTTTGTATTACTTCATGAGTTGTGCTCAGTGTGACTCATTATTTCTTTATCACGTGGCTCGTATGTGATGATGTGGCAATCCCTCTAAGTGAAAAAGTGTAAATGTGTTCAGTAAACATGATAAGCTGTAAATCATATAAAATAATATAAGAGTATGCAATGCCGTATATGATCTTTGTACAAATTACAAGTTCTGATATGTGTATTGGACACATTCCTATAATATTTTCACTTGGACCTATACTTCATTTCACCCTTCGTCCGAGTGCGGCGGACGCTACCAGACATCCCAGCGAATCCAGCGTCGAGAGAGTGTCATGTGACCTTGAACTCCACTTAACCAAAACGTCGCGTGATACTCTCCTGGCGCCGGATTGGCTGGGGTGGCCCAGCATCCACTGGGCCACCCCAGCGGGCGCCCATTCCATGCCCAGCACCCTTTGCCAAGGGTGTTAGCAAGCACCCATTATGAAGGGTGCTTGCCTGAACACCATGAGGGTGTTAGCCCTGGGACAAACTGATTTACACCCTTAAGTGTGTAAAAACTTTTACTGTGTACTCAAGGCTTCTCTTTCCCATTAGTGCCAGCAAGCTTGTGTAAAGTGAAAAATATTGTAAGTGAACATCGGTTGCACTGACCCTTCACAAAAATTACTTCTTTTTTTTTTTACTCCTGCATTACCGTGGGATCTTAATGGTGGGACCACGGAGGACTGGAGTGGTGGTCACCGCAATCAGCGTCGTAAGACGTAGAACTCAAAAAGTCCAATAAATATTGAACAACCTTGCAGCAGCTTCGCTTGTCATTAATATGTAAACGTTTCTGGGGTTGAGTTCTCAAACTTGAGCTCCCGAAATTCTTGACAGTATTCTGAGGAACACCAACGTTTTGTGGCCGTCTGTGATAAATTATATATGAAGTGTATAACTACAGCCACTTTCGGCCAGTGACTGGCCGAAAGTCAATGGCCAGTGACTGGCCAAATGGGAATGGCCAGGGGCTGGTCAAAAGTGAATGGCCACTGGCTGGCCGAAAGTGACTGCCCAGTGGCTGGCCGAAATCGAGTGGCCAGTGGCTGGTCAAAAGTGACTGGCCAGAAGTGGATGGCCAGTGACTGGCCAAAAGGAAATGGCACTGGTCAAAGGTGAATGGCCAGTCACTGGCCTAAAGTGAATGGCCAGTGGCTGGCCAAAAGTGAATGGCCAGTCACTGGTCAAACGTGAATGGCCAATCATTGGCCTAAAGTGAATGGCCAGTGACTGGCATAAAGTGAATGGCAAGTCACCCGACGAGGACCAAAACACTGCTATTGCCGAGCACTTTGACCAGGCTTTGGCCATCGAAAATCTGGTTGGCCATAGTGCACTTGCCAGCGATGGCCCATTCACAATGTGCTGCTTGGGAACTTTGTGTAAGTCTTGGAGCCGCTCGCATGTTCGGCCAAGTGCGAGTAGTGATAGTAACGCATTACTGCGCACCTCAGACTTTTTGGCACTACCACCTTGAACACATGATCTGTGTCCTTCTCAGATGGGAAGTACTTCAGCAGGAACCCGTCGGCGCTCAGCAGAAATCGATCCAGCGTGTCAGTATCATTACCAGATATATCCCGACACTCGGCGTTTACTGCAATACCAGCAGTCGTACGCCCGGCGGACACGCCGCCCGACACACAAAGTCCGACTCACTCGAGAATCCGTCGATCACCTTTCGACAAAACGGATCATTCTTCTGAGCTTTCAGTAGCTCTTCTTTGCTGAACACGATCCCCACTGCGCTCCCTGCGTCTATGTGGTTCACATCTTCGTCCGAGAAGGTCAGTGGTGCTGCCTCCATTTTGGACTGATTTTCGGCTTCGCATGGCCTGGAGTTTACCGTTGACTCGGCTTGGGTCCCCGCGGAAAGATTTGCGCAGTCTACGGGGGCTCGCGACAGCGCGTCGGCCACCACGTTTGTGCTGCCTTTCCTGTACCGCACGACATAGTCGTATTTCTACAGCAGCAAGGCCCATCTCGCTAACCGTCCTGCGGGTTCGCGAAGTCTGGACAGCCATATTAGGCTCTGATGATCTGTTTCGATCGTGAACGTGGTATCGTCGACATAAATGTCGAAGCGCTTCAGGGCAAAGACAATGGCCAAGCACTCTTGTTTGCATGTGTTGTAGTTCACCTCAGCTGGTGTCAGCGAGCGGCTAGCAAAAGCTACCAGACCAAGCAATCCCTCGTGCTCCTGAAGCAGGACCTCTCCCAAGCCCAGTTTGCTCGAGTCCATTTGGATCACGAAAGGCTTGTTCAAGTCGTGTAGCTTTAGTACAGCTGTGTCCGTGAGCGTTTTAGATGTGCAGCGGAATGCCGCCTCCTGCTCGGGTTCCCAAATCTTTCTCACGGACTTTCTCAGTAGCCGCGTTAGTGGCGCTTGGAGTGATGCGCAGTTTGGGATGAATTGACGGTAAATGTTTACCTTTTCCAGATAGCGACGGAGCAAGCTTACGTCCGTCAGCGCCGAAAACTCCCGGATAGCCTTTGTCTTCTCGGGCTTTGGCGTCTTGGTGTCTTGCCCACACCAATATTTGCATTTTGTTGAGTGTGTTAGAAACACTGTACAGTCTTTGCTTTGCTGTGGCGACGTTGAGGCCAATCCTGGTCCCATGAGCGATGTTCAGGCTAAGCAGTTTAGCGAAATGTATGATCTTTTACAGAGCTTGAATGCTCGCTCGCTTCAGTTTGAACAGGGACAGTCAAAGCTGCTTACCAGTGTAAATGAGATAAAGAAAAACCAGAAAGTTATGCAAGAACAGGTGACTGACATTAACAAAAGGTTGCAAGTCGTTGAGACTAAAACAATCCTTCTTGAAACAAAACAGCAAGAACACGGCATCGCCGGTCAAGCAGCTGATAGCTTACGGAATGAAAACATTGCTCTACGGGGGCGTCTTGATGATATGGAGGACCGGTCTCGTCGAAACAACGTTATCTTTTACGGTATTCCTGATCTTGCTTCAGAATCGTGGGGTGACGCTGAACGAAAGATAACAAGCTTGCTCTCCGAATGCTCCTTGCCTTCCATAAGCGGAACATTTGGTATAGAGCGCTCACATAGGCTAGGGGCGTATGCTGCAAACAAATGTCGCCCCATCATCGTACAGTTTTCTTCCTTCAAAACAAGGGATCTTATCTTATCTTGCAAAGTGCAACTGAAAACGGTAGACGTGACTGTCAGTGAAGATTTTTCTTTTGCTACTCGACTGGCTAGGAGAAAACTAATAGAATTTGGCAAATCCCAAGGAAGTACTTTCAAACTGCGTTTCAACAAGCTCTATCAAAATAACAACTGCTATACGTACAACCCCCAAGAAGACCGAATATGTGTGTCAACCTCATTCCAGCGCTCTGAAAGAAATGTTAGCGTGCTTCCACCAATTTCAGCTCCTCTTTCTCAGCCGTCTGGCTCCGCCTAGCGGTCCGAGAGGGGCGGGGGACCAGCGAATGTGCCAGTTGTTTTTTCTAACATCCGAAGTCTGATTAAAAAACGCGATGACTTGTGCTCAATGATTGACTCATGTGATGCTGGTTTAGTTGTGCTAACGGAAACTTGGCTTTCCTCTCAAGTTAAGGATTCTGAAATATTTCATTGTAATAAAAGTTTTAATGTATACCGCAATGACCGCAAGGAACGTTCTGGCGGGGGAGTTTTGATAGCAGCTGTGCCTGAACTTAATTCTTTTTTGATAAACATAAAATCTGATCTCGAAATAATATGGGTAGGTCTTTCCATTGGACACAAAAAACTAGTACTAGGCTGTTGCTATCGTCCTCCAACAGGATTAAATACTTTTGTTGAGCAACTTCATGATGCAATTAACCTTGTCCGTGTTCGCTTTCCAAACTTACCCATTGTTCTTATGGGCGACTTTAATTATCCCGGCATCATCTGGTCTGATTTAAGCTCTTCATCGAAAAACTCCTCAACCGAATGTAACCAGTTTTTAGATCTATGTTCTGACTTTAATCTTTCACAAATTGTAAGATTTCCAACAAGGACAACACACTCTTCGGCGAACGTGCTTGACCTGATACTGACTGATACACCTGATTTAATTTCTGATATTTTATACCTTCCTGGTCTTAGTGATCACTCGTTGCTTAATTTTTCTTTCATAACTCCCGTTTGCCGTAATACAAAACAGATCAAACAAATTCGGGATTACAAAAGGGCCAACTACGCAGCGATCAATAGAGGTCTGTGCTGTTTTTTGGAGGACTTTTTGCCAGCGTTTTGCGAGCGTTCCGTTCAAACCAATTGGGATTTATACAAGAACAAAGCCATTTCTTTATTTAATGAGCACATTCCATTACGCTCAATTATAACAAACACTCAGTCTCCATGGTTCACTCCTCAACTCCGAAGGCTTTCAAATAAAAAGAAACGTTTGTTCAGAAACGCAAAGCGCATTGACTCGGAGGAATACTGGCAACGTTACAATCTCGCAGCCAATGAATACAAAAAAGCAGTCGGGGAGACTAAATATTACTTTTTTAATGAGTGCCTCTCATCTATGCTAATCAATAATCCTAAACAATTTTGGAGTGTAATGAATCCCAGTGTTGAGCGTTCCCTTTCACTTAAAAATGAGTCCGGTGAAATGATTCCCGATTCACTGTGTTCGACTATTTTCAATGACATGTTTTCTAGTGTATTTAATAATGTTACTGATCCATTTTGTCCATCATATCCTTCAAATGACTTTTTTCCCATGAATCCAATTGTCATTGATGTGAATGGCATTTTAAAAATTATAGAGTCAACTAAACAATCATCGTCGTCTGGCGTTGACAATATTAATTCAAAGTTTCTAAAGAATACGAAAGAATATACATCAATCATTTTGTCTAAACTATTTGAGCAATCTCTCTCACTCGGTCAGCTTCCAGACGACTGGAAAACTGGAAGGGTGATTCCACTACACAAGACTGGAGACAAACATTCCCCTTCTAACTTTAGACCCATTTCACTCACAAGTATTTGTTGTAAAACAATGGAACATATAATTTATTCTAATCTGGTTAATTTTCTTGAATCTAATTCATTCTTCAACGTTAACCAACACGGTTTTAGGAAATCTTTTTCATGCGAGACGCAACTTGTAAGACTAACAAATGATTTCCATCAGGTTTTAGATCGTGGTTCACGAATCGACAGTGTTTTTCTGGACTTCTCCAAGGCGTTTGACAGGGTCTCTCATAAACTTCTTCTTCTTAAACTTCACAAACTTAACATTGAACATCATGTACTTTCGTGGATTCGCTCATTTCTGACTAATCGTTCACAGTTTGTAAATTGTAATAATACCGACTCGTCCAAAGTTTCAGTAACGTCCGGAGTACCTCAAGGATCTGTGCTTGGCCCTCTTCTCTTTCTCATTTACATTAATGACTTACCATTGAATGTCAACTCTTCTATTCGTTTATTTGCAGATGATTGTGTTGTATACCGCGAAATCATTAACAGTTCTGACATCTTACTTCTTCAAAATGATCTCGATTCTATATCAAGTTGGTGTGACACTTGGCACATGTCATTAAATGTTGACAAGTGTAAATATATGATAATTTCCAGGCGAATTAACGATCCTCCTTCCTATATCCTTAATAATATGACTTTAGAGCGGGTTGACACTTACAGATATCTGGGCGTTCACATCACATCTAACCTCTCATGGGAATCGCATGTTCACCACGTTATTTCCAATGCTAACCGCATGCTTGGCTATCTAAAACGTAATTTTTTCCAGACTCCTTCGACTTTGAAACTCTTTTTCTATAAAACACTAGTCCGGCCAAAACTTGAGTACGCTTCTGCTGTTTGGGATCCTAACACTGAGAGCCTCGTCGGCGCCTTGGAGGCTGTCCAGAATAGATCTGTGCGCTTCATTCTTTCTAATTACCATCGTACATCAAGCGTAACTTCTATGAAAAAATGCCTATCCTTACCAACTCTTTCTTTACGCCGAAAGTTTTATCGATTAAGTTTATTTCAGAAAATATTTTTTCACAACCCAATCCTTAAGACTGAACTCTTACTGGAGCCATCCTACATATCATCACGCAATGATCACATACATAAAGTCGAAATTCCGCAGTGCCACACCAATACCTACTACAGATCATTCATACCTCGTACGTCTGCTGACTGGAATCACCTTTCCACATCCATCGCCACAATTGTTAATCCTGTTGATTTTAAAAATGCTGTATCCATACTACTAGAACTTGATTAGTGTTTTGAGTGTTCTATTAACTTGTACGTAATATTCCCACCCCCTCTGTAATGCCTTCGGGCCCTGAGGGTACCAATAAATGAAATAAATGAAATGAAATGATTGTAAACCTAAGCAAGTTTATGCGGGTTTCGGCTATTTGGGCCTTTTCTGGGTTTAAAGTAATACCCGTGACCTTTAGCCTGTCGAACACATCCTTCAGATCTCGTAGATGACCTTCGAAGGTGTTGGAGTAGACGACAATGTCGTCAGGATAGGCCATTGCATGTTTCCATTTGGCTCCTCCTAGTACTCGGTCAATCAAGTGCTGGAACGTCATCGGCGCTCCGCACAGACAAAAGGGCACTCTTGTGAATTCGAAAAGCCCGTGGTGACACAAAAAGGCTGTTTTTGCCTCGTCACCCGCCTTCATTCAAACTTGAAGGTAACCTCGGCTGGCGTCCAGGGTTGTGAAACACCATGCGCTGCCGAGGTTAGAAAGGATCAGTCAATGCTCGGTAGCGGATATGCGTCTTTCCGCGTTAAGTCATTTAAACGGCGATAGTCTACGCAGAGACGTGAGCTGCTGTCCTTTTTTTGGACCAAAACAACGGGAAATGCCAGGGGACTGTTTGACCACCAGACAAGCCCGGTTTTGATTATTTCTTCCAAAGCGACGTCGATGGCTTTTCGTTTAGCCAGACTGACGGGTCGTGGGTTTTGCCTCCGAGCAAGCGCATCGCCCGTGTCGATCCGATGTCCCATCTCGTTTGTGCACCCGGGACGCCCCGTGAACATGGCGTCATAGCGTCGCAACAATGTCGACAAACGGGATTTTGTTTTTGCCCTGACCCGCAGCATGACTCAGTCAGCAGGTTGTTGACCTCCGACGCTACGGCGCTTGTTTGCAACTACGTCGGGGTACCTTTTGAGGGGTTGATAACCGGTTTTGGTTATTCTGTTGCCTCGTCTTGGCAGCTGCTGCTTCCCCATTAACCAGTGCTTTTTCTGGCGTTGGCGGTTGGCAGAAGGGTTTCAAAGGAGCGAATGCGCCCTCTCAGTAGCCACCGCTACTCACGTCGATCACGATCCCTGTTTTGGCGAGACAATCTCTGCTGCCTGCCGTTCGTAGGAGTACGGTAAAGCGCACGATCTGAGATGTCGCACGTGTTTCGACCTCGCTCGTCGGCGTAGTGGGCGGCTTCGTGTCTCCTGTTTTGGGACGTCGCGTCCCCGTTCCACGCGCAGCGCGGCTCGAGTGCCGCTGATGCCGGCGGTTGGGGACAATACGCTCGTGCGGCAAGAATGTCTCCCTTAATCCGCCGAGCCTCCGAGGTCAGTTCGTTCAAGTCGAAAAAGCGACTGCCTCGGAGGTACGCCGCAAACGTCGGGTGCGATTGTCGATGGACTCGCTCTACCCGCTCTGCATTGGGCGCTGAGGGTTCTGCCAGCTCAAAGAGCTCTTGCATTGCCCTAACGAACTCCAACAGTGACTCGTCTGGGTGTTGGGTTCGTTGTTCGAGCTCTCGCCTCATCCTGCGGTCGTAGTTTGCAGGGAGAAATTCCTGGCGAAATGCCTTGTGGAACTGCTCGATCGACGACAGCTGGCTTCCGGTTAGATGAAGCCACCGCGCCGCTTGATCCACCAACGAGATTGGCAAGATGCGTTCCAGTATCTCGTGGTCCGACATTCCCATGGCCTAGGAAGTCTGTCCCACTCACTAGATCTCCGAACCCTCGGTATATCGGGATAGGGATTCTGACCGGTGGCCGTGTCGGCGGCGGGGGTCTAACTGCTGTTTGCAGTGCGCCCGTCAGGCTTTCAATCACCCAAACTGCTTTTTCTACCTGGGGGTGATATGCGCCGTGCATGTTTTCTCTGTAGTGAGAATCGCTTTCCGCATGTGCGGCTGGTGGGTTGTTCCCTCTGTGCGGGCCCGCCGAGTGGTTTGCTGCGCCAGTAGCAGCTGTGCTGTGCTGCGGCTCGTAGACGGCGTCAGTGTTCTCTCCATGCGAAGAAGCTGACGGCCAGTCTGAGGTTAAGAGATCGAAGCTGTAAGCGGCTGCATTTGCCTGCAGTCGCGTCATTTTCTCCTGTCTCGTTGGAGCCCTGTTGACTTCGAAAGTCACGGGTGGGGTTGGCTCAGCGACGAAGGCTGGCGTGCTCCGAGAAGAAGTGCCTCGGTTGTATTCCGGGCATTGTGAGTCATACCAATTAGGGAAGCTCGGCTGAGAGGACACTTGCTCATTGTGTCCGTGCGTGGCTGACGTGGCCACAAAGCCGTTGAGTCGCATCGGGTTTCGGCATTCGCCTCTCCCTCCGTCCACGAAGTTCTTGGCCTGAAATTGGCCTGGATCGCTGTCATTGCGAGAGTGCTGCTTTGTTTGCAGTCGTCGGGCAGGCCGCACGTTGTGGCGCCAGATGTGGGTTTCCCCTTTGGGGGTACCACTTAGAAACACAAAGAAGGTTCCTTTGGTCCGGATAAAAACGTATTTATGGACGATATCGCCACACGCTTTCCCTGAGCACTAACAATGTCGGAGATGAGGGCGCTGTCTCTTCTGACAGGATCACCAGTCGGAGTCCGCGCTGCCGCTATTGACAGCATTACGAAGGGTGAGGATCAGATAAGGAAAGGAAGGCTGCGTCAAGCAAAGCCTCCCCCAGCGAAAGTCGTGGCCGTTGGATTAGGGCCGTCTTCCGGGGAGCCAACCTACATCCGACCAGCCCCGGACGCGTCCATTCCCTGAGGGAACGGACGCGCCCGGGGTCGCATGAAGGTTGGCTCCCCGGAGGGGCGGACGCGTCCAAATCATGATCCCGAGGGGTGTGCCTTCGGCAAATCACTCGAGAAGGGCGAGAGAAAGCTGTCCACAAGGGAATACGGCTTCGCCCTTGCATCCGGGACGCGCCCCACATGGCGACGCCCCACGGCCTGCCTGAGGTAGGCCTAGATAGGAATGCGGGGAACACGTGTTTCCTGCAAATGAACCCATCTGTTCATTGGTTTCTCGCTCTCCTGTCAACTGAAAAAGGGAAATGCGAGAGCTCTTAAAGGGTCACTTAAAAGAAAAAATAAATGTTTTTAACGGTTTGGTAAGACACGCGGGTCAAGAAATAAATTTTACACAAAAAAAAATTCTTTTTTTAGAGCATTATTGATGGCGCGAGACGCGATTTAGTCGGTAGTCACCTCCTTTCCACTTGTTTTTTTCTCTCGGCATTTCGGCCGCGTGGAAGAGAGGTGGATCGCCTTAGGCATCACGTCCTCACGAGCGCCTATGACCAATACCACCTAGAAGACAAGGCCTGCGCATGACGTTTCGTCAGTAGATCCCCGACCCGCCCCAAGCGGCAAACAGGCTGAAGCTTGACGAGAGTATGGGCCGCGTCGCAACTACGTCGCATTCAGCTGCGGCCACAGCTGTGTGCGTGACTGCTGAGCGCGAGCTGATTGCGAGCTTCCAGTTCATTTGCAACACGCACGCGAACACTCCCTCGGCCACGAGCGCGAGCTAGCACGCGCTCCTTGCTTTGAGACGAGCATTTCTAGCGCGCGCGCTCGTTCTGCGGAAGAACGCTTCAAAGCAGCGACCCGGAGTATAAACAGCGCCCTCGAAAATGGCGTCCAGTGCCAGCGTCCAGCGTCCAGCGAAGGGCTTTGCAGCCCTTCGCACAGCAGTAAGGCAATTTCACTCATGCGTTTGACGCTCCACGTGCACGTCTAACTTCATCGTATGCTATAGCAACAGACACTCGGCGTGAGCATCTGTTTCATTATCTGCTACACAAACCACTGAAGCAGGCGATGGAGCAGACGATGTCGCAGACAATGTAGCAGACGATGGTGCTCATCCGGGCTAGCTAGGGGGCGCTGAGGGGATCTACTAGTGATGACGTTTAGAGGAGGAAACGAGCAGGCCTTGTGTTCTAGGTGGTATTGCTATGACCATCTCGTTGAGGAGAGTTGGATCGGCTTAGGCATCACGAGCGTCTATGAGCATCTCGTTGGGGTGGAAACAGTGTATGACCATTCCATGGCGTCATGGACTTTGCGGGCAAAATTTGAAATAAATCTCGCGCTGTGAATATTGGAAACTTTTCTTTTCGCTTAAAATTTATTTTTTTATACGCGTGTCACAACCAGAAACATTTTGTTTTGTCTTTTCAGTGGATAGTTTAATTAAGAGAAAAACGAAGGGAGAAAGAACGGCACAAGGAAGAAAGGAACTAGTCGGCCGGAAATTAACCGTTATCGCTCAAACGGTAGCCTGTCATGAGGGACGAACAGCAGGTGTCACCATGTGCCCGATGTGAGCTGCACTTTGACCTTGTCGAATACAGGAACCATAACTTCGCTGCTCGCTACAAACACTGCAAAAAATAGTCGCTCTTTCTCGCGTGAGTTGAAACGTGTTGGGCGCCAGTGGGCAAATAGCCCCCAACCACTTCCGGTTCCAAACTACAGGTTTGCCCGGTCATTATAATGCAAACGACGGTCAATTTATTCCGAGCGCCATCCAGTGTAATCCAAGGCCATCCTATTTTATTCCAGTTTTACCCAATTTAGTCCCGCGGTCAGTGAATTTGATCCACAATATATACATGTGCTCTTTTTTTCTTTAGTGGTCGTTTTTCGATTTCGCTTTTGATAACTACACTAATTTTTTATAGAATTAGATTTTGTTTGGGACAACTGATATTTTATCACTTTTTCGATCACTTGTAGCTACTAGTCGCATATTGACGTAGCTTAATTAACGTGTTGATTTCTCTTTTGGCAACCTCGAATACTTAGTGGCGCACTCGACCTTAATTTAGCTGAATTGATGTTCTGTTTACTCTTTCTTATTATGTCGACTTAATACTGATACAATTTAAATGGTAAAAGCGTAATTCCACTTTTTAATTACTCTTTAGATTACTCCGTGCTATTATTGAAACTTCTCACTTCAAAGCTTAATGGGGGCACGGCTTGCAATTCTAATTAGTTCGCCGCCATTAATAACACGAATTACAATGTAATAGTGTCACGAATGACAAATGAAGAGGCGGTGAAGAACTAAAGAAACTAAACGTTTAATGGGGCGAACTTGTGCCTAAAACGAAAAGGAAACAGACGATAACAAAAGAGCGCCGGCGGCGTCGTATTCGGCGTAACAGCAGGATCGAGCGCTTGGGCGAGACTGACTCCGCTCACCATGCGGAATTTCCTTATGGGTTTCTGAAACATTCGGCGTAGAACGTTCGGCGCGTAGAACATTCGGAACTCGATCAGATGAGAATTTTCTGAACTTACGAGAACGCAAAGTTGAAAAAATAAATAAAAGGATATACCGCTTACTGGAATTGAACCTAGACCTTCCGCGTGACAGTAAAGCGCGCTAACTATTCGGCCACGCACGCCCTCACTTGTCGACGCGCGTGGCAAAAGTTCCACAGATATTTGGGATTACTCCTTCGATTACATTTAGGAATTATCGGCAAAAATATAACTTGATATAAGCTCATTTGGCCTTCTGATTACTTTTTGGTTACACAGATATCACTGACAAATGATCTTATAGAAGCAAAATTGACATCACACAGTCCATTACATTGAGATATAATTGACAATTGCGATTACATCAAAGTTCACTTAAGATTTGGATTACTCCTTTGACTACACCGTATTACCAGTCCTCCAATTGACTTTAAATTAATGATATTACCATAGTGGTTACTTTTGATGTTTCAACTAAATATTAATCATACAGCTGTGTTTTTATCAACCTTATTGACATCTTGTTTACTTTGACTGAGTAGTGACCTATTTGGCTTTTTTTCTATTGGACGTAATCTTCACCCTCATTGCTTCTTTGAGCTTTTATACAACCAAGTGATTTATTCTCAGCTCACCATATTCACCACTCTTTTGATTTCTACGAGTTACTATTGACCTAATAGAGTTTGATTCGGACTTATTGACAACACAATTACTATTGACATTAATTTCGGCAAATTATAGCAGAAATTTAGGTGTTTAATGGCACAGCGGCAACTAAGGCCATAGTGTGCCAAACACAGGGTAGGTTAAAGTCAATACTGAAAAGACCTATAGTAGGTAGTTCCATAAAAATTATCGGGAATGAATGTTTAAAACCTTTACAAGACACAGGCCTATTAAGGCCTCCAGAAGGTTTTGACCGATGCTCCGGTAACCAGAGGCACTCTAAAGAAATTTCATTCACACTAGGAATTTTGTTTGAATGTGCCGACGATACATGATCGCCACCTCTCTGCCACCGCTAATCTTCAGGCAAACGTAATAGAAATGAAAACAAAGTAAACTTCATAGCCGATGTAGGATGCCAATGCTATCTAAAAACTTTAAAACTTGACGGTGCGGCACAAGAGGTTCGTCCCCCAATAATAATGCCGTGTGGAACGGGAAGTGATTGCGAAAAAGGTAGAAAACAAAGTGGTGCGTTCGTGATGGTACTTAAGACATGTGATTAGAATATGAATGACACTCAACGACTGGTTACAGTGTTCACATTTCGGAGCCGCCTCTGCACGTAGGAGGTACCCATGCGTGAGATGGTTGTGTCCTAATCTAAAACGACAGAGCACCACCTCAAAGAAGCTCTCCCTGTGTCGTCAACTTGCCCATTCCCGCAGGGTAGGTTTCACGCAATGAAGCTTGTTGTGTTTTTCCGTGTCCCATTCAAACTGCCAGTTTTTCGGGATACTCTTTTGAGACTGTGTTTGCAGTCAGTGTATGAAATGTTCTTACATTCACTTGCCTCTCAATGCAGGTACTGGCAGCTCTATCAGCATCCTCATTTCTATGAATTGCGACATGACTAGGCACCCAACAGAAATTGATGTGTAGGTGTGATTTTGCTGCAGTGTGCACAGTGCTCCGGAGCCTAGTAACTAAGGTATTCTTCGGGATTTCCAAAGAAGCAAGCGCCTTTAATGCGCTGAGAAACTCAGAGTAGAAAACGAAATACTGGATAGAGGTTTCTATAATGAATTCAACAGCTAAATTTAAAACATATAATTATGCAGTAAAAATTGAGGCTCTGGCATCAAGACTCCAACAACCTTCCATGTCTCGCTTATAACAGCACAACCAACAACATAATCACTCTTAGTACCATCTGTGAAGAAGCTCCTACAGTCGCTGTACGTATAAGCAACCTGCGAAAACGCCTGCTGCAGGGCAGCAACAGGAGTTTGCCGCTTATTATATTTAATGAGAGTAAAATTGATTATGGGTGCTGTGCACTCCCAAAGAGCTATTTTCAGTGAAAGTTGTGCAACTAGGCTGAAACTAAGGTTGTACGCATGTGAACATGCTTTAAGTCACTGCGTAAAAGGGGGTACGACAGATGGCTTGTTCCGGAATTTGGTTTCATAGCAAGAATCCTGAATTGATTCCTGGATTAGATGAGAAAGAATAAAGCGAATTTTTAATACATACTGGAACCCTAAATAAAATCATCTATTTTCAAGTGAATATTCATTACTCTCAGCATATAGGCTAGGAGTAGGGGACGTCCAAAAAGCACCAGTGGGAAGCCTCAGGCCTTGATGGTGGATCGGGTCCAACACCTGAAGGGTAGATTGACGTGCGGATCCATACACTACGCATTCATAATCTAATTTTCAACGAGCCAAGCAGCGATAGAGACGAAGGAGGCACTCTCGATCGCTACCCCAAGACTTGTGTGAAAGCACCTTCAGTAGGTTCATTGACCTTGAGCGCTTCTGTTTCAGGTAAAGTACATGACTACGGAAATTCAACTTTTTATCAAATATCACTCCTAGAAACTTGTGTTCATTGCGAACAGGAAACGCCTGCCCCCTTAAGATGAAACTAGGCTCCAGGATTATGCCCCTACGTAATGAAAATTTGACACACACTGACTTTTCTGGTGAAAAACTGAACCCATTGGCATCAGCCCACCTCATCAGACTTATAATTCTCAGCTGTAGTTGTCTCTCGCAGACTGAAATGTTACACGAACAGCAAGACATCTGCAAGTCGTCTACGTAAAGAAAGTAGTAAAGTGATTGTGGGATAGACTTTACAATAGAGTTCATTTTTATTAAAAATAGTGTTACGCTAAGAGCACCAAATTGTGGAACTCCATTCTCTTAGACAAAACTACACGAGAAGGTTGTACCAAGCTTGACATGAAAGTATCTGTCTTCCAAGAGGCTTTTGATACGTGAGAACATTTGGCGACGAATTCCATACAAAACAAGATCGTTCAAGATTCCATACCCCCATGTTGTGTCGTCAGCCTTCTCTATATCAAAAAAGACAGAAACACAATGGTTTCTGTTAACAAAAGTCTCATGAATAGTTTTCTCGAGTCTGACTAGGTGATCCACCGTTGATCTGTGGGCACAAAAACCGCACTGAAATATATCGAGGAGATTATTTTCCCCTAGAAACAAAAACCTTGAGTTTACCATCCGTTCAAGGGTTTTCCCAAGGAACGGGAGAGGACTATGGGCCGGTAACTTGAGTGTAATGATGGATCCTTTTGTTGCTTGAGGAGCGGGATAACCTCGGCTATTTTCCAGGAGTCTGGGAAGACACCTTCTCACCAGATTTGGTTGAAAAAGTTTAAAAGCGCTTGCAGGGTATTAGAATGCAAATGCTTGAGCATACAGTAATGAATCCGGTCTGGTCCTGGGGAGGTATTGGTACTTTTATTTAAGGCTGTCTGTAACTCTCGAAAAGTAAATGGTCTATTATAGGGTTCTCGTAATCCTTCAGGGGTATTTATTCTCTTCTTCTCTATTACACTTTTATGCTTTAAAAAATGCAGCCCAGTAATGCGGTGAACCCAATACAGATGCAAAGTGCTCTCCTAGAATATTGGCCTGCTCCTTAAGACTAGGCAGTACACCACCTGGCAGAACAAAAAGCGGTATAGGGAAGGCTCGATAATCCCCATTAATCTTATGCACTTTTTCCCAGACAACTTTTACACTAGTGTGACTACTAAGGGAGGAGGTGTATTTCTTCCACGTTGTCTTTTTGGATTCACGACGAACATATTGAGCCTTCGCCCGAGCCTGTTTGAAGGCTAAGACATTTGGAGGCGTCGGGTACCGGCGTAGCACATCCCATGAACAATTTTGTTTTTTCCGAGTCTCGCTGCACTCCTTAGTCCACCACGTTTTCGGCTTAACAGGAAGGCGTGTAGAAGACTGCTGAATATCTTTATGAGCTGCCTCAACTATAGACGCAGTAAGGAATTTGCAGGCATCATTCACATCCAACCCAACTAAGGTTTCAGGGTTGTAGGGTTCACGTTCGATTCCCCAGGCCCCTGCCTCCGGATGAGCGTGACACAGCAATCGCATAGCTCTCGGCAGAAGGGGTTTATTCCACTCACATTCTGCTGGGGGATTTCGGGATCGGGAATGGCGATCGAGGAAGCCCGGAAGGGGTGCGCCGCCACTGTTTGCTGCATGCCGATTGTTCCTGCGGTGCTAGTCTACACCGCATCCTGTGGACGTCGCCGTCGAGGGTCGAATGCGGGGTCTAAATCCGGACCATGTCACCGGGACGTCGCCTGAGCCGACGTCGCGGTCGCCACCACCGCGAACGTCCGTCGTGGCCCGTTTCCCGCGCAACCGTCTCTTTCCTATCTCCCCTCGTCCGTCGTCCCAGCTTGCCGTGCACCAGACAGGCCGCAGCCCCTTGTCTCCCATTGTGGGCGGTCTCTCGCTGGAGCTCCCTGCCCGGCTCTGCTGCAGCACGTGCAGGGCCTCAAGCGCCGACGCTGTCCGGGAGGGAGGTCCTAGAATGTCCACCGCCGACACGAGTGTAACGAGTCCCCAGGCGCCGGCGTCCGGTCGTCAACCAGATGGGGGCTGACAAGACCCCACACCATACCCCCCTCAAACCAAGGCCTGGGGGTCATGAAGGTCAGAAGTGTAAATGGCGCAGATGGCCCCATTACCGCACGGGAGGTCAGCTGAGTGTCCCCCATAATGGAGATCACCTTTGATGATCGCGGCGATGGTGCCAAACGAGGCAATCCCACGGGGACCGTTCATTCGCCGGGAAGCTCGATCAGGTAGCGCACTGTCCAGAAGAGGGCCCAGAGCACCACCGGTCACAACGTGCACGGTCGCTAAGTCACACTCAATACGCCAAAACTGAAAGTCTCTTCAACCCCAGTGTTCCAGACAGAAAAACAAACGCTAAAAAATCGCGGCACTGAATATCAGACAGCGTGACGAAACCAAATCTTCAACTCAGTGGGCATGCCAGAAGATACAAACGAAGCCTTTCATGCTAAAACTCTTAGGCACACACTCATCAAGGTCGTCACGCTGCATGATCAAAAGATGTACCCAAAAATAAAACTTATCATCAACTCAGGAAGCATGCAACAACACTAAACTATTGTCGAAATATATAGTCATTAGACAACCATTGTTCTTAAACAAGACAACCCAATCGCTCTCTACTAAAATGTTACATAATCTACGAGAGCGCTAGAGAATCGCTTCTCCGACAACAGGATTCACTTTCCTCACAGCTAAAATCACTTGTGATGAAAACACGAAACGTCAATACAAAAGAGAACCGTCTGCACGTCATAAGCAGCTACAAATCCTACACCGTTCGTGAGGTGCGATACGCAATAACCGTACGAATAAAACCTGCCACTAACACTACCAATTAACATTACGCACATTCACGTAGACATCGTTCGCGACTCTTACGGCGCAAGCAAGCCATGACTACGCTACGCAGCATGCCGTCATCGGGTTGGATAACCACCACCACCACAAAGTTTTGACATTCCGGATGGTACGTCCAGCAAGTCTATTGGACATCCTTCTTACAAGGCGCTCTCCGCAACGTCTGACTGTGTACCAGAGGTTGCCGTGTCGCTGTTCGGGGATAATCTCCAAACATGAGCGATGAGCATGCAACGGGGGTACACACCTCAGTGTAGTGGAGTAACCACTATGAGTCCCGGCCCTGCACAAGCTCGAAAGTTGTGATCAACGCATTGATGCACATTCAAGTTCTCCCCCAGCCAAGCCACAACACCGCATGAATGCAAGGTCTTCTGGCGACTGTCAAGGTCGGCCAGGGTCGAGCGATGGAGGTACCTCATCTATGCTTCTCGCAACTCTTCTATTCTCAATCCAAGCGACGAGCCCTTGGATGAACGAAGCAGGGTAGGCAAAAAGCCCGCCCCAGACCCACTCGAAACACCGCATATCTCAAAAGTCTTCTTGCGACTGAAACGAATGGCCAGGTCCGAACAATGTAAGCACCCCGTACGCGCCTTTTATCTTCCGCGCTACAAGCGCGACACCAAAGTGCCATATAATCTAACTGGCCGATCTTGGAAATGGACGAGTTAATAAACTATATGGGCTTTGCATAAACCGTTTCCGGAGCGTCGGAGTGTTTACGCATTTACCGCTGGATTTCAACACCAGCTGGTCATTCATGCGAAGGCTGCATTTTGTACAGCGACGGGCTGATCTAAGGCACAACAGTTATAGGCCGCCGACGGCCATGCCGCTGCCCTGATTTCTAGACTTCCCGGGCACCCACCGACGGGAACCGTACGTTTTCCCGGGTGTCCCGTGCAGCTGTACAGGATAAAACTATTAACAACTCGTCCCATTAGCGCAAGACCGCCAGCTCCCCCGTGAAGCTTTTCGCTACGCGAGAACGGCTCCTTCCCCACCTAGCCGTCTTTCCCACTTAACTCTAACCCGGTATCCCTCCGCATGCCCTCGCGTCCCAACATGTACACAAACACGGCGGAGAACCGGTAGCATGCCCAGCGGCAAAGCAGGGCACGTACTTCCCCGCCCCTTCTCCGGGCATGGGGACAACAACTCGAGAGTAATCTCCGCCAGAAGCGCAAACTCCGATATGGCGGTGCGAGGGTCCGGAAAAAACTGCACGCACTTAAGCGGGATCACCCTCACGAATCTACAGCCAGGGACGAGCAGAACATGAGAATCGTGTGAACCTGGACCCCATGGAGCATTACACACAGCCACTGATAAGGTGGGCACGGAAACTTGGTGGCTCTCGGGAAACCCGATGCATTCACACCAGGCATCGCGTATCCGGCAACACTTGGGGGGGATTAGTCCCAAGGTGTCGCCTCTGGCCGCAAGGTACTACATCAGTGCAGTCGGAACCACAAGAGTGCATATTGTACCCAAACGTTGTGGACGCACGGAACTCGAAACCGCGCCGACAGCTCATTCAATGCCAGGTGGAAGCGAGCGTGCAGTAAAACTAGAACGCCAGGCTCCCCCCGGACAAAAATACAGTTCGGGAATAATTTCCCAATGCAGTCCGTGCAACCGCCGTGTTCAATGTAAGTAGTATTCAGATACTCCCACAGCGAACCCTCTCTGACGCGAGCAATCGAAAACAGTCAATCCAAGACACTGCAACGATACGCGAACAAAGGCGGCTGCGCGCGTCACATCGCCTAATATATGAGCTGACATCTCACCCATCGGACGTGGACGGCCGGAGGCGTAGTTGGGGGCGACAGAACACCCGACACTGCAGGCCTCAATGGGGGTGGGAATATCCACGCACACTGAACACTTGCGTGGCATCAAGAGGCTGAAGGATAAACCTGCCAGCATCCGACGGCACAGCTTAACAGTGGATTAAGGCGCTGCTCGCCTCAGGGGATAAACTCCTGGTTGCCTGGGACGAAGGATTGTCAGCAAAGACAACGTCTAAGTCCGCGCTTCCTCATCAAGCAAACGATCATGTCGGATCTCTTGCGGCGTTGCTACAACGAGGATCGCGCCCCAAAGGAGTGCGGAAGCAATGCCCCAATCCAACGGGAAACCGGCAAGGAACCGGAACTCATATCCTGAATGTAAATCAGGCCCCACCTTGGGCGCCAGTTATGTAGGGTTCTCGTTCGATTTCCCGGACCCCTGTCTCCGGATGAACGTGACACAGAAAACGCATAGCTCTCGGCAGAAGGGGTTTATTCCACTCACATTCTGCTGAGGGGTTTCAGGATCGGGAAAGGCGATCGAGGAAGCCTGGGAGGGGTGCGCTGCCACTGTTTGCTGCATGCCGATCGTCCCTGCGGTGCTAGTCTATACCGCATCCTGTGGACGTCGCCGTCGAGGGTATAATCCGGGGTCTAAATCCGGACCATGTCATCGGGACGTCACCCGAGCCGACGTCGCGGTCGCCACCACCGCGAACATCTGTCGTGGCCCGTTTTCCGCGCAACCGTCTCTTTCCTATCTCCCCTCGTCCGTCGCCCCAGCTTGCCGTGCACCAGACAGGCCGGAGCCTCTTGTCTCCCATCGTGGGCGTTCTCTCGCTGGAGCTCCCCGCCCGGCTCTGCCACAGCGCGTGCAGGGCCTCGGGCGCCGACGCTGTCCGGGAGGGGGGTCCTAGAATATCCACCGCCGACACCGCCAATGTCTTCATGATGGGTACCGAGGGAGGAAGTACTCGGGCACCACACTTCAAAGGCGCCGTCCTCACCACTGAGGCGACCGAAAACGAGTCCCCAGGCGCCGGCGTCCGGTTGTCAACCGGATGGGGGCTGACAAGACTCAACAGGGTAAACCTCAGATGAACTTTCAAACATGGAGCAGTCTGCCTGGTCTACTTTCCAGCGTGACGAACGCGTCATGAAAGAAGATGAAGGAGCAGTGCACTTTAAAATAATGGAAAAATGGTCGCTACCATATAGTTTAGGATCCACATGCCATGAAAAGTTAGGAAAAAGTGTGGCAATCCCAATGGAAAGGTCAGTGCATGATGAAGAAAGGTGTAGATAGCTAAAAAAGGTAGGCTCACCAGTATTAAAAGGACAAAGTGTTCGCGAGAATAAGAAAGTCTCAATAATTTTCCCTCGGATGTCACGACGTGTGCTCCTTCATAGAGGGTTGTGACAATTAAAATCGCCCATCAAAAGGAATGGCTGAGGAAGCTGGTTCAAAAACAAATTAAAATCTGAGGATTTAAAGTAAAGGATGGTGGTAAGTACAAAGAGCAAACTGCCAGAGCTTTGTGAAACATAAACCGTACCGCCACTGCTTCCAGCGAGGTAGACAGTGGAACCTGTACACAGGGCACTTCTCTCGGGAGAACCACTGCAACTCCTCCAGAAGAACTGACTGAGCACGGACGATCCTTCCGGAATACCTGGTACCGTCTGAGGAAGTTGGTAAGGCTGCAGTTTAACTGATTTTCCTGCAAGCAAAGCAGAAGTGGCAAGTGTTCCTCCAGCAAAAGCTCCACATCATCCAGGTTACTTAGGAGCCCTCGACAGTTCCACTGCATTAGCACTGAAACCATTATCAAGATATAAAATTACGAAAACACGGGTCAAGAGTGAAAGAAACGAAATCACTTTGGAGGGATCACAGGATTTTTAGTTTTTTGTTTGGTCTTCGGATATTGCCACTCCATCTCCTTCTGGTCAGACCCAGGGGTAGATGGGGAGGTAGACAGGGCAGGAGCACCGCTGTCCTGCGCTCCGCAAGCAGGCTTGCTTGCCGGCTTGGGAGGGTCGGAGCTGCGAGATCCTAACCCGCGGCCGCGACCAGAACCTGACGGGAGGATGGCAGATGTACTTGGGAGGGATTCAACCCCGTCCATCTGCTCCACTTCTTTTGTGTTGCAGAAGCTGCATGAGGACCATGCAGCTCCTTTGTTGCTGGCGGTCTCTCCAGGGAGTGAGGCCGAGAGCCTCACGTTTTCTGCCTGGCAGGAGACCGTGCGGACTGTACAGTCGCAGCAGGCGCTGGCCTGTCTTGGGATGTGGGAGCAGCTGGCGAACCCTCTCCGCGAAGAGAGGGAGCCCGCTGCCCCTGGGTAGGCTTTGGGGTCCTGAGGGCGGCAACCAGTTCTTCGAGCAAGACCTGGGTTGCCGTCGACTCCATACGTGGCGCAGGACCACGGAGCGCCACGTCGGCATACGAGCCTTGCGCAAGGAAGGACCAGCTTTTCTTTCAAGTTATGTAATGTTCTCTTTAGCCTTCAAACTCAAGATCTCTTTCTCCTGCTTCCACAGGAGACAAACACGAGAGTACGCTGCATGGGTGCCCTTGCAGTTGGAGCAGCACACAGTGTTTTCACAGATGTCTGCGACATGTTCGTTGCTGCCACACTTGGCGCAGATCTCTCTTCCACGGCAGCTCCTACACCCATGCCCGAACCGTTGGCAGCTTAAACACCTTTGGGGGTTCGGCACAAAAGGACGGACACGGCAGTTCATATAGCCTGCCTTTACTGTTGCTGGAAGACTATGCCGTTCAGAAGAAAGAATAAGATGTTCTGAGGGTATCCCCTGACCATCGCGGCGAAGTGTAATCCGCTTTACTGCAGTGAGGCCCGACTTTTATAGGCCTTCAAGGATCTCATCCTCGCTCACACCTAGGAAGTCTTCTTCAGAGATGACACCACGCACAGTGCTCAACAACCAGTGCGGCGTTAACGTGACGGAGGTATCGACAATGCTTTTTATCTTTTGAATGGTCACACTTTGCGCCTGTGTTGTGACCTCTACAGAAGGTCCCCTGAATGCAGCTTTTTCGCCTGGTAGGAGTGGCCGATCAAGTGCTCAAGAACTTTGGCAACAATGAACGGAGACAGCTTGGCGACAGGGAATTGATCGTCTTCAAGATGAGCTACAAACAACTTATCAAAGTGTTCTAATTCTGGTGCTTTGGCAATGACTTGGTCCGAGCAGTGCCGTTTGGATGGCTACCTGGAACCGGGCCTAGAAAAAGACGGAGCCATAAGAGGCGGAAGGTGTTCAGAATCAGCGGTGCACCGCCGCCTACCACCAAGCCCATCAAGGGGTTAGGTAACGCACCATAACAAGAACGGCTTAGCTGGAGACGTTACGCTAACAGCGCTGCCGGGAAACTATAACCAAGTGTGGATCTGGACGAGAGTATCTGTCATTACCCAAGGTTAGCCCTTGCCGCCAAAGAAGGTGAAATAAGTAGGAAGAGGAGAAGAAGAAAGGTATAGAAAGGAGAGGTGGAGAAAGGCGACTGACTGAATCATCCTGGTCGGGCCAAGGCAGTACACCCGTTTACAAGAAGCAGCGGCTGAAGCGGTGTATTGCTTCGTTGGGGGGCCCCGAAGGGTCTAAACGTACCCCGGGCTCAGCTCAACCGTAAGGATCCCCTTTTCCCCGGACACGGGTACGCCACGCACAGCCAGACGTGGGTGAGCGAACGCATATGGCTCGAGGTTCGTAGTGACAGCACTCACCAAGCACCTACTAAAGTATGTGTCTCCTGCGTGCAGGTATTGTGGCCCACGTGGCTGGGGTCCGCGGTGACGCTACTCAGCAAGCACCTAGCACCTAAGGTGCAGGCGCCCCCTGCGGAGCTCGGGGTCCGTGGAGACGCCACTCTCCAAACACCTGCTTTCACAGGTGCCCCCCGCGGGGCGTCAAATTATAGACTAACCAATTTATTATGACTACAAGTAACATTAAAATTACTCTTAATTACCTCGAGTTACTATTGACCCAATAAACTTTAATTCGCCCTAATTGACATTTTGATGACTTGATTACAATAGACCTGATGATTCCTCTTTTGACTACTTCGAGTTACTTTTGACCAAATGGACTTTACTTCGGCCTACGTGACATTTTGATGACTCGTTTGATTACCTTGAGGTAACAATGAACCTATTGACTTATTGTAAGCCAAGTTGACATTATGATTGCTCTTTAGATTACTTTCAGTTTCTACTGACTCAGTTTACTTTTATTGGGCATAATTGACATTGTGATGACCGCTCTCATTACTTTGAACTAATATTCAACGAATTCATTTATTGTGAGCCCAATAGACATGATGCATACTCCTTTGATTACTTTGAGTTACTATTGACCCAATACACTTTAATTCGGCATAATTAATATTTTGTGACTGTCCTGATTGCATGGAGTTTTTATATCCCCAATTGATATATTGTGAGCTCAGTTCACATTAATATTACGCTTTTGATTACTTCGAGTTATTTTGACCCACTAAATGATAATTCGGCGCTATTCATATTTCAATGACTCTTTTGATTACTGTGAGTGTTGAATAGTCAATTGGTCGAATGGTAGCTTAAAGTAATCAAAACATTATTATAGTGTCAAAAAGGCCAATAGTGACTCGAAGTAATCAAGAGTAATAACAATGTGATCTGAGCTCATAATAGAGCATTTGGTGGTATAACTCGAAGCAATCAAGAGAATCTCCAAAAGGTTCATTATGCCGAATTAAGGTGTATTGAGAAGCAGTAACTCTAAATAATAAAGAGTAATGATAATATCAACTAGCCTCAAAATAAATCAGTTGGTTGAATATTAGAGCAAAATATTCAAGAGTGAACAAAATGTAGCATAGGCCGAATTAAAGTAAATTGGGTCAAAACCAAACTCGAAGTATTCAAACGATAATATTACTATGAATTCCGCTCATATTTATTAATTATTCGTATAACTCGAAGTAATAAAAATAGTCACAAAGATTATATTGGGCCGAACTAAAGTTCATTGGGTCAATGGTAACTGAAAGTAAACAAAATAATAATCATAATGTCAACTAGGCGTATAATAAATCAATTGATTGTATATTAGCTCAAATTAACCCTTTGATGTCTAAAACTTTATTTTTTCAGTCACGCCTCTAGAAACATTTCTGGGGTTTAGAAGACATCAAATTACACAAATATGGTCTCAGAAAAAAATAGAATTTCTTTTTAAGCACACAATGAGGTGTTGCTCCTGAGCAACATTGGGCAGATGTGTCATCTACTTGACATTGAAGGCATTGAAGCAATTTCTGCTAGAGAGGAGACACAGGTGCATCTTGCACTTTTCGCAGTAAAGAAAAATGTAGCCAGATGTGCAATATTTACATCTGCTCTTCTTTTCGCCATACTGAGGCCAGTGGTCCGCACCGTCGAACCTTACATCTGTCACGGGTCTTGGAGTCACTGGACGAGTGATCTTCTCTGGAGGAGACACAACACCACCTTCATTTGATGAGAATGACCTTCGTTTCACTGCCTTCGCCTGCACGAGCGCGAGGGCTTGTGCGATCTGGGATTGCAAGAGTAATAACAATGTGATCTGAGCTCATAATAGATCATTTGGTGGTATAACTCGAAGCAATCAAGAGAATCTCCAAAAGGTTCATTATGCCGAATTAAGGTGTATTGAGAAGCAGTAACTCTAAATAATAAAGAGTAATGATAATATCAACTAGCCTCAAAATAAATCAGTTGGTTGAATATTAGAGCAAAATATTCAAGAGTGAACAAAATGTAGCATAGGCCGAATTAAAGTAAATTGGGTCAAAAACAAACTCGAAGTATTCAATCGATAATATTACTATGAATTCCGCTCATATTTATTAATTAGTCGTATAACTCGAAGTAATAAAAATAGTCACAAAGATTATATTGGGCCCAACTAAAGTTCATTGGGTCAATAGTAATTGAAAGTAAACAAAATAATAATCATAATGTCAACTAGGCGTATAATAAATCAATTGATTGTATATTAGCTCAAATTAACCCTTTGATGCCCAAAACTTTATTTTTTCAGTCACGCCTCTAGAAACACTTGTGGGGTTTAAAAATACATCAAATTTCACAAATATGATCTCAGAAAAAAATAGCATTTCTTTTTAAGCACACAATGAGGTGTTGCTCCTGAGCAACAATGGGCAGATGTGTCATCTACTTGACATTGAAGGCATTGAAGCAATTTCTGCTAGAGAGGAGAGACAGGTGCATCTTGCATTTTTGGCAGTAAAGAAAAGTGTAGCCAGATGTGCAATATTTACATATGTTCTCCTTTTCGCCATACTGAGGCCAGTGGTCCGCACCGTCGAAACTTACATCTGTCACGGGTCTTGGAGTCACTGTACGAGTGATCTTCTCTGGAGGAGACACAACACCACCTTCATTTGATGAGACTGACCTTCGCCTCACTGTCTTCGCCTGCACGAGCGCGAGGGCTTGTGCGATCTGGGATTGAAAAACCAGAAGCGAAAGCTTCCTCTTGATGGGCAGCTGCTCACAGTGTCGTTTGTACAGCATCCATGCGTTCACAACTGACACGTCAATAATCCAGAAAAATATTCTCATGTACCATTTCTTGGATTTATGGTCTCTGCTATAGAGTTCAATAAGCATGTCTGAGAGATCTACCCCACCCATGAAAGAGTTATACCCCTTCACCACAAACAGACGCGCAACTTCGACACTTCGTTTCTCTTTGTTGTTTCTTCTCTTGCAAGTATCAGTTGGATGAACACCCGCATAACTCGAAACCAGAAGCACGGAGCTGTTGTCTAAACAATTGATCACTTCGGTACCATCGCTCCATCCATTAGAAAGTCTGCAGAGCCTCTTCCAAGGTCTTTCAGTACTGTGCCCGAAGCAAGACGACATTTTTCTGTCCGGTCAGCCCTCACTGTCCCTACCGCGAGAATCCCTTTAGTCTTTAGATCCCTCGACCAAGCGCAGGCTGGTGAACCAACTGTAAAAAAAAGACTTTGTAGTTCTGGTGTGCCGGCAAATCTTTCAGCAAGTCGCACACAATGTCCCCAGAAATGCCGATACCGTGATCCTCAGTTGTTCCTTTCCCCTCGTAGATGATGAAATCATGTATAATTCCCGAGGAACTAGCCCTTGTAAATACCTTGTACGCCCACTTGTGTGGTTTAGAGTTCAAGCACTGTTTCATGCGGGATCTCCCTTTGAAGGGGATGATTTGTTCGTCAATGCTCTGTTTCTCTTCTGGAGCCACAATCTTCTTATTCTTTCTCAACTGATCAACAAGTGGCCGCACCTTGAAGAGACGATCGTGGCCATGAGTGTTACGAGGCTTCGCTTGGAGATTATCGTTCATGTGCAGAGAGCTGTGGATTGTCTCGAAGCGATTTCTGGTCATCAGGTCAGCAACTGCCCCGAACCGCATGCCATTCTGCCAAAACAGGCGAAAATGAGGCGTCTTCATTATTCCCGAAATCAGAAGTATCGACAGGTATTTCCGCAGTTCTTCACGCAAAACTTTAGCACACGTACCATTCTTTTGTGTTGAGTAAAGATTCGTTTGGTAGCAGCGAATGTCTACCATATTGTCATTGGAGAATGTGCAGACGTATTCGTACGCACTGTACACATTGTTGGGTGGTGGGGGAAGTTCGCCTCTCCATGCTGTGTCCTGTGCATTCAGGTCCATTTTTTTCCACACTCTTGTGACATTTTGTTTCTTTGACTTTTTCTCGCGAGTTCCAGTACAACGGCTGCCGTGCAGTAAAGAGTCAGCAAGACTGTTCGTTGTCTGGGTGTCAGCTTCCTCTTGTGCATGCTCATCATAGATATCGGTCACAACTTCAAGAGGTGTGAGGTCAGCATACCTCGGTTCTCGTCTTGGATCGTAGTCTGGATCATCTGGATCACTGTCGAGGTCTATGTCTGATATGTCACCATCTGGTAGGAAGATGAGCTCGTGAATTTCTTCTTCTGTGAGGGGCCTATTTCTTGATCCATCCATCTACGGGATAAAGAAAAAATACAGTGAAAAGTTTTTTCTGTGGTTCCTATTTGGCATGAAAGGGCTACAATACCACTGGCAATATATTGCTGAAAAAAGCGAAAAACATCAACATCTGCCCGATGTTGCTCCTGGGCAATATCTCAGTTTACTTATTTTCACAAAATGCGCCGCAAGACAAGGACAGAGTAAGTAAGACAACATGAAGCGCTAATTTCAACTGAATGTTTGTTGAAAACACACTATTTCTATACCCAATCGGGCTTCTCAAGTAAGAATTCAAATTCTTTGTCTGTCAGATGCACTGACGGAGCACTAATGCATTTGTCATCCCCCTGCATTCTAATGTCTAATGACTCGAACAACTCTCTCGAAATTTTACTTCTCAGCTTTCCCAGAATTTTTGTTTTTTCCAGTTCCGGGGCGCAAGGGCATCTGTCGCAATGAATAGCTAAATTGCCCGAGGGAGAATTCTTTACAGATAGCGCGTGCTCTCTTGCCCTTTCATTGACGCATCTGCCCGTCTGGCCCACATACCCTTTTCCGCATGTCATTGGAATTTCGTATACGACTGAAGATGCGCATTCCACGAATTTTCTAGAGTGCTTCTTTCAGCAAACGTCACCTCCGTCTTGTTTGTTGTTAATTCTTTGGCACAGGCTGGACAGCTTTTCCAGGGCCGAAAACACAACCGGCAAATCAAAGTGTGCCGCCACTTTTTTTAGGTTGTGTGAGACCTTGTGTATATTGTCACGAACCGAGGTGACACGACGACGAGTAGTGAACTGAAAAATAAAGGTTTAATGGGCGAACTTGTGCCAACCAAAAATAAGTAAGGAAAGAGCGTCGAGGCAGCAGAAAAGCAGGCGGCGATTCGGCGGCGAAACAGAGCGCGAGCGAGACTGTCTCGACAAGGTCGCGGGTAGCTGCTTATCTACCGTGCGTCACTATCTCGAAAGTTCGGCAAAGAAGGCTCGAGTGTCGCGCGCTTGGAGCGTGGATGAACTGGCACTTTCGAGAACAACAAAGCAGGTGGAAAGCTACGTCTGGTGCGAGAATGAATGCGAATCTTCTAGATGTCGGTGACCGAGCGTTGCTTTCTCGGCCCTGCGGGCGGCATTATCCCTCCTTTTAAAAGTGCATCGTCCCGATGCAACGCGAAAGGAAAACAGAAATGGCTGAAAAAATTTACGGTGAAACGAAATAAACATGCAGTGTTGCAGTTTTAGCGCGCGTAGAACGGCTTGAGTCGAACTACGTGGACGACTTCGGGTCGTGGCTGGCGGCGTCCTGATGGTCGGGTTCCGTCGGGGAGCACCTCGTAGTTCAAATCCCCAAGGCGGCGGATGACTTTGTAGGGTCCGAAGTAGCGTTTTAACAGTTTTTCGCTGAGGCCGCGGCGGCGAATGGGCGTCCACACCCACACCCTGTCTCCGGGCTGGAACTCCACATCGCGGCGACGAAGGTTGTACCGGCCAGCGTCCACACGTTGCTGGTCCTTTATTCGAAGACGGGCTAGCTGGCGTACTTCTTCTGCTCGTTGGGTGACCAGCTGAGCCTCGTCGGTGCCGTCGTCCGTCGGGTCGTGGGGCAGCATGGCGTCGAGCATCGTCGTCACCTTTCTGCCGTGCACCAGCTGAAAAGGTGTAATGCCGGTAGTTTCTTGAATCGCCGTGTTGTACGCAAACGTGACGTAGGGCAACACTTCATCCCACGTCTTGTGTTCCACGTCTACGTACATCGAGATCATATCGGCGATGGTCTTGTTTAGCCGCTCCGTCAGTCCGTTGGTCTGCGGGTGGTATGCCGTGGTTCGGCGGTGGTCGGTGTGGCTCAGGCGGAGTATCTCTTGTGTCAGTTGCGCCATGAACGACGAGCCTCGGTCCGTAATCAGGACTTGGGGAGCGCCGTGCCGGAGGACGATAGACTCCACGAAGAACTTGGCTACTTCCACGGCGGTCCCCGACGGGAGTGCTTTTGTCTCGGCGTACCTGGTGAGATAATCACTCTAGTCCTGGGCTCCTGTGCTTCCTCTTGTTTCTTTTTCATCTTGGACACAAGTGTTTCAGCCACCTCCTGAAGAAAGCGATCAGGGTAACCCGACGATTTTTTGCGTTCCACCTGGTGGAAAAAACTGCTTTTCACGGCGTGCTGGCACGACTTGGCAAACGATGCCTTCAAAAGGGAGGAAGCGATCCCTCGCTTAACCAGCTTAGAGTGTGCTGAATTAAAGGGCAAGACCGTTTTCTTTGAGCGTGGTCTATATTCCCAGCACACGTGCTCCTCTTGAAAATCTAAACTTAAATCCAGGAATTGCGGCTTTCCTGACGCCATTGTTTCGTGAGTAAACGTTAGTCCTCGCGAATTTAAACAGAAAATTCCCAGCACTCTTTGAATGAGGTTATCATCCAACACAGTGGGCTGCGGTACCAGCTCCAGGAAGTCATCCACGAATCTTAGTATCTTAACATCCCCCTTTTCTTTTAGACTGCTGAGCACTTCCCGGCCAAATCGCGCCAAAAAATGTCGCACAGTACGGGGGCGACTCGTGACCCAATGCAGAACCCATGCTTTTGAACAAACAAGTCACCTTCAAAAGACACAAAGGTAGAATCCAGGAAACATGTGAGCAGTTCTATAAATGAGTGGAGAACCCGCCCGAGTAGAAAACATCTGCAGACAAGCACTGGGTGGCCGCTTCTGAATTACGAATCAGAAACGGATCGTTTAAATCAAGACCCGCAAGCTGCTTCCCCAAGAACCCCCCGACTTCACGTTGTCAAGAGTCCCTTTCCGATGCAATCACCCTAAAAGGAATATTAGCTTTATGGGTTTTGGCAGTAAAAAACACTTCCAGGCTAAGCTTCTTGGAAGCCTGAACCCTCTTCGCCAGACTGTTCAATTCAAAACTTTCACAGAGTTGCTTGGCCGCTGTCTTGATCTTGTTAAGTGACACCTTTTCAACTTGCCTGAAGTTCTTTTGGATAGCCGCCCGCGACTTCTCCCCGAAGAGGCCCTTAGGGATGACGACGAAGCCGCCCTCTTTATCGCCCTCCCCCTGCATTAGAATGCAGGGGGATGACAAATGCATTAGTTTTCCGTCAGTGCATCTGACAGACAAAGAATTTGAATTCTTACTTGAGAAGCCCGATTGGGTATATAAATAGTGTGTTTTCAATAAACATTCAGTTGAAAGTAGCGCTTCGTGTTGTCGTACTTGCTCTGTCCTTGTCTTGCGGCGCATTTTGTGAAAATAAGTCATGCACCAACTGGCCCATCTGTCACTATTGACTCAGTTTACTGGCCGAGCAAAGCCTTATAATAAACGTTTTGAATGTTTTTACGTCATGCTTATTATCCCTAGTACCATACCTAGTAAATTCATCCAAAGTTGTTTTGCTAGAGTGCTGGTCGTATGTATGCTAAAACAATTACGCTTACCTTCATAAGGCACGTGCACGCGTTGCTGTGCAGGTCCGAACACACGTGGCTCGTGAACAAAAGGTGGTAACTTCTGCCATCTAAGTTTTCTTCCGTATAGGCTTGCGTTGTTTCTCCTCGGCAACAGAGGGTGCCAGGTGCCCAGCGGCGTGAACAGTGCCGAATAAAAAAATACTTTTTTGAGATGTTGCTCCTGAGCAACGCTGGGCATCAATTAATCAAGAGCCATAAATATCTAATGTAGGCCGGATTAAAGTCCGACGTGTCAAAAGTACACCGAAGTATTCAAGGGAAACACTAAAGTGATTTCAGTTCATAATAGATCAATTAGAGATATAATTCTAAGTTATCAAAAGAGTAACTAAAATTTCAATTATGCCGAATTAAGGTCCATCGGGTCAATAGTAACTCGAAGTAATCAAAATAGTAATCATCATATGATTGTGCTCATAACAAACTAATTAGTTGAATATTACCTCGAAATTTTCAAAACGGTCATCACCATGTCAATTAGACCAATTTAAAGTCAACTTGGTCGTTAGTGACTAAAAGTAATCAAAAGAGTGAAAAGAAAAAAAAAGTAATCAAAGAGTGAACTACGCTTATACTAAATCAGTTGCTTGAATATTAGCTCAAAGTAATCAAAAGATTCATAAAAATGTCATGTAGTCCGAATTAAAGTTGATTGGGTGAAAAATAACTCAAGTAATCAAACGAGTAATCACCATGTCTATAGGGCTCATAATACCTCAATTGGTTGAATATTAGCTCAAAGTAACAAAAACAGTCATCACACTGACAATTAGGTCGAATTAAAGTCAACTAGGTCAAACCTAACTCCAAGTAATCAAAAGAGTAATAATACTGTTAATTGAGCCCGTAATCGATGAACTGATGGTATACTAACTCGAAGTAATCAACAGAATCCCCAAAATGTCAATTAGGCAGAATTAAGTGTGATTGGATCAATAGTAACTCAAAGTAGTAAAAAGAGTAAACATAATGTCAATTCAGCTCATAATAAATAGCTTGTTAGAATATTACCTTAAAGTAAACAAACGAATCATCATGTTGTGAATTAGGCCGATTTAAAGTATATGGGTCAAATGTAACTCTAAGTAATAAAAAACTAATGATATAGTAAAATGACAAATAATAGATGACTGGTGGTGTAATAACTCGAAGTAGTCAAGATGTGCACAACAATGTCAATTAGCTGACATAAAGTCTATTGAGTAAATAGTAACTTGGAAGTAATCAAACTAGCAATCACAACAAAAATTAAGCTTATAACAAATCAATTGGATGAATAATAGCTCTAAGTATTCAAGTCGTCAACATGCCAATAGGGCGAATTAAAGTATATTGTGTCAATAGTAGCTCGAAGTAATCAAAAGAGTAATCATAATGTTACTCGTGCTGATAATAATCAGTTATTCTATAATTTGCTTAAAGTAATGTCAAGAGTAATCATGAAGTCAGCTAGGCGGAATCAAGCACTATTTGGTTAATAGTAAATCGAAGTAATCAAAAAAGTGATCAAAATGGTAACTGGGCTGAGAGTAAATCACTCAGTGGTATAAAAGCTCAAAGTAATAATGAGACTGAGCATCGTCAATTAGATGAATATAAAGTCAAATAGGTTACTACTTAGTCAAAGTTATCAACATGTCAATAAGACTGGTATTAACTCAGTTATCTGACTAATATATGGCGGAAAGAAAAAGTAACCCTTAAGTTAATTGAGTTAATTTAAAGTCTGTTGAGGGAATAGTAACACGGGAATAATCAAAGGAGTAATCAGACTTTCAATTGAACTTATAGTGAAGTCGCCTTTGTCAATATCGATTTGAAGTGATCGAATCAGTAACAAAATGTTTGCTTTATGAAGTTGTTTGCGTCAATAATAGCTTTAGAACCAAAAAGTCATCACCATATTAAACGAGCTTGTACAAAGTTATATTTTTGTCAAATGATTGCTCGAAGTAATCGAGAGTAATAAAGATGTTGAACTTTTAATATGTCAATTTTATTATTAATAGGGCGAAGTAACTAGAAGTGGAAGCGAATATAGGTCAGGGACATCAATATTATCGAGAAGTAATAAACAGTAATCACAAATTCCAATTGCACTTATATCATCTGAACTGTATCAATAATAAATCGAAGTAATGAGAACGAGTAAACAAAACCTCAATTCGTCTAAATTCGAGTGCGACCCTAAGAACTCGAGGTGTCCAAAATCGTAATCCACATGTCAATCGTGCGACTAGTAACTCCGAGTGATCGATACAGTGATCAATATATTTGAGGTCCCCAACAAAGTCTAATTGAATAAATAATTACTCGAATTTTTCAAAAGTGTAAATGAAACACAAAAACTGAAGACAAAAGTGGGCATGTTATATTATGCATTAAATTGAGCGAGCCGCGGAAATAAATCGGCTAGCGCTGGGATTAAATTGGATGGCACTTGGATTAAATTGTCCCCCATTTGGATTAAAATGGGCAGGAAAACCTGTAGACGGCGGCTTTCGTGGTAGTTGAGAAATCAAATATATACGCTATCTTCTGGAAATGGACACTTATTGCACTGTCACACTTAATTCACTCATATGGTGAAAGAAGTACGAGTCAAAAATTCGTAAAATATGCGTGAACCGGAAGTATGCTGAGTAAACCCAGTAGGTGGCACCACTGAGTTTGTCGTCAAACAAAAAATGGCGAATACGCAGCCGGGACGTCCTTTTCATCCAACCTTCGCAAGCACTTCGGGGTGAGTTTCGACTTTCATTTCTGAACTCTACCGCTGGCATGGACGTCAGGGGACTGTTGCCCCCGCCCCCCCCCCCCCCCCCAAAAAAAAAAAAAGAAAGACTATTTCACAAGGCATCGCCATATTGAACTATCGTCAGTTCCAGCATGGGCGAAAACATTGTTTTGCCGTCGCCACGCCGTTAGAATACATTTAGGATATATGCGTAACCTTCACCATTCTCGTATGGTCTCCCCTTTTTCTGTTTGCTGGTTGAAATGTTTTATTATTGTTTCGGCGCCAATACAGGATATGCCTACCAGGTGGCTGATGAGGTGAGTAGGCAAAAAATAAAAAAAGAATCAAAAAGGGAAAGTTAAGTGAGGATGACCTTTAAAAGCATTTGTTGCGGCGTTTTAGCATGAACTAATTAAATTACTATTTTCTACATTCCGTGTCGAAGCAGCAAACGCTTTGTTTCAATACAGTCGGGCGACGGTAATAACAATTATCTCAAAAAGTGAAATGACAGTTTTTGGATAGTTCCAAATAAATATAAATCGTAGTCATTGTGTGTCATCATCAATGTATTTATAATTAAAGTAAAAAAAAAACGAAAGTATCTCGAAACTAAGTAAGTTACTGTTACAAAATGTATGTAACTGTAACGCGTTACTATTATTTTTGAGTAACTGTAACTGTAACTCAAATACATTTTGACAACTATCTGTAACTGTAGCTAATTACTTTTTAAAACTACCGTACCCAAGTCTGGGGATAGGGCTCCCAAGCAGCACACTCCATCCGAAGCCCAAGAGAAAGGCAAAGTTTGCCAGATACTTCTAGAGTACTGCATAAACAGATGGCCATCAAAGTCAAGATTTCCTGTCAACGTGCCTCCCTTCTGGCAATACAGAGGAAGCCTATCCCACTGATACGGCTTTCTGCTCTATGGAACTCGCCTCTTAATTTCTGATTCCCTAAGAAAGGAGATGCGGCACAGAGTCCACGAGGGACATCAGGGAATGGGTCGATGCAGGCAGCGCACGAAACAAACAGTCTGGTGGCCAGGCCTGTTGTCAGAGCTGAGACGAGTTGTCAGTGGTGTCGCCGCGTTCGCGAAGATTCGTCAACAAAACGCCGAGGCTCTCATGCCAACGGTATCTCCATCTCATCCATGGCAATTGGTTGGGCTGGATTTGCTTCATCTCCGAGGCAATGAGTCTTTGCTATCTTCGTTGACTGCACGTATAGTTTTCCCAAGATCTACTATATATCGTCAACGAAAGCTAGGGCTGTCATCAATCGTCCTAAGAGCATCTCTGCTCACCATGGGATACCTGCAACGGTAGTGAGGGACAATAGACCACAGTTCTCCTGTGATGATTTTGCACAGTTTGCTCGTAACTAAGGTTTCCAGTACAGTAGGTGCTGGAAACCATAGGGATCTTACTTAAAAGGTATGGAAACATATCATTTTGTGGGGAGAAACATACTTTGCGAAACCTGTTATCAATATAAAAAACTGTATTTTAAATCATAAGTATTGTTGAGTAAAGAAATAGCTGTCACTGTTATCATGTCATTTACCCAAAATGTCGTAACGAAACAAAATATTCGAAACTCCGAACGTCTCTACTGGCTGTTCAATACCAGAGTGAGCAAAGAAGCAGTACCGTAATAAACAAACAAAATAACGCTTGAAATTGAACAGTTTCATGCGGTCACCTGTTCAATCATGCTCGCAACTGGTTCGAAATTTCGTTTAGTGGTATGACCAAGTTGTTCACCGGTTTGATCGCATGACTCACGGGTTTGGCCAAATTGTACACCTGCTTGGTAGAACTGCACGCAGGCTTGATCAAACCGGTTTTCTGTTTAATAATAGCTCGAGGAGGACATGTTTACACCACATGGCGGCATTGCGAACTAGCTTGAAACTGCTCACCTGTTTGTTCAAACCAGTAAGCACTTTGTTCAAATCGGTTAGCGATTTGGTTAAACCGCGCCGCTTTGCTCCCAGGAGAGACACAGAGAGAGGGAGACACCGTGGAACCGCTTTCGGAGGCTCTCTTTTGATATTTCTAGCAGTTCGATTGTGTGAGTCAGCGCTATGCCGACTACCGGGTACCCGAATCAAAGTGGTACCCACGACCCAACAGGTACCTCTATAAAATAGGCACCGGTATCTCATAGTGCCCTATTACCTAAACGGGTCGACCAGCTAACAGACAATTTGAATTTTAAACGTCTTGTTTTCTTTTCGCTAGGTTAAAAAAAAAGTCAATTTATTTGAAAACTTCATTAATGTTCTAGAGTGCTTGCTAAACTTTGAAGTTTGTTATAATCAGTGTTGGTGCTAACGCGTTACAAGTAACGGCGTTACAGGTGAGGCGTTACGTTGTTTTCAGTAACGGAGTAACGTACTCGTTACGGTTTCAAAACAGTATCAAGTAACGTACTTACCTTACTTCTTTCAAGTAAATGGTGACGTAGTTATGTTATCTGTTAGCTCTTTTTTCTCATGTTTCTATACTTTGTGTTACACTCATTTCGGCCGCATCCAAGGTTACGAGCTTGTGGTACCAATCAGAGAGCGTCAAAAGGGCACCATCATGGTGTTCGTCATGTTTATGTACTCTGCGTGTTACATATTTCTGAACCAATAATGAACAAATAGGTCCGGTGACTTGCCCTTTTGAAGTGGTTGGTCCCATTAACTGGTATCGTCGGCTGCGTCTGGACTTAAGCTAAAAGGAATGAAACGCGCTAGTCAATAATTATTGCACTTATTGTACGTAGATTCAACATTTTCCGTCTTTTCTCGACGCAAAAAGTCCCACATTAGAAAAATCCCAAAGCCTGCGTCTTTCGTCCCAGTGTCAAAAAACGCTGTCGAAAAAAAAAAAGAAAACACAAACACATTTACCATTAATTTATATATACAACGTAACACGAAATTAAAGTATGTTACTTTTTTGGGGAAACGGTATTGGCAACCGTTCATCTTATTTTGAGGTAATGTTGACCGATAACGCGTTATTTAATTTTGTAAGTAACGAGTCACATATTTGCAAGTATATCACTCATGATTTTTGCCTGATTTATGGGTGTGTTCAATTCTTCGTTGGCATTTGTGTGGCTGATATATTGACGTATTTTGTTTTCAGGCCTTCTCTAGGATGCCTTACTCGCGTTAATATTTTAGCAGCACTTCGATTGAAGTAAGGGTTATGAAAAGCAACGTCAATATCTGCCAGTTGTAGTTTTATGACTAGAATGTGTGACCCAAGGTGGTTTTCATATAATTTAGCTAAAGACATCGTGTCGTTAGGTAAGTCTACAGCCTCCAGAGTTTTTAGCAATCACGCACGAACGCCGACCGGTTTGTAGATCAGCGCCTTATCGCGGCGTGAAAGAGTAAGTCATCGAGGCCTTATCGAGGCTTTCACGCCGCGATAAGGCGCTCATGTACCGGCCGGTTGACCTTCGCGCGGTATTGTTAACAAATCTAGAGGCTGTAGGTTGCTTCTCTCCGTTACGCGACATTAAAAGAAACTCGGAATTTTTTTTTATAAAGGTTTATTAAAAAAAAAGAGCATGAAGCTAACTCATACTTTATTTTTATATATATTGTCGTTGATGGAAATGTTATCCACTAGCGTCGAACTGAAAATAAAGTTTGAGTCGACGAAATCGTTCCAGAAACAACAGAAAGTCAGAGCGTTTTGAAAACAGCTCCCAGTGACATAGGCGGCAGGAGGGCGCGTCTGGTTTCAACACCACCTAGACAGAAAGCCCCGCATAGTCTCCCCTCCCTCCATGAAACTTCATCAGAGTTGGAGCGCGCTAACTTGTGTACTGGGCCCGAGCCCGACCTTCGGCGCGCTGATTGGACACGAGCCCCAGACGATGACTGACAAAGAACTAGTGCTAAATTTCACGCCTCGATCGAGCGACTGTGATGACGCGTGCGGAGGCCTTCTGCCTAGGTGGCGTTGCTGGCTTCCGGCGTGATAGCTAGCTAGCTCGTGAGTGTGAGAGTCAGTCAGCAAGGTCACGCTGGAATCATTATCTATTACACTCGGTATCTCCAACATTCCTTAAATATTCAAACGTCGAACTATAGGGAAAAGAGCAAAAACGAATCTTTTGGAATTATAGATTAGCGGTCTCTCTGGGCCACACACGCGGCGTTATCCTCCCCCCCCCCCCCCCGCTAAAAAAAGTGCCTTGCAAAAAGCAACGTAAGAATAAAATAACACAAAGTTAATGCAAACGTACGTAGTAAGCTGCGGAATCGTCTGAGCAATTGCGAATCCCAGGCGATGTCGAGCATGACATGAGACGAACGACGGGTACCACTTTGAGACGCCGGTGCAGTCCCCTGCGGGGCTGTGGGGCAGCATTCCGTCACGCATCATCGTCATCTTTCTGTCGTGTACCAAATAATATGGTGTCACTCTGGTGGTCTCTTGAACCGCCATGTTACAGACGAGTTTGTCGTAGGGTAACACATCGTCTCACGACTTGTGCACTAAGTTACGAGATACATCGAGATCATGTCGGCGACTGTCTAGTTGAACCGTTCTGTAATTTCTTTTTTTTTCTTTTTTTTGTATTCGCAGTGTGCGTTGTTGCTTAATTATAGCTAGTGGTTCATCAGAATAATTTTCCGTGTCAGCTGGGCCATGCACCTTGACCCTCCGTCAGTTATCAAGACTTGGGGGCCGCTATGCCGGAGAACAATGGATTCTCAGTAGATCTTGTATACCGCTGCAGCAGTACAAAAGGGAAGTTCCTTTATCTGGTCGTATCGGATATAGGTAATTCGTTGCGACGACTATCCAGAGGTTACATGACGCAAAGGCTGCGTAAGGTCTTAATAGATCTATTCCGACGTGCTAAAATGGAGAACTAGGCGAAGCAGTCGGTTGCAGAGCCCAGGTGTCTTCGTTGTGACATTCGCGCTACTTTCTTGAGGGGCTTGAAGCTTAGACCTGTAGTACTTATCACAAATTCGAGCCAGAGTCCTGCTGTAATCCAGGTGTCCGGATGTTTGGAAGTCGTAGCAGGCTTGGAAGATCTCGAAGGCCGGATGGGATCACCAAGAGCCACATCGAATTGTCCCCTAAGTTCTTTTTATAGTGGATTCCTTGTTTAATGGCCAAGGTGGCAGTATTCTTGATGAGATACTGGGAACTGTAGTTCCTGGTATTTTCGAGTGCTCGACCAGAACTGGAAGAACAAGATCTTCTCACCGGAGTTTTGCCATTTCAGTGACGTTCACTCTATCTAGAAAGCTCTTGTTGTCGTCGTTAGTGCCGATGGAAGCTGACTCGAGGGGGGTTCTGGACAGGTAGTAAGATTACCTGTGCTCGCTTCCTGACTTATATGCTACAGTCCCATCGAGCTGGTGTTTTAAGGATTATTTAATGTTAGCGAACCAACACAGCGAGCGGTGGTCTGTTTCCACTCGACATGGGTAACCGCATAAGCACGGGCTGAATTTCGTTATCGGCCAGGAAACGGACAGAAAAGTCTTTGCGGTCGTCGATCAATTGTGCTCCGTGTTCGAAAGCGTGCGACTACCGTAGGCGATCACTTGCTTGGTTCCTTCTACCGTTGGAACAGTGCCGCGCAGAATCCTGTTTTGCTGGCCTACGTGTTAACTTTCGTTTCCGCTGCCCGATCCAAGCGGCAGAGCACCGGGGGCGAGTGGAGTCTTCGCTTCGGCTCCTCGAAAGCCTGTTGTTTTTCTCCGCCCCCTCCCCCCCCCCCCCCGCCAAAATTCGAATTTTATGGCGTCCTTCATAAGGTGACTCAGTGGCGAAGAGATTTCTCTGAAATCCCAAACAAAGAATTCGTACAAAGGACTAAAATATATATATATATATATATATATATATATAGAGAGAGAGAGAGAGAGAGAGAGAGAGAGAGATGCAGGGTGACGGTAGAAAACGAACCAGGAGGATTTTATTCGACGTTTCGACCTGAGGCAGGTCTTCGTCAGGAATAGGGTTACAAGAAAAATGTGGTTCTATTTATACAATTTTTAGAGGGGAGAGAGTTCGCATACAAAGAAAGTGCGTAGGGAGAACAGATAAGGATACACCACCCAGAATCTCACACAAAAGGAGGGTTGAACTCAAAGTCGGGGGCAACCGCACACAAAGATCGCAAAAAAGAGGGCGAGGACGAAAGTAGGTGACTTACCAAATGACACACTTCGAAAAAAAAAAAAAAAAGAGAAGGGGGCTGCGCACAGAGAACACAAAGTAAGGGACGAAATCTAAGGCGGGGGAAGCCGCACACGGAGGTCGCCGAATACATAGATGACACATCAAAAGTGGTAGGAAATACAGGATGTACGGGAATTAACTAAACAACATAACAAAGGAACGAAAACGCACTGTCCAGTTCCAGCTCCAAACTCAGTACCGCAAAATTCTAGGTCCAAATGGTTTATTATTTATGGTCGTTATCATACTATTTATTCGATAGCGCCTCAATCGATGCAAGTGTTCCTGGGCTTCTATTTATTCCTTCCTTTATTGTGTTAAATCGGTATATAAGATATGACTCGCGTTGTTCGCGTTCCCGATTTGATTTGAATCCAGACTCTAAAAGTGTAACCGATAATTTATCGAATGTGTGGTTCTTGAGGGTGAGATGTTTTGAAATTGGCAGGCTCGGCAGGTTTTTCGCGTGTGATCTGTGATTGTTAAAACGTAGCCTAAACGCTGTCTCGGTCTGTCCTATATATTGTTTTTTGCACACCTCACACTGTATCAGATAGATTACATTTGAAGAGTCACATGTAAGCTGCCCTCGGATTTTTATTGAGAACTGGGAATGCGTGCTATTGGCCGTGTTAGTTTCTCGCATATGTTTACAGACCAAGCATCCTGCTTTCATGCACGGTCGGCATCCGTTATTTGGTTGGGACGAATGCAGTCGGGAGTTAACTAGACTGTCCCTAAGGTTGCGTGAACGTCTGTAAATTACTCCGGGAGCTGATGGGAATGCACGTTTGAGGCGTTCGCTCTGTTCTAAAATGTTGTAATGTCGCCTTAAAATATTATTTACGTTGGGGAAATTCATACTATAGGTTAGACATAAATTCGTGCGCTGCGCGTTGCACTGAGAAGGCCGGTCCTCCAGGAGGTCAGCGCGGTTTAGTTGGGCGGCTTTTTGAACGGCGTCGTTAATGACCCGCAGAGGATATTTTTGTTTTTCCAGTGCGTTCTTTAGATGATGGGAGCTCGATTGGAAGTCCTCTTGCCGTGAGCATATACGCTTGAAGCGGTGGGCCTGGCTGTAGGGTATACCATTCTTACAATGACGGGGATGGTCGCTTTCATAGTGAAGGTATTTTTGCCGATCTGTTGGCTTACGATAAAGATTAGTTGTAAGCTTGCCTTCTTCTAATATTACAGTGGTATCCAAGAAGTTGATACTGGTCTGAGAATAAGCGTGAGTGAAGCGAATGGTTGGATGTACAGTATTGTACTGATTTATAAATTCTAGCAGCTTCTCTTCTGTGTGCGACCAAATAAGAAAAATGTCATCTATAAACCTCTTGTAGATCAGTGGTTGTAAAGAACAGTCAGAGAGGAATTTGGTCTCCAGTTTACCCATAAATATGTTGGCATAACTAGGTGCCATCTTCGTACCCATCGCAGTGCCGTTAACCTGCCTATAATATTCTTTGTTGAATTCGAATGAGTTCAGTTCTAAGACTAGGTGCGTGAGGGTGGCAATGACGTGACTATCAGGGGTGTCTACCTGTCTGTGTTGTTCGTACATTTCAATTAGAGAGGCTATTCCGTCGTCATGTGGGATATTGGTGTAGAGAGATGATACATCTAGGGTGACGAGATACGACCCCTCCGGTACACGCAAGTCAGAAATTTCTCTCAAGAAGTGGGTGGTATCCTTGATATAAGAGTCCAAAGTTAAGGGTATGTGCCTGATTAAACTGTCTAAGTATCCCGATATCGGTTCAGTTATCGTACCTGATCCTGACACGATTGGTCGACCTGGGTTACCGGCTTTATGAATTTTTGGGAGCATGTAGAAGCGACCACATGAAGGATGAGTTGGCTTTATTGTATTGTATTCATTAGTAGTTATTTTCCCTTGTTCTAGAAGATCCTTTAATGCCAATATTGCGACCCGCGTGTGTTCTGCCGTAGGGTCGCCCGTAAGTGGCTCGTAGAACTTTCGATCAGGTTAGTTGGCGGTGGCCTTCTCGAATGTAGTCATCTTTTTTAGAATGACGATTGCCCCACCTTTATCTGCGGGTTTTATTATAATATCACTCCTAGCGGCTAGTGATTTTAGGGATTCTTTCTCAGATCTCGTTAAGTTGTTCCTCTTTTCTCCCGTGACTGCGATATTCCCGCAAAATATCCCGTTGTATGGCGGCTATATACAAGTCAAGACAATTGTCGCGCTGAGTGCGAGGCGTCCAATCACTCGTAGGTCGCGAATGCGGTTTCTGGGGTACGGGTGGTTTATCGAGAAAGTATTCGCGTAGCCGTAGACATCTGGCAAAGTTGTCCAGGTCTTGAAGGATTTGAAATTCGTCAAAATGACCGGTTGCCGGGCAGAAATTCAGACCCTTTGATAGTAGCCTCTCTTCGTCCGCGGTTATGGAGACGCCCGACAGGTTTACGATGGCTGTGTCGTCTAGCTTCTCGGTATCAAGGATATCGCCTTGTGGGGTAGTTCTCATAGAGGTGGATGGCTCAGTATTGGCACTATTTTGACTTGGCATCGAAGGAAGAGCTAAACCGGAGTTTGGGACCTTGTCTCGTTTAAGTTTACGTAGCTTACCAGTTTCAAGTTCCGTGCGTTTCTTTCTCTTAAAATCAGCTAATGCGTCAGCTTCTCGTTGCGATAATGTGGAGTTTGACCGTAAAGTGGCGGAGATTGAGGCGGTCAATTTTTTTACCTGTTTATCACTGTGGTTAATTGCAATTTTTACCAGTCTGAGTGAAGCCTCTAGTAGGACGCTTTGCCATTCTAACTGGTCATTTTTTTCTAGGTTTGTAATTGCGGGAGGTAGAGAGAGAGACATGCCCTTAGGGGCGATTCCTGCGCTCAGGTACACCTGCAACGTTGATTTATGCAGTTCATGTCTAACTAGCTTATCGGCGAGTTTACGTAATTTAAGAAAAGTGGTACTGTAGTTTGAAGCCAGATGGTTGGACTCACCGAACAAAAGTCACTTCTTGGGATGGGGGTGCCTGGTTGTGGTGTTCCGCAGGTAGTAGGAGTTTGACTGCGGTACGGGAGTGCTCTGCTCCGTGGACGTGAGGCTCTCGGCGGGTGTCGGGTACTCCTCGATGTCGATGCTGACGTCACCGGCGGGGGTGGTTGACAGAGCAGCTGCTGGGCTCCGCGCGACGTTAGCAGAAATCACTGGGCGAGATGCCGGCCTCCATGGAACGGCGCCCATACGAGCATCACTATGCGGATGCATCCGGGGGATCGTGCGGGCTTCTTGGATCGGGTTGGTGGCGGCAGGGATCTCCGAGGACCATCCAGGTGGTGTTGGGGCTTCCCCTCGCTGGAGTAGCCCCTTCAGATTTTGCGCGAGTAGGGCCACTCCGGAGAAACTAGGGTGAAGGCCATCCGCAGCCAGGAACCGCCGAGGGGGTAGGGACGTGAACTCATGGTCCAGGTAGGAAACTTTACCTGGCTTCCGACAGTAGCTTTTGACGGTGTCGTTAAACTGCCGTGCTTCATGGTTGAACCAGTGCACGAAGGAGTCGTTCGGCTGGTCCAAGCGACGGTTTGTGCTCCGTGGCAGCACGAGGGAGACTACCAACTTCTGGAGCTCCGGGCGTGCCTGCAGCGTCTTGTTCACGAGGCGTCGGAGTCGTCGCAGAGTTTCCTCGCAGCCGAATCGTTCGAGTTCGCTGGTCCCGACGGGGAAGATCAGCGAGGTTATCGAACGAGGGACGTTCGACCGCTCTTTTTCGATGTCGAAGGTCGTTGCGCCACGGATGGTGATAAACGCGGGGGAAGATCTCGCGTACGCGTCAAAGTGCTGGAAAAGGTACCTTGTCTGCGAGTTGCCAATCACCGCAGCTGCCGGAAGGTGCTTGGGGTACCTTCTGGTCAGTTGTTCCACCGTCGGTGCGCCGGGGCCGGTCTTGAAAGAGGCATATATATATATATATATACAGGGTGTTTCAGAGAACTCAGGCCAAATCGCTCCTGCGAAAACTACTCATCGCAACGAAAAAAGGCTTGTGTCGTTTTGGCCCTGGGCCAGGGGCCCATTTAGGAAAATTATTAAAGTTCGGGATAATTAAGTTGTTAATTATTTTTGCGTAATTAACTTTTTTAATATTGTGTTTAAGGGCTTGGTTTCAATTAGAAAATTGCTCAGCATCGTCGAAAAACACTAAATCAACAAATTGCAGAACGATAGAAGGCACGCGAAGCATTTTACGGCTTTCAGAAAAACCGCACAAATTCGACGGATTTTTAAGTTTCGGTTTGCTATTGGAGCGCATCTCCGCCCCGACGGTACCGCGCCCCGTGGAGAGAGAGTGCAACCAACCTCTGCTGCGCTGTCATCGCGCGACGCAGCAGAGGCTGGTTGCACTATCTCTCCACGGGGCGCGGTACCGTCGGGGCGGAGATGCGCTCCGATAGCAAACCGAAATTTAAAAATCGGTAGAATTTGTGCGGTTTTTCTGAAAGCCGTAAAATGCTTCGCGTGCCTTCTATCGTTCTGCAATTTGTTGATTTAGTGTTTTTTGATGATGCTGAGCAATTTTCTAATTGAAACCATGCCCTTAAACACAATATTAAAAAAGTTAATTACGCAAAAATAATTAACAACTTAATTATCGCGGACTTTAATAATTTTCCTAAATGCGCCCTTGGCCCAGGACCAAAACGACACAAGCCTTTTTTCGTTGCGATGAGTAGTTTTCGTAGGAGCGATTTGGCCTGAGTTCTCCGAAACACCCTGATATATATATATATATATATATATATATATATATATATATATATATATATATATATATATATATATATATATATATATATATATATATATATATATACAGGGTGTTTTTTTTAAGCTTAACAGATTTTTTTAAAAGAACCTTGAGAGCTAGATTAATGCGGTCTGTGCAGGTGAGTTGTACGGCCAGGGGGACATATTATAGGAGGCTAATCGTAAAGATCAGTCGGCTAATTAGTTAAATATCGTTAATGAACTTTTTAATTAATGAAAATAGACATATAGTTCCAATTAGAAACTTGCTCAGCGTCATCGAAAACCACTAAATCAGTAATTTTCAGAAAGACTTGGAGCGCGTGAGAAGCGTAGTAGTGAACTGAAGTTACCGCTCGTGGAGCAGGTACAAAGCTAGCGGTTGCGATAAACCGCCCGCGCAATTTTTGCGTCGCTTATCTAGCCCTAGCCTTGTACCTGCTCCACGAGCGGTAACTTTCGTGCACTACTACGCTTCTCACACGTTCAAAGTCTTTCTGAAAATTACTGATTTAGTGGTTTTCGATGACGCTGAGCAAGTTTCTAATTGGAACTATATGTCTATTTTCATTCATTAAAAAGTTAATTAACAAATTTTAACTAATTAGCCGACTGATCGTTACGATTAGTCCCCTATACTATGTCCCCCTGGCCTTATAACTACGCTGCGCAGACCGCATTAACCTAGCTTTCGTGGTTTGTTTTTAAAAATTCTGTTAAGCTTAAAAAAAAACACCCTGTATATATATACACATATATATATATATATATATATATATATATATATATATATATATATATATATATATATATATATATATATATATATATATATATATATATATATATATATATAACGTTTCTCTTACACTTACGGTTAACGTTTCCCGTTGATATTGGTTTCGTTTCTGCTTTTCACGGTTTTAGATATTACGGTTTCTGTAACCGGTTACACGTTCCTAAATACCGGTTTATACTGGTTTCTCTAATAATTTATTTTATTGAAATGCTAGACGGCCGTTTTCTAATAAACGGTTTCAACTCAATCAATCAATCAATTAGCGTTTATTTCAGCTTGAAATACAAACTGAGTGTAGCGTGAAAAAAGCAGGGTCGTCCACTGCTTGACCGGCCTCGCTACATTACAAGTCAACAGTGTAAACGCGGTATAGAAAAAGAATAAAGAAAATGAAAGGTATATTCAGGTTCACATAGCTTTGCCTGTATGTTACATCTTACAAATAACTGAAGTAGAGACAAATTATAAAAGAAAAGCGTTCCGTAGTACAGAAGAAGACATGTCAATAAAATGATCACATAGAGGCATATTCAAACACTTAGGCGAGATATACCGTACCATACTAAAGCCATAGTTTGTTCTGCATCTAGATATCATACAACGGGACATTTACAGTACCAAGAACTCAAAAACGTCTGAGTACTTTTAATTGATCAAACGTTGCACACGTTTCTAGCTATAACACACTTTCACTACATATATTTAAATTATATAGTTTCATACCAAGCACACATGTTTAAACACCGCTATTCGGGGATCATCGCATTGTATACAATAAAAATACACATCGCTACTTTATCTTTCGTCAACCTTTGTAAATCACTTTCAGAAAGTTCTGGCTGGGTGCTCAAAGAACCATTTCCACATTATCGTCGCTATATATGGTATTCGGGCCACTTACGGCCACCTCGACAGGGAGCTGAGAACATTTCCGGTTCGGGTTTTGTTTCCATGCTTTTAAAGGGCAACATCACCGCTGTGTTTCGTGTGTTCCGCAATTTTATATCTCGTTTGTGATGTTTTACGCGTCCACTGGCTTCTTGAAGTTCTGTAATGTTTTGCAATCGACTGGGCAATTTTGCTGTAGCAGATATCCGCGAAATAAAAAGATGCACCGAGCAGCCACTCCGCGGCCGTCGAACGCAAACATTCTCTGTCAAGCACGTGTCGATTTCACGCTCAGCACTAGGATCGCCTAATTTTGAAAACAAAGATGCGCACAGCCGACTCTTTCGGCCAGCGAAGAAACTTGATCCAAACAATCACACTTAAGTTCTTATGCAACTAAAGGATTGAGTGAAATATAAGTTAAAATTCGCCGAATATAGCTTTATATCTTAGTTTAAATCCAGGTTTTCATAACCTAGCCCACTGACATAGACCAACCTGGTACTGCATAAAATATTTATTAAATAAAATAATAGTCTTTATGATTCTATTTTTTTTTTATCTTAGAGCAGAATGTTTGCTGACGTTAATTTTTGGGTGCTTGCGAACTTCTAAACAGGCGGTTTATGTGAGAGTTCATAAAAAAACTCTAGCATAAAACCCAAAGACGAACTAAAAAACAGAATATAAAACAAATGTAAAGTTTGGGAGTTTATAGTAACAACGGAGGACTTCAGATGTTTTCAAATAAAACCGAACCTGGGGTTTGGTTCCACGTCAAGTTAAGAAACTTCGATTTTAAAGGTCGAGAGCCTGATTTTTCTTTTCATCACGCAATAAAGCGCATGTTCGTGAAACGATTACAGCAAGACGTGAAACATAGCACGGAATTACTTGATTATATTACTCGCCCACGCCGTCAAACACAACAGTGCTTGTGTATTTCTACCCAAACAGAACACTTTGAACAAATTGGTTATGTCCCCAGGAGTGTCGACTGATCGTGTCAAGTCGGATGTGAAACTAGTATTCTTACCTTATCGCCTGAGTTCTACAATCTAAAGTAGCCCTTTGACGCCGGTGTCTGCAATTGTATCAACGTGAATATTATTCACGGGATCGCCGCGGTAGGTCGACATTGTCACAATCACAGTATCTCCCCACGTCGTCGAAATCAAGTTGCTTCTTTTTTTTTCTTTTTTTTTTTTGCCTAGAACAGGCCGCTAAATTGTACACACTGCGACAGCTTTGTCCCAATCACGATATCTCTATTCGTCGTCGAAAACGCACCGCTCGATTTTTTCCGGTGCAAAATCGAGCACGAGTGGCACAATTCTTCACACCCTCCTTCAACTACGTCCGACAGGCGTAGCGTAGTTTCGTATTGACCAGCTCGGACACTGACGGCGACGACGCGCATTTCACAAAAAACACAAAAGAATTACAAATCTCGGTTGATTTGTGGGCGACTAACATCGTAGAATGTCACACTTGTATACAAGTTTCCACAGGGACGTCAGGAAGGGCCCAGTAAGTTTCGCCATGGAATCCAAATAAAACGAGATGCGGTGCTTTATCTTGGCGACATATGGTCCAGAAACACACACCGATCTATCTTAATTCCGTTTTTCGAGATACCTTTTTTTATTTCCCGCCAAGAAATACTTAAATACGCGCTGCTTATTCTTGCTCATTGAAACAAACGCAAGAAGCTGGACAACCGGAAGGTATCTCGGCCAAAAGAAGTTCTGACATTACTTGTTTATGTTTACCTTGGAATACACTATATAGTTTCTTGCAATTGTAGAGGTGTGGCAGACTTCAAAATAGAAGCGTTTCATTATAAGATCGACTACTGATTCAAACTAAGTATCCTTAATCCTAAATTTAGATTGAACGGAAATGTATTATCAGGTGCTCCACTTGCTGACGCTAACTCTGTTAAATGGCCAGGACCACTAATCTCTACGACAAATGCTCGATCGCGCTTCCCCGCTCCGCGAGTGCGGCCACCGGACGGCCATCTTGCATGTCGAAAAATAGCCTTTTTCCAGCTTTGCAGAGGCTAGCGGCAGAGAGCTGAAGACACGGTTTCTACTCGGTTGCCTACATTCGCCGAACACGTACCGCACCTAAAACATGGGCCTACCGTACGGAGTTGCTGAGTTTGTGGCGAAGCGGCGGCGAAACGTGGCCAACGGGAAGGTCCCTCACCGCCTCCATAAACGCGGTCACGTTTACTGTTCATTCCAGACCCTATCAAAAAATTCACTAGACCGGGCCAGGTGTCTTCTGGTGTTTCTTAGTGAAAACAACAGACTGTCCTACGGTGACCTGGTGTAAACGCCACACCCACTAATGGGTTTTGGTGTGCACAACAGACCCACCTAATGTGCTTTGTGTGCACATCAGACCCACCTAATATGTTCTGGTCTGAACATCATACCCACCTAATGTGTTTTGGTGTATACATCGGACCCACCTAATGTGTTTTGGCGTGCACATCAGACCGACCTATTGTGTTAAGGTGTGCACATCGGACCCACCTATCAAGTTTTGGTGTGCACATCATACCCACGTCATGTGTATTGGTGTTCTCATCAGACCTACCTAATCTCTTTTGTGTGCACATCAGACCCACGTAATGGGTTTTGGTATGCGCATCAGACCAACGAAATGTGTTTTGGTGTGCACATCACACCCACCTAATGTGTTTTGATGAGCACATCAAACACACTAATGTCTTTTGGCGTGCACTCTACTCAGGACTACTGTACCCCGATGTGCACATCACACCAGCCTATTGTGTCTTGGTGAGCATACTACATTACGCTACACCAAAGTCGTGCATCCTAATATTCACATCAGACCAGCCTAATGAGTTATGATGTGCACTAACGCACGTCCGAACGTCCGCACACACACACACATCATTTGAAATCGCAAGCTCGCTCATATACACGCGCACGCAGACACACCCGCGTACACACACACAAACACACAGGCGCACACACAGCCGCACGCCTGCAAACACACGCACGCGCGCACACTCCCACACTCTTAATCTGGTTCGACTAAGGTGCCAATGAAGATCCGCCTAAGGTTGATGTTCCAGTAACTTTGACTCAGCCGTGGCAGATTTTCAGCGGATCAGATGGTTTGAAGAGGAAGGCTTGTTTTTGTGTCCTTTTGCAATTGACTTTTCTTATATGAAACACGTTAATTTAGAGCAGGCTGATCAGTTGCTCGACCTAAGTTTGTTCTATTTTCTCAAGTCTTGTTCCCCTTAAACTCTTCGCGAAGTCTTTTTTTCTTTTTAATTAATATGCGACAATGTTTTATTTGTCTGATGTGTTGCGGAGAAACACGGCAGAAAAGAAGGAAGACTTCGTGTATCAAAATTTATCACTTCGTGAAGGATTTGGACATCCTGTACGAGTCACTCCTTCGTCGAAAAAGAATAACTTTCCTCTCTCCAATTCAAAGGCAAAAATATTTCATAATTTTTCTATCGGCTGCTATACGGTCCGTTAAGGTATTCCATGCTAGAATTCTTGTGCAAATCGTCGTCATACAATATTTTAAAAAATAGAAAAAATGACCAGTCTGAAAAAGGTACTTCGCCAAACTGACGGTTTAACTGTTGAGCATGCGCAAATAAGAAATAAACTGAATAACTCACCAAACTGGTGGCTGAACTGATCGCGCTGCCAGTTGAGCTGAAGAAACTGCTAGCTAAACTGCTGGACGGGTTCTGAACTTTTTAAAACTGGTAGTCGAACTGATGTTTTTTTCGGGAAAATCATGGCGTCGGGCTTCTCAAAATGCTTTCAAAGCGTGTTATTTAGAAGAGCCACCGATGTCTGCCCTATTTGAGGAAGTAGCCAATTCGCATTTGTCACAAATCATGACAGACAAAAATCGAAATAAATCTGTCAATCAATCAGTCAATTTCTTCTGTGGAGTTCCCGAATAAACATAGGACTCCACGCTGGCATGTTTTAGTAATAAAAACAATATTTCCATTCATCAAACATTCATATACACAATACAAATACTGATATGTCGCAGCCAGATACGGCTTGGGAACAGAACCCGGGCAAGTCGAGTAAAGAAAGAGAAAAAAAGGCTCGGTTGTAATCGGCACAAGGCACCATACAAATGGAAAAGTAAAGCACGATAGCGCGATGTTAGAGAGTTATATCGAGTAACATTTCTATCACTTCATTCCTTGACGCAGCGTTGGGAACGTCTTCTGAATGTTTATCAAATAATGAGGGCACAAAAAAAAGCGAATTCGTTTCCCATAACGTGTAGAACACCGTGGAGTTAGGAAACAAGCTTCTTCACGTAGATTCCTGCCGGAAACGAAGGAGCACCTTAAATTATTGGACCAGTCATAACGAAGCACAACAGTTTCTAGAAAGATAGAGTGAAAGTTCGGCATTTGTACAGTTTAGAGCATATTTTCGGAACAAATATCTACGTGATATATGTACAGTTTTAACGGGCCCTTTAGAATGAGATCAACTTTGGCGCGCCACAGATGTGCACTGTATCCAAAAGGGGTAATGCCATACCTAAGAATACTATACCTAAGACCGTATGCGATTGATTTTCTTACGCTGAACAGCATGCACACTTTATAATTAAAAAGTATACAATAAACACTGCAAAGCCTCCTGCAAACATACCTTAGATGCAAATTCTATGACATATCTGAATCTCAAAATACTCCCAAATATTTCACACTGTCCGCGCACATTCGTGGGGGCACTCAAAATTATGACAGCTTGATTTGTTGAAAATAAACTGCGTGTTTTGATCCACCTGCTTAGGTGGATTTCAAAAGCAGATAATCTTAGATTTAGAAGTGTTCACTGTAAGTAAGTTGAAGCCGGAACAACCCATTACTTCTGCAGCTTCGTATCTCAATAAACGCAGTTCATGATCGTTACTGCACTCTCAAGAAAAAAGGGTGTAAAAGGGTGTATCATTACACCCTTTGTCCCATATAATACACCCCAAAACTTCATTTCGACGTAAAGCGCCCTATAGTCGAAACTACGGCCCCAAAGTTTACGAGGGGCTTGATAACGGTGCGATATAACTTTTTAAATAGCTAAAGTACGTATCAAAGACAACATAAAGAAAACGCCGATTTTTTACAATAGGGCCACGAAAACCCCGATTATGTTTTTTGTAGTCGGTAAAACATACATTAACTATTTTAATAAGTTGTACCGCACGGCTATCAAGCCCATCGTAAACTTTCGGGCCGTCTGTCTGACTGTAGGGCGCTGTTCGCCGAATTGCAGTTTGGGGGTGTATTATATGGGACACAGGGTGTAACGATACACCCTTTTACACCCTTTTTTCTTGAGAGTGTGAGATGACAAGACAAAAAGAACCGTGTCATCGGCATACTAAAAAAAATTGCAAGCAAGAAAAAGAAATAGAAAGCATCTTGGAAGCCATATATTCACTGAAATCTCGTTTACTTACAGATTAAAAAGAATAGGAATTTTATGATTACTTGGGCAATTTTAACGCATTCAACAAATGCAACCTCATAACGATTTTTAAAACAAAGCTTTCGAACAAAGTAAAAAACAGACTACGCTAGCCAAAGTTACACAGATTTTGAAGAATATTTTTTTTGGCTATCAGTGTCGAATGTTTTCGTCACGTCTAAAAAATGGGCACAGGCGAAAAAGTCGTCCTTAAAGGCAGCGTGTATTAAATCAACCAAATTATCAAGGAGTGACTGTGTGCCTCTTCCTTCCACAAAACCATATTGTCAATGAAACAAAATGTCGGAGCTGTCAATGAAACCAGTCGTAAAAGCGAACAAATGTATTAACAGTACCTTCCCCATGCAACGTAAAATCGGGATCAGACGGGAGCATTCTAATGCATTTGTCGTTCCACCTTTGAATAACAATTTAAGAAGTGCGGTTTTCAAATCCAGAAGAATATTCCCTGACACCAAAAGTCCGTTAAACATCAAACGTAACACGTCTTTCATAGTGTAAAAGTTTCGACACAGATCCCCGACACGAATGCCATCAATATCAGTTGATTTATTTCGCTTGATATTGAACAAAATAGAACGTAACGTGGATAAATCAAGAGGTGGCAAAAATGCAGTCGGTCAATCTTTGAGCCGCACTCAAATATCGCCACTGGGGGAGTACTGCAAACCCACCCAATAACGGCATAAGGTTTTGCGAAGGGTAAATTGAAAGAAAACGATCCCGTTTGTCCTTGAAATTATACTGCAACAAAGAAGTGTTTTTTATCAGTGGTGTTGCGTGCAAGAAACATTCCAATTGAATATCGTTGCGCAGCCCCTTTAAGGCATACTTAGGGTTCAAATGTCAATCTTCGTTGTCATAAGTTTAAAATACAAAATGTCATTGATTTTTGTAACTTCAAAATAAACGCTTTTTATTTTATATTTTAAACTGAATTCAAAATTTCAGTTTTATTACAACCCTTAGAACTTGAATGAAACATGAATTGTTTTTCCCAAAATTGTTATAAGATTATTTCAGTTTTAAGATAATATTTTGTTTATATTTTATATCATACCTAAATGTATCATTCACAGCAGTTCATACTCTCCTTCATCGATCAGCATTTCGTTGCCATGCCTAGTGTCTCTATATGCAACTAAACAGCTATATAGTTCTGTGTTTGAGGGAATCAAACCTGCTGTTGCACAGAAGTGTGAAGCAAAGTATGCACGTTTTTTTTTTTTTTTTAAGTTGGATAGGACAACAGACGAATCTTGGCATATAATATCCACAGTGATATCAATAAAAATTGAATGTGCGCTCGTGCACCAAAACTACATTTTCTGCTTCATAATAACCTTTCGGTTGCTGCAAATCGTGCTACAGAGTGACCCAGGCGAATCGCATCGTTGGATGTCTGAAAAACCAAACATAATGGTAATTATAAACAGGCGCAGAAGCAGTACATGTGCATCAACGGTGTGCAGTTCTCAACCACGATCAGGCTGCATCTCCCGTTTCAAGTTCAATTCCTTGTGTCAGGGCACTGCCATTGGTGTCTTTCAGTGGTTTGTTCAATTCAGTTTCTATCATCCATGACAGTACAGTAGAATGCTGAAAGGTCCAGGAACAAGTTCCCTCGTTAAATGGTTGTATGCTGAAGTGTACTTGTGATAGTAGTTTCTTCGAGTCTCCTTTACTCTTGCGGGGAAAGGACAAAGTCCTACCGCAATAAGTTAAACGAGGAGACAAAAATAACTATCGGATGTTTACCGTAAGGGTTCTCAAAGTTCTCAACCTCGAGCATCACGAGACTCGTGTCTCGCACTTTTTCCCGCCGTGAGTACTCTTTATTTTTGTCTTGATTGACAAGCCTGTGGGTACGGCGTGTCAACGCAGTGTATTCTGTTGCGTGTCATCGAATTAAACGGTTAATGCAACAATTCGTTTTGTACTTTCAGTAAATACCGCTTCCAATTATTCGTTGACATTGGTAGTTTCTGAAACACTCAATAGTTGTTTTGGTCCACAGAAGAGCAGTGGCAGGAAAAAAAGTAAACGAATCAGCAGCGTTCTCCCTCTCAAATAATTCTTATCACAGGCACTAGTTGTGGTTGGCAAAGTACGGCACGTGCTCTGACTTCCAAACATTGTTGAGGTTTGAGAATTCTCGCCATCGCGGCGATTGGCTACGAGCCACTACCCAAATGCACGTCAAGGCATTGCTTCTCCCGAGCTGAAATCAAGTGCTTAGGTAGTGCTCGTGTCCGCGGTATGGACTGCATTTAAACATTATTACTTCAGCGATCGCAAAGCTAGATGACGAAATCCTGGGGATTGCATTACTTGCCATGCCATCAATGCGATCCCCATGGCTTTGTCGTCAAGTTTTGCGAAGGAGAGACTGAAAGACAACGTCTGCTTTTATCTTCAAAATTACGCCGCTACAAAGACGCTTCTTCCTCAGTGGCGTTGCATGGGAGTGTACTCGGGTCCTACTCTTGCCAGTAAACCTGTGGAGGATGAACAACACTCCTACCCAATATTGTTCCACAGCCTCTTTAAAATACTCTTCTTTCAAATTCAGCTGTGCCCCAGACTCGGGCTATTTCTCCGTGTGGAATTTCCTCTCGCATCAAACTTCAAGGCAATGTGAAATATCTTATAAGTATAAGCAAGCAGAATTCACAGAAGAAAGTGATGTTTTTACAGAAACAATTGTATTTTTTTTTTCATTTTAATTGTGGACACTGTTGCGACAAGAGCTCTCACCGACCACTGCTTCTAAAGCCTGTCTCCCACTTCAGGCATTTTTTTTCATCACTATTATTTGGCTTAACCACAACATTCTTGGTACAACCACAGTCTAGCGGAGGAACGTATAATTTGACAAACGTATTGTTATTAATTAAGCAACGACAGTGCAGTCAACAACTGCCAATTATAGAGGACTAGTGGTCTGGGGTGAAGCACATTTTCCTATGAACACCCTGAAATAATGAAACACCGTGCGCTGTCGATCTCTCAGTGTTCAGTCACAAGATTCTTCAGGTGTTATGTTTTTCTATAGCAGCCTCATCTGCATGAGTGGGCTGGTGCTCATCTTTTTTGTATGGTCTCAACAAAAGTCACCAAACGAAGCTTCAAACTTCTGGTCTCAAATGCCGTCTCTTTCTTGCCTAAAGAAACTTTTCTTTGCATTCAGGTCTTTGCTGGTTCTTAGTGTCAAGAGGGCTGGATGTGTCGCTTAATACGTTCTTTTTTTTTTAATTCGAAGGAAACTTTATTTTTTGGCAGCAACCCACGCAAGTTGTAGCGGTTTTGTGTACGTGGAATATTTTTGTTCAGGTGCCATAGTTTGAAAATTCGGAGGTTCTTAAACGGCTACATAAGGTCGGTATAACAACACTTAATTTCGCACTAACTCGAGTCTCACAAGCGGATTTCAGCTTTACGAGCACATACCCTTTTCTTGCAGCCATATGAGAGTGTCTTTCAATGCAGCAATTATTTTCATCCCTGCTTTATCAGTTAAAGTGGACTCGCAATAATTCAAACATGAATATTTCGTACTCCTGGTTAATTCAAACGAATTAAAAAAAAAATTGGTTATCCCGCTATGTTTTAATGTATTTATAAGCTGCATATAATTTAAACAGCGTTTTCGCCTATAATTCATACTGTTCGTTCATCCCCAGAGGGTTAGCCCCGTTGAGTGCGCTTCCCATCGAGCGCCTTCGTTCTGCGAGAAAGCAATAACCACGAAGCTCCCGGTCATTGCTTTTCCGCAGTACGCTGGGCGCTCGATGAGAAGCGTTCTCGATGGGACTAAACCACCGCGATTATGCAAGCAGAACTGTCCTGACAATCAGCTTTCAATATTCGTGCTTGTCCTTTATTTTTTGGGGGGATTAAATTCGCGATTAAATAAAGACTACCTGATACTGAAGCACATTCGTAACTTCCCTCAATAAGGATACGTAGCTGAGCGTCTCTTTGGGTTTATTTTTATGCCAAATCTATCGGTACATGCCACCTCAACGTAAGCACTGGACTTTCTGAGACCACGGTTCATACATATAGTTATATTAAAACTTACTGAGCTTAGAAGGGGGCAAGTGGAAGGTTAGGAAAAACCTTCATGAGTTCAGCTGAATTTTTCGTTTAATCGTGGTACAACGGTAGTGAAAGGCTTGGAGGAACTATTGAATAATCGATTAGAAAATATTCGGCCAAAACCACTATTCGCTCCGAACTTCACCAATGTTGTATGTGTGTACCTGCTTATAAATCAGCATGTGTGGAGAAAAGCTTATAAGATATGCTTGGTATGCGTAGCTATTCTAGTGTTGTACGGAACGGCGTTCCTACAACGCGTTCCTAATAGAAGGAACGGAGGAACAGCCGTCGTTTCAATTTGCGTCGGTGGAACTGGAATGGGAACTCGTTACATTTTTAAAGGAACGTTATAAGGAACGGCATTCTTTTTTTTTTTCTTCGTCCAGTGGGGTAATTTTATGCTGTTTCTAAGGGAAAACCTTTTAGGGGGAAGTGATGTGTATATTATTGATACATCACTGTGTAGCATTTGCCTCAGTAGGACGGGATAACACCGGGGGACACTGGACTGTGATCACACCAAGTTACACCAAAACGGGTCACGTCAGACCGGATCACGCCAGGTTACAACAGCACACCATAACCCGCGTCTGAATTTCCGCTTAGACGTTAACGTCAGGAAACACCAGAAACTTGTCTTGTAGGTTCTTAGAGCGCAGCTCTTAGGCGCCCATTTCCGTGTTTCGCGGCGTCGCCGACGCCGTCAGCATAACCGCGCTAAAATAGCGGGAAAATTGATGCCACGTGACCTCAACACCAATTCACTTTCCTCGGTATATGTAACGGGCAAAATGACGTCACTTGACTTGGTGTCACGTCACCTATGAAGACGTTCAGTTTTTTGCGCTCGATTTATCAAAACAATTTACGTCATGTGACCTCAACAGCAATTCAATTCCCCTTCTAAGTTTAGCGGTGAATCGAATTGCTGTTGAGATCACGTGGTATCAATTTTTCAGCTAAATTTAGCGCGGAAACTTAGGGGGAAGGGGAGGGTATGAAGGAGGAGGAGGAGTGGGTATGGAGGAGGAGGATGGGAGGGTACGCAGGAGGAAGAGGGGAGGGCACGGAGGAGAAAGAGGAGGAGGAGAGGAGAGAGGAAATAAGGTCGGGATGAGGAGCAGAGGAGAAGGGGAAAGTGAGAGGCTACGAAGGAAAAGGAGGAGCATGCCGTCCGCTCCGTACCCTCCCCTCAACCTTCTCAGGGGCTGCGCTCTAACTTCGCGTTAGAGAGAATTGTAGACATCTTTTATTTAAAGTGCAGCTCTTAAGGCACGACCACATTGGTGTCGCGGAGGCCTGCGGCGCGACGGTCGGCGCTGCCGGCTGCCGACCAGAACCAGTTTTCAGCTTCAGCGCCGCGACGTACAGCGCCGCAGAGCCAACCACTCCTTGCGCGGTTCAGGGCTCGCCGCCGCTCGCCGCAGAAGAGAGGAGCCAGTGGGAGATGGCGTAGATAGTGACGTTGCGATGCCATGGCAACGCTCAAGCCGGTCCCCCGCGCGTCTTTCACGTTCCGAAGGACCTGTTTCGTGTCGTCTGCTATCCCTATTTCCCCCGATGCCTTCCCCAAAGGAGTGGTTCCTTGAAACTGTGCGACTGTTTCCCTTTTTATATGACAAGACGCAACCAGACTACCTAGATAATGACGCTAAGAACAACCGCTGGGAAATTATAGGAGAGGAATTCGGAATTACAGGTGAGTTTCTCCGTGGCACTTGTTGCATGTCGTCTGTGTTGTGACGGATGTCATGTTGATTTGGTGACACGTTTGAAAGTAAACTTCATCTCTGGCGCGCCGCCGGGGCAGCAAAGCACTGACCTGTCCTTCTGTATTTCGGTAGAACCAACTCGGTCGGACCCAAAACCTGTGCCTCCTTCCCTTGAGAGCGCGGTGACGTCGCAAGGTCAACGAGCAGGCTAGGATAATCACATTCACGCTGATCGCCAGGTCATCATGGACACCTACCATGTGGGCAGCAAGTGCGGTTTCGATGCTGATATATGCGAAAGATGAGAACCGAAATGGAAGTAACTAACGAAGAGCAGACGGCGAAAGAGCGGGAAATCCGACGGGAGGCGCGATCGCAAGAGCCAGTGCTGTCACGTGACGCCCGCAAAACGGAGGCCAATGTGGACTCCTCGCGTTGGGACGCCGGACGGCGGTGCCGCCCAGAGGTGCCGACCGGCGGCGCCGTTCACGCTAGTGTAGTCGGGCTGTAGGCGCCAATTTTCAAGTTGAGCGGCGGCGCCGTTGGCGTCGCCGTAACCGCACGTTGCATTATGGAACGTTTCCTTGCTAAAATTCGTGAGATAATGTTTCCGCTAAAGTTTGCAGGGAAATTTTCTCGCTAAATGTAGCGGGGAAATCAACGTCACGTGACATCAACACCAATTCAGTTTCGCCGTTAAATTTAGCTGGGAAAATGACGCCACGACTTCGTGTCACGTCACCCATGAACAAATTCAACGGCGGGAGGAGAGGGGGAGGAAAGGAAGAGGGAAGGAGAAGGAGGAGGAGGGGTGGATGAGGTGGGAAGATGAAGAGGAGACGAACAAAGGGAGGAGGAGAAGGTGCGGCATACCCTCCCCTCGGTACTCTCCTCTCTTCCTCCTCAAGAGCTGCACTCTAATTTCGCATTACAGGTATTTGTAAACGTCTTTCATCTTTTTATAGGGGAACGAACGCCTAGTTGTCGCATCTCAGGTATGTCCCAGCAAGAGTTCTTTATACAGGCACATATTAAATAATTCATCGAAGGTGTCGTCGTCGAGCTGGTTTTGTGTTTTAAATCTCGGTGTCGCGACATCCACCCTTTAACCGTTCTCGTTGGGCGTTGTCAGGTCGGTTGTGATTGAGAGGTGTTAAGTAATCGCACGGAGAATATTTGGATGCGTTATATAAGCTTTCACTGGGTAAGAAAAGAAGACTGAATAAGAATAATATGTACAATCCTAATTACGTTAAAGTTATTCGAGCACAAAAGTTGTACTTAGCGCGCACGTCATTGATTGGTAGAGGGAGTCAGACAGTCGGGCAGTCAGCGAGGTGGTCGGATGATCAGTGTGCCGAAGGGCAGTCGATCAGTCATTCGGGTCGAGCAGTCAGTCACTTGCGTAGCCGCATGGTCAGCGAGTCGGACGGAGTCCGGGGCTTGAGGGTTCCGTTTGTTGTCGCCGGTTGATATCCGCGAAGCTGAATCGACCTCGTACGGGCCGGCGCCTCCAGCGCTTGGAAGCAGCGCAATCGTATCTCTCGGGGTCTGAACACCCCGCCGGAGTTCGTTGCTGTGTCCTCGAGTCTCGGCCGATGTTTCGCCTCTCGGAGCCTGAGAACCCCGACGGAGGTCGATGGGGCTCATCCCGGATGGTCTACGATTCGATTTTGACTGCCCCGAGCGCTGCGTGCCGCCCCGTCTCACGAGCTCCCCACCCTCTTTTTCCTTCACCGTCCGTCCACTTTTTCCTCTTCACTCTCTGCCCGGCAATGACCATGACAGCATGGTCAAGGTAGCCCTCAAAGGGGCGGTGCAACAATATTGCCACTGAACGAATGTGCAGCTTATATTTTTTATATTATTTACCTTGGCATAAGTAAGAGCAAACGTGCCACTATATACTCCGAAATACATATATTTCGCTGCATAATGGCAAAGTAAAGAACGCTTTCTTTTTCCCAACCTGCGTTCACATGGTGGCCGTAAACATAACATATGGTGTGACGTCATGCGGAGTGTTTTTTGTAAGTGATAGTTAGGCAATCGTAAGCTAGATTTAAGGTTAATTAAAACAATATTGTTGTTTAGTCATGCAGAAATGTGTCGAAAGCCTAATATTTGCGTAAAAAGGGTATCAAATATCTGTGGAGCCATCTACCGCAAGTCACCAAAACCTGCCGTCGCTGTCAGCCGTCAACGCCCGAGGCGCCTACTCAAGCGAGCATCCCGCAGGATTTGTCTTTTCCTAGTTAGACGGAGTCTGAAGTATCGTTTTTCGTGTGTCTGAACCTCGACCTCGACTTCGACTTCGGCCACCCGCCATGGCCGCCGGCGATGCCGACTGCCTTGTTGTGCTTTGCAGTGCCCGACCCAAGATTCGAGAAGTGTACAGATTCAAGGCAAAAATCTCAAATATCATCGCCTTCCGCTCGGGGAACCAGTCAGAAGTCAGAGGTGTCGGAGGATCGGAAGGAACCCTGGGAAGACAGACGTGCGCGTATGCTACGATCATTTCGACGAGAATCGAGACTACCGTTGGATAAGAAATACCCTTCGCGATGCCGGGCAACTTTGCCGAGAGCCCTCCTGAAGGCGAACGCAGTTCCTTATTTTTGCCTGCCCCCCACCACGAAGCCCACCATCCCCCCAGCGAACGAAACAACGCTGACACCTCGCAGAACTTCGGCAAGTGGCGCCCTTTTTTTCGTGTACGGCATTTAGAGCAGAGGTTTTATCGTAAGTTTCGGTTTTCCAGGGTGATGAGCCGGTTGAAGACGTGTACTGCTTGGAGGACGACGCACCTCTTGAGCCGCGCGAGCACTGCTCAGTTTGCAGTCCCCGAGCAACCACACGCGCCGCAGCGGTCCAGAGTCTCTGACTCCTGCCTAGAGACACAGGTGTTTGCTGAAATCCCGAGGCCGCCTGACGTGAAAAACGCTTCCGTGGGAACAGGCCCTCGGCTGGGAGAGCGGTCTGTCGGTAGGCATAAAACTAGAGCAGCCTTTTTTTTTTTTTCGTCTGCTTAACGTCAATCGTAGATTAAAACGATTCAGATATGTACATGATTAGTTTCATTTGCCATCCTATTGTGCGTTTTCATCGATAGGGTGGCAATGAAATCTAGTTTTCCGAATGAATAATTAACAGTCAAGTGTTTTCTTCATGTCATCATAAATTGGCGACGTGAGCGATGGAAAGCGTCGCAGCGGTCGGCCTGCCACGATTGGCCAAATGCTTACTATGACATCTGCAAAGGGTTTCTCATTGAGGGAAATTTGAGTAATACGATAACTTCAATTTTGACGGTGTTGGCAGTGTTGGTTTTAAAGCGGAATGATTTCACGCTTCCACCATGTTTTTTTACAAACACAATGGAACTCGTTTTTCGCAAGGTAATTACGTCAGGGGAGGGAACCATAGCAGGGCGCCACCGAAACACGTGCACGACGCGAAGCTTGGTGGGTCTCGTAAAAAACGAATGGTCGAACGAATGGTCGAAATGATTTTCTGAAACGATAGCGTAGCTTAGTGGAAAGATGTGTGCTTCGTACGCAACGGACACAGGTTCGATCCACGAAGGGGGCTTTCTTTTGTTTGTTGTTGTTGTTTTTTTACTTTCTTTTTAGCATTCACCAATATTTACGACATTTCTTTTTTATCGATATCATTGCAAAAAAAAACGAATTTTGTCGACGAAACGTTGCTGAACTAAATGGTACGGGACTCCCTTTTCAGAGGTGCAGTGGGTGACGGAGGGGTTGGGTTGCCGGCTGGACGCCGCAAAGCGGCGTGAACGGTGGGGGGCCAAGTGGGTTAATAGTTTTGTAATGAGCAGCCGCAGACTGTCGCCGCGAAGCGTCGTGAACGCAGGCGGGGGTGGGAGGGGGTTGAACACGCTCCCCACTGACATACGCGTCGTCCGGAAATGGTGACCCAAACGGCATGAGGTCTCCGCGTCGTGCGTATAGCCATTTTCGGTCAAAGTGCACGATATCGTGCGTATAGCTTTACTCATGCAAAATAACTGTTCAAAATATAAGGGCACATTCGAAGTGTGCATGTGCAGACCTTGGTTTCCTTCACCTCTTGTTTACTTAACTTCTATTTCGTACTGTAGTATTTCTTCCTGTCATATCAATGAGGAGATAACTTGTTCAAGTTGATCGTTTCCTGAAAAAATGGAGCTTGTGCCGGAGTGAAATTAGCAGAAATAGGAGCTTACGTCAAGCCAGGCGGAATAAGGATTTAAATATTTAAACTTATGTCCTTTCTTCAGGCACGTAGGCAAACTTCTATGCAAAAGCTGTGACCAGCCGCTGGTTGCAGACTGGCAATAGCAACGACACCGCCGTCAGTGCCAGCAGCGCGGACTCTCCTATGGTGCCACAAAGGCCGATTCCAGCACCTACAATGCAAGCATCCGCGTCGATCCCAGTCCCTAGCGGGTAAGACGACGGCGATGATGAAGACGACGACGAGGAGGACGATGACGAAGACAAGGATCCCACGTACGAGCCGTTCATCAAAGAAACCATTGTCGTTTAGGAATATCGGTTTTCCTTCGCTTGAAACAGACTTTATGGTAACATGGAACTGCTTAAAGGGATACTGAGGGTATTTATGCTCGGGAAGGTGTTTATTTGTACATGCCATATGAGAGTCCATCCACCCAGAGCACAATTTGCAGCACAAAACTCGTTTGCTTTCCGCTCGAAAACCGCCGATCGAGAACTGGCCGGTTTAGTCGCGCTCACTATCTTCTCCGTGGTCACGTTCCGTTTTCTATAATTTAGACACCACCAACAAAAATAATGTAAGTCGTTGGTCATCGAAGGCACACAATAACACCGCCCATAGACAAAAAATATTCTATTAATTTTTGTGACTTCAAGAAAGCTGCAAACGCGTTGACTGAAAACAAAGCAGCACAGCCAGGTAACTTTTCGTAACATTCTCCTCCTTCATATCTTTTTTCCTCCCCAGTTCAGTTTCGGTTTTGGTTTCAAGCTGTTGCGTGTTTTACTTTATTAAAACTATACGTGACGCTGAATATGAATCACGATATTGATTCTGGAGTCTTTTGACACTATAATAGATCGCCTGGCAAAACATTAACCATTTGTTTGTTGTTGTTGTTGGTGTTGTTGTGTTGTTTTTTTGTTGTTTTTTTATTTTTGGGGGGTGTCAGTGTCCTTTTAATTTATCGTTCGAAAACTACAGTAGCTAGAAAATAAAACACATCTAAATTAGGCCAAGGCAAAAAAAAAGAGTTAAGAAGTGTGCCGCAACTGAAATAAACATGCATCCGCCATGGTCAAAGGCACAAAATCTATAAAAAGCGCAGATTTTTTTTACTGTTTTTACTAATTGACTACTATTTTTGTCAAAGCCCTTCCTACTTAGACGATTGTCGGATACCCTGTCTGTATGGATTGAGTTAAATCACAGATGTTGAAGGGCGGGGATATGAGTTATTGTTCAGTTAGTCATCCACCACGATAGTCAATATGTATTTGTTCTATTCAGATCCGAGTGAGATGATCATGTTTCAAACCACTGCTGGTTATAGAATTAACATCGTTAAAATGAAAACCAATTGCCTTTGTCGTAATGAACTCTTATATTGTTATTTGTCACACAGAGGAGAAGGATAGCAGCAAAAAAAAGAAAGTAAAACGCTATGGGCGATTACGCAGAGTACACTGTCAGTTGCTAGCACTGCCGCATTACGGTTAGCATAATAATTTAAAAGGGTGCCCACAATTTGTAAATTACATTTACAGCTCAACCTAGCATTCCGAGCTGGAAAAAAATTCCAGCATTATATCAGTTTTTTGTGTCCATTACCAATTAGTTTTCACCTCTAATCACTGTTCGAATCATTCCTATACAGTGCGTAGCCAAGATACAGATTTGTTTAAAATAATATTAACAATCACAAGTAGCCACATGCTTTTCTTATAAATAAACACCAAAATATAAGCAGTGTCAATGTAAGGCAACAATTGTCTGTTCTTTGCTGATAAGCTGAACGCAGAAATTAGTGTCATACAGTAAATATTCGTATCTTTTATAGAAATGACACCTTCACAAGTGCAGAACCCGGGTACCAGGAGCGAAAGTTCTTGGTATTCGAGAGTTGCCTCCAACAGCTGTTTGCTGTATCCAAGACGTGTTACAGCCCCTGCGCCGTGTCCATGAAAGGGGTTGGTACTCTGCTCGTGGTACGCACCTTTTGCCCCTCTGGGCACATGAACCGCAGGGGAGCTGGAAACCTATTCCTCTCATCTCCCGTACTCTTCACGGGTCCTCCTCCATCAGAACGCTGCGCTTCTTCCAGTTGATGAACATCTAGGTCTTATTAAAGAAGACCTACTTCAACTACCAGCAAGCAATTTCGGTCCCAGCTGTTGAAGAGGTGATATATGATGCCATTTCTTTCATCATCTCACCTATTTTTTTTCCTCCCGATGCAGTGTTTCCCTGCACGTTTTATATCATTATCACGCATGTTAGCATCACTTTTCACTGGTGAGGAGAGACAAGCAGGAGGAGCTAATGAAAGAGCTCCACGACCAGCCTCTTGACCTCGCTGGTGATGGGAGGTGTTACTCTCTTGGCTTGAGCACCAAACAATTGACCTATATTCCCTGCCAGTGCCCTGTGTCAACAAGATCCTGCACTTTGAGCAAACAAGTTGGAGAGGTCAGGAATGATTACTACCACCTCCTTACAGTAGTTTCGTAGCCAGGTGCATATTGAAGCCTTCGACTACACCTAGTTACACTGGCACATTTTGCGGCTGAGCAACATAATTCAATGCTATTGTGGGAAAAGCAGAGCTCAATGGCTTTTGATTAATCGCTGTGATTATAAAAAATGCTTGCTGGTCCTTGTAATTCGGATTAATCTGAAATGGTTACAAATTTATGGCAGGTTTTATGGTCCTCCTGCAGTCTTCTGCGCACCTTTTTTGTCTTTTGAATTAATTTCTACACCTTTGCCTATATATGTCAGAAGAGAATTTAGCAGGTCAAGGTGATCCACGAACTCACTAACGTGGCATTGCTCTAAAATTAGAGCCAAGCTGTGAAATATGATTTCTGTCCAAAGATAGATGTCTGAAGGTATTTTATTTAGAAAGCAAATAGTTCAGGAGTTTTGAGGCGGTCAAATGCTTGATTACGTAAAGTGCATGTGATAACCATTGCAGAAACGGAAAAAAATACTTGTGCCACTTTACTGGAACTATGCAGTGCGAAGCAGTCCACTGCAGCGGACACAAGAAAAAGGGAGGTCTCCTGCGGTCCCTTGCCTTCACAAAGGACAACCAGCTCACGGTACAGTTCCTGGCCATTGACTAGCACCGTTCGATCTGAAAGCACAAGAGGGAAAAAGAACCGGTCATCCTGCACTACTTCGACGTCTTGCACGTCTCAAAAAGTAAATATCACGTGTTATAACCTACTTCAACTTCGTCAATCTACGCTGCTTGCCAATATGAAAAAAAGATAGCCTCAAGCAGTGTTTCGCTTGATTCGACTCGAGCAATCTTTCGCTTGTTGACAGACAGACAGGTTTGTCACCAAGAGTTAATGTACAACAATAGAGACCTTGCTAACAAGGTGTCCTTGCATTTTCTGTGACCAGTGTTTGTCTAGAATAACTAAAGGAATTTACATTTTCTTCTTAAGATAGATTTTGTTTGCATTATAGGGCTTTCTGAAAGCAAAACTAAATGGTTTTTAATTTGGGTGAAGTCACTGCTATATTCTTATTTACTTTACATCCAGAATTGTAACTAATATTTATTTCCTCATTTAAAGTTTGCTTTACGAAAATAATGTGTGTAAAATAGGGTCAAAACTATGCAGTTATATCACTTTGTACCCCCGGTCCTTTTCTGACACATATTGCTTGCCTCTGTTCTAGCATGGGCTGACTTTTTAATAAAAATCGAAATGAAATAATAAACTTATTTCAAGTCAAATCATCTGAGCCGTCATTCACAAAGGACATGAATATGCTTCCTGCGTAAGGTGATGAATATTTTATTGTAGACCGGCTATTAGAAAAAAAACTACAGCTGATTTTAAGCACTCGTCAATTTGCAGACGTCAAGAAGAACCCAAATGTTGCAGGCAAATGCCAGGACTGCAGGTCGATTGCTGACTGGGCTCATCCAGCAGAAAACCATATTTATTGGTGTGCCGCAGTTAGCCAGGGCAACGCTGACCTCCTCGTGGATGCCTGGTGCAGCATGACCAGGCACGTGGTCCACATCCACGCGGGCCACCCTGGCATCTACACCACATGTTTCCATAACCCCATCGAAGAGGGAGAATGGCTGGTGGCAGGTGAATGGGTGTTTTACATATCTCTCACTGTTCTACAGAGTGCAAATGGCCAAAGAGATGGCCTTTAAAAGATATTTGCAAAGAGTTTAAGGTGAACGTACAAAGCATGCATCAACTTAATTTTCCCACAGCAAACCTTTGCCGTATTTATTTTTTTTTCGTTCTAGACACGCCTGCGCATGCCTGGTTCGTTGACATGGTGACGAGCAAGTCCTTGCTCAGGGACCTACGCCAACTGTCTCCACACACAGCGACATATGCTTTGGAGTCCTTCCGTAGCATGCTAAACGATTTTGCACCAAAGTGGGCTGCCTTTCACCCAAAAAGCATTCAAGCCAGGTATGTAAATATATAAACTATCGAGAAAAATTCCTAAGGTGCTGCGCTTAGCAAAATATGGAAGTTCTATCTATCAGTGTGACATGCATTTTGGTGCACCCCTTACCATTTTAAAATAAAGCTTCTAAAACTCTATTGTCCTCTGTTGTGAAATTTCTCATAAGGATCAATAAGCTCTCACTATGTGACATTATATTTTGGTGTCTTCTATGCTATAACATACTGTCCGGTCACAACTGTAGCAGTTAGCAGATAGAACAGAGTATAAAAGTGTTCATTGCTTCAAAAAGCTGCCAAAACAAGGATCCCCATGATGAGACTAGCAATACTCACTGCTGCGGTAAACCTAAAACAGCACAGATTGTGAACTGCTGACAAAGGCAGCGAGCAGCACATCAAGGCACACACTACTTTTGGGAGATGCTCCATGCCTTGTTGGATCGCATTTTCTATTGTAGGACCAGCGTAGCTGCGCTGCAGTATAACGATAACGGCAACCGAGAGCTGGCCATCACCCGAGCCGGTCCGAAGCAATGGAAGCTCAAGTTGCAGAAAGCCAGGAAAGGGCACCATGTTGCTCATCCCGAGAAGGCGAAGGCCACATATGGTAATCAAGAAATACATTTCAAACTGTGGTGCTTTCAACTTAATACCAGCATTATGAGATTAATTTCCGTACCAAGCGACAAGCTAATATGTACACTTTGTACAATATATTTACCTCACTAACCATTTTGATGTAGTGTATGCTCGTGTGTAAGCAGACCTTTTTTTAATTCCGCTCGGGTACGGGTTATCCACGAGTCAAGCCTAAAGGCACTCTTATAATTTTTTTTTTGCTTTTCAAAGGGGGGAGGGGGCGGTTATACACGAGTATATACGGTATTTCCAGTGCGAGTCCCTAAATTCATTTTTCATCAGATGAACCATGAAAAACAGGTGCCTGTGGAGAACCGGAGGTTCCTTTTCTCCTTTATGCATTTGTCTTTCTGAGGCATACTCATGTATCTTCTGTGATGTACAATTCTCAGTTTTGTAATGGCGTCATGGTTGTATTTATTTTTTTGTTTTTTTAGCTTTACCATTTTTGTGAGTTGTAATCTTTTAGTTCTTCTTAGGAAGACTAAGTGAGTTATCTATTCACAAATGATACACGTGTGTGATGATCGCTGGTATCGCCACGGCGAAGGAGAAGAAGCGCGCTCTGGGAGCGCGTGCCAGGGGAACGCGGACAGATATAAAAATGGTAGCCTAAGACCGAACGCTGTCGCTTCTTGGTCATCACATTACAATTGGTGGCAGGGGTGGGATGGCCACCGAACCTGTACACCCCGTTCTCCCAGACGTCTTCACCGGTGAGGGAAGCTTTGAGTCATGGGCAAAGCTCTTCTCCGCTTGCGCGGCAGCCAACGGTTGGGACGACGCCAAAAAGTTGACTTACCTGCCGACACGCCTCCGAGGATGGGCCTTCCGCGTCTTAGGGCATCTTCCCGACCAAGACAAGGCCACTTTTTTCGCACTAGTGAAGGCATTGACACTTTGTTTGGCGTCGGCGGGCCAGCGTGCTATGTCTGCGGCACAGTTTCGGTCCCGCGGTCATCAACCCACGGAAGCCCTAGGCGTCTACGCCTACGACCTTGTGGACCTCTTTGGACAGGCTTATCCAGAGGTGAAATTACAGGTGGGCGACCCGATGATACGGGACCAGTTCATTGTGGGTCTCCAATCCAAGCTGCGTGACAAAGTCCTCGCCGCTGATCCTGCAACATTTGAGAAAGCTCTTGGGATAGCCTCAAGGCTAACATCCATTGGGCAACTGTCTGTGACTACGGGGACACCAATACTTTGCGCCGCCGTGGGTAACACTTCAGAAGCCACTACACGACCCGAGGGCGATCCCATTGCGGCGTTGACCAGCAGCGTGGCTGACCCTCGCGCCACAGTGAACAGTTTCATCGAGTCGCAGAGTCACTTCCAGGAGCACGGCCAAGGCTTTCCACGCGGAAACACTCCTAGGAGGCAATTACGATGTTTTCAGTGTGGCGGTACTGGCCAACTCGCAAGATCGTGTGCAAACTCTGACCAGCGTGCGCCACTGCGAAGTAACAACCCTACATTGGTAGAACGTGGAAACCACCAAGTAACAGTGAAGGGGAATCTGGGCGGAATTTTCATGAACATGCTTCTCGACTCCGGGTCGTCAGCGACCATTTTACGAGGCGACAAGTGGCTTCAGCTCTCGCGTGACAACCCTGACCTTGAGTTCACTCACCGAGAGGGAGTCATTGGCCTTAACGGCGCCGCCTTCGAAGTTTGGGGAACATGCAGCTTAGACATTGAGGTTACAGATCTCTCGGTGAGCCATCCTGTCATTGTAATTCCCGGCATCCTACATGAGTTCGTCCTGGGACTGGACTTTTTAATAAAACACCGATTCCGGGTTGACTTCAGCGAGAGAAAACTCGAACGACAAGTAGAGAGCCCGTGTGCCCAGACCCAAAGAGTTCAGCTTTCCGTCACGTCGGTCCTGCCACCGAGGACCACAACCATTGTTCTCGGAACCAATTCACCGAATACAGCAGAGTTCAGTACTGGGCTTCTCGAACCTCGCCCGGATCTCTTCGTGAGAAGGAATACTGAAGTCACCTGGAGCGTTTTGACAATGTCCGATAAGCTACCAGAATGTGTCATCAACCTTTCCGAAGAGCCAGTCACCTTATTCAAGGGTACGAGATTCGGAACCCTGCACGCTTTTGACCACCCTGAAGGCGAGGACTCCGCTGCTCCATTGACAAGAGTCACGCGCAGGCGGCACGAGACAGCGTCTGCTCTGCGACGAAAAGAGACAAATGGACACTCACCTCGCTGCAAGATGAGCTTGCCGCATCACAACACCTCCAGGGTGATCAACAAAAACTCATCGAAGGTACGCTTCTTGACTTCGAGGTTATAATTTCTCAAGGTGATTGGGACTTGGGGAGAACGTCAGTTCTGGGGCATTCAATCGACACTGGTGCAGCAGGTCCAATCAAAGAAGCCCCGCGCCGCTTACCTCCAAACCGCCGCGAAGTTGTGACCACGAAAACGCATGAAATGCTAGACACGGGAGTAATTCGTCCTTCCAACATCTCATGGGCTGAGCCGGTCGTTCTGGTGAAAAAGAAGGACGGAAGCTTGCGCTTCTGCGTAGATTACCGTCGGCTGAACGAGGTCACACACAAGGACGCCTATCCACTGCCTAGGATCGACGACACTGTCGAAGCCCTGAACGGTGCTAAATATTTCAGCACCATCGATCTGGCGTCAGGATATTGGCAGGTGGAGATGTCGACGGGGTCTCGAGAGAAAACAGCGTTTGCCACACATCAAGGACTTTTCGAATTTAATGTCCTTCCATTTGGGCTGTGCAACGCTCCTGTGACGTTTCAACTGTTGATGCAAATGATCGTGGGAAAATTTGACTTCTGTCTTTGCTATCTCGACGATCTCATCATCTTCAGCAAAACGGAAGCCGAACATGTCATGCACCTTCGACAAGTTCTGAAGGCGTTGAGAGATGCAGGTCTCAAGTTGAAACTTTCAAAGTGCCGCTTCTTCAGCGACAGCGTTTTGTACTTGGGTCACAAAATTTCGGCTACGGGAATCGGAACCGACGAGACAAAAACAGAAAAGGTCTCGAAGTGGCCACAGCCTTTAAGCGTCGAGGATCTTCGCTCGTTCTTAGGACTTGCCTCGTACTATCGGAATTTTTTTGAAAACTTTGCCGGCATCGTGGCCCCACTTCACAAATTGTTGGAGAAGCAAGCTCAATTCGTCTGGACACAACATTGCCAAGACTCCTTCAAAGAGCTCGAACAGCGCCTCACGAACTCTCCAGTTCTGGCGTTTCCAAATTTCGACCTACCCTTTATCCTCGACACGGACGCAAGTGAAAACGGTATCGGCGCGGTACTATCCCAAGTACAGGATGGAAAGGAGAGGGCAATCATCTACGGCAGTCGTACCCTCACGAAGCCTGAACGCCGCTACAGTGTGACCAGGAAAGAAATGCTGGCCATGGTTTATTTCGTCCGTTACTTTAGGCACTACCTGCTTGGACGGCGATTCACCTGCAGGACGTATCACAGCGCGCTTTAATGACTACACAGCTTCAAAGGACCGGAAGGCCAAGTCGCCCGCTGGATTGACCAACTCAGTGAGTATGACTTCATCGTTTCGAATCGGCCATGAAAACAACATGGAAATACTGATTCGTTGTTCCGACGGCCTTCCCCGGCGAATGAAGGCCAACATGTCGCGCTCATGACAGTTGCACAGTCTTCAGTCATCATGACAGACCTTCGAGAAGAACAGTGACGTGACCCGCAGCTTTCGCCTATCATCGGCACCCTGCTTGCAGGCACGCCGGCAGGAGAGATTCGTCGATGCAGCGCGGGAGTGCTCTTCCGCAACCGGCAGAAGCTAAGGCTCGTCCGTGGCTGCCTCATGTGGGCAAAAACACAAGAGTCAACCCCCGTTCTCGTGATCCCCGAGACATGAATACCGCTGGCCCTAGACTCCGTTCATGATGCACCGGGGGGCGGGCATCTTGGGCGCGCCAAGACACTAAAGAAGGCCGCAGAAAGGTTTTTCTGGATTCGAACGGCACCAAGTGTAGCCGACTGGTGCTCGAGATGTGTTAAGTGCTCCGCTCGTAAGGCACCAAACCCCAGACCACGAGCACCACTAATTCAGGAAGCGGCCACCTTCCCTTTTAAGCGCGTGGCTATTGACATCACTGGTCCGCTTCCAACGACGGAAACAGGCCACAAGTATATCTTGGTGGTGAGCGACTATTTTACTCGATGGGTTGAAGCGTTCCCTCTGAAGACTCAAGAAAGCAAGGAGGTCGCTAATAGCCTCGTTCACAACCTCTTCAGTCGCTACGGGAAACCATCAGCACTACACTCTGACATCTTGACTTAAACAGCGCAAATAATTTACGTAAGGAAGAGACAACAGGAAGGAAAGAGCGCTGACTCACAACTGAGGTTTTAATAATGAGGTACACTCTGACCAAGGCAGAACTTTCGAGAGCAACGTCTTTCAAGAAATGTGCTCAATATTGGGCATCCTAAAGACAAGGACCTCCCCTTACCACCCCCAGTCGGACGGATTGGTTGAGCGATTCAATCGCACTCTGATGAACAGCTTGAGTGCGTACGTCAATGACACACAGACTGACTGGGACATCAAGCTCCCTCTCGTCATGAAGTCCTATCGCTCGAGCGTGCATGAATCGACTGGTTACAGTCCTCATTATCTGCTCTTCGGTAGAAACATGAATATCCCAGCTGACATACTGCTCGACGTGCACGTCCATACAAACATGGCGTCGACGTCCGGTTACGAACAACACGCATCGAGTCTACTGAGAACATTACAAAAGGCTTGCGACCACGCAATCGTGAACGACATGAAAGCAAACGATGCACAGAAGCGCCACTACGACAGCACGACAAGTGAAGAAGACTACGAACCTGGCGACAGAGTTCTTCTACATTCTTCCGCTGTGCCGCGAGGACAGTCCTCGAAGTTATATTTGCCATGGTTAGGTTCGTATGTAGTCCTCAAGAAGCTACATAACATCGTGTACAGAATTCAGGAAGAAACAGGAAAAATTAAGCGGCGGGTTGTGCACCATAACCGTTTGAAGCGGGTAGCCGATGGGAAGGAGCCAGTCTTGTTGCCTGCCAGGACGTTATCACACGTCACGGATAACGACCTGCCTTTACCTGCACCAGCACTCAATGACTTCCCGGATATAATCATCGCAGAAAACGAAGATAATGACCCGACTCCTACTCACCCAGCAGGCCCAGACTACCCAGACAAAATAGACATTGAAGGTGATGATCTGTACGTCGATGTGGTCGAAAGTCTACCACCGGTACAAGCAGCTGAGGATCCGAACCTGGCCGACGCTCTTGAGAACCCACCTCTGTTAGACATCCTTGACAACGAGCTGCACGTTGACGACCAAGTAGAAGAAAACGGTGACCAGGGCACTGACGGAGGCCAGCACAATTCACCACCAGCGAACGGTGCCGAACTCCTGGACGACGATCAACTTCCAGTCGTTCTTTTGCCCCCTGATGACATCACTCCAACGGACTTGCCTGTAAACGTGCCACAGCAGGTAGAGCTAGAAGAGCGGTACGTCCTTCGGCTTCGAGAAACATTGAGTCGACCCGCGCGGTATCGCGATAGAGTGCCCCTAGCGTGAGAAGCCTACGCTCTGTTTCACCTTTTGTTAAACAGCTGCGAAGGCTGGAAGCACGAGCTCATTGCGTTGGCAGCTGCACTCAATGCACGAGAGCTTGTGCCGCTGAGATCTGCCCCAGATTAAGGAGCTCGCGCTTGTAGCCTTTCCTGCGGTACATCATAAGGTGAAATGGAATATAGTGCCGAGACGGCAACTTCCTCGTGAAGGGGGATAGTGTGATGATCGCTGGTATCGCCACGGCGAAGAAGAAGAAGCGCGCTCTGGGAGCGCGTGCCAGGGGAACGCGGACAGATATAAAAATGGTAGCCTAAGACCGAACGCTGTCGCTTCTTGGTCATCGTGTTACACGCGTATTTTTTATTATTTAAGTGCTGGCTGTGATGTTTCGTTCGAAGAAAAAAAGGTGTCCCGAGTCATCACCCTATAGCCGAACAACGTCGCGACCTGCGCATCGTGTACCCCCGACTTTGACGCCACATTAGTGCTAGCTTCGCACAGATATAGGTACGGACGGGACATCTTGGACGCTTTCAAAATGCGCCACAGCCCTACAAACATCGGTTCCTCCTTCCTAGCCCTATCTGAGGCCAACCTTGCCTTTCTCACCCGAGCCCGGCCGAAGCAATGGAAGCTCATGTCTCAGAAAGCCAGGAAAGGGCACCATGTTGCTCATTCCGAGAAGACGAAGGTCACATATGGTAATCAAGAAAAACATTTCAACCTGTGGTGCTTTCAACATAATACCAGCATTATGAGATCAATTTCCGTACCAAGCGACTAGCTAATATGTGCACTTTGTAAATTATATTTAGCTCACTAACCATTTTGATGTAGTATATGCTCGTGTGTAAGCCACACGTTTTTTTTGGTTTTTTTTTAATTCCGCTCGGGTGCGGCTTATACACGAGTCAGGCCTAAAAGGCACTTTTATCATTTTTTTCGAATTTTTGCATTTCAAAGGGGGAGGGGGGGGGGCGGTTATACACGAGGGCGGCTTATACACGAGTATATACGGTATTTCCAGTGAGAGTACCTTAATTCCTGTTTTATCAGATGAATCGTGAAAAACAGCTGTCAGTGGGAAACCGGAGATTCCTTTTCTCTTCCATGCATTTGTCTTATTGAGGCATACTTCTGTATTTTCTGTGATGTACAATTCTCAGTTATCTAATGGCGTCATGATTGTTTATTTTTTTCGTTTTTTTTTAACTTTACAATTTTTGTGAGTTGTAATATTTTTGCTCTTCTTAGGAAGACTAAATGAGTTATCTATTCACAAATGATATACGTTTAATTTTTATTATTTAAGTGATGGCTGTGATTGTTCGTTCAAAGAAAAACGATGTCCCGAGTCATCACCCTATTGCCGAACACATCGCGATATGTGCATCGTGTACCCCCGACTTTGACGCTACATTAGTGCTAGCTTCGCACAGATCCAGGTGCGGACGGGAACTTTTGGAGGCTTTCAAAATGCGCCACAGCCCTACAAACATCGGTTCCGTCTCCCTAGCCCTATCTGAGGCCGACCTTGCCTTTTTTCGACCTGAACTACAGCCTTGACTCCCCTCTGTTTCCTTCACCAGTTCGTTAGGCCCGCTCGTTCTCCCCCTTTTTCCCTCCATTCCCTCCTCCGCCATTCTGGTTCCTTCCTTCTTCCCCTGCCCCTTTTCCTGATAACGCGCCCCTCTTCCCCTCCCTCAGGAGAGGAGACTCCGGCCCGTAGGAGTCGTCAATAAACGTTCGCTGCCAGTTGGGAAAGGTCTTATCCGTCCTCGTGCTTTATGTTTTTCTCTTTTTATATTTTCTTTTTGGAGAAAGCAGGACACGTAAACAAACAATTATGATACATGTGTTATGGTTTATAATTGTAAAAAAATATTCAGAACACAAATTACCCTAAACGCGAATATTGTTTCTTGGTCCCGACGTTTTTGCATTGTAACATTGTAATCTAAGTGCTAAAGTTGGCAAAGTGCTTAATGTAAAAATTTGATTCTGCATCCTACGTCGCCAAGCTCCTAGCTCGGGCTATGGTGGTCTGTGAGGACATGGGGTCACTGAGACAAGCCTTCAAGCTCGATGCGGAAAACCAGACCCGCCCTACCTGAACCAAAGCGTCGACAGGCCACCGATGGAGGACCTGGTGGCAGCGAGGGTTAGCTGGTTCGCGAAAGGACCACCGGCTACACCTACCCCCCCCCCCCCCCCCCTCCCAGAACGCAGTCCTCATAAGGCTCGGGATGCTTGATCTTCCGAGCTCTGGCAGGTTGCTGGTGTGTGAGACGGCAGATCTACGTGCACTCCCGCGAAATGCTCAGCGTCGATTATTTTCCAGGAGCAGACATAACATTCCTTCCTTTTTGAATGGAGTCATTGTAATGCTCCGGTGGGCACCCTTCTCGTTGGGGTCTTGACACCACAGTCGTTGTTGGAGCTGTCCTGTTGTCTGGTTCTTCGGAAAGTGTTGTGACACACGAGTTTGAATGCGTAAATGCGCTTCCTTGATATTAGGGCGCAGTTTGTCGACCGTTCTTGGACGAGGCGGTGGTATTTGGTGGTGGCTGTAGAACATACAGAGCCAGTACAGTGCGTTGTTGGCTTGTTACTGGTTCCTTGTTCATGTCACCTTACAAAGGGTTCTCTATTATAGGAAAGAATAATTCAAAGGACAGGTAGAAAAAAGGACGGAACAAGGCGCTGATGAAGGTTTCTCTGTCTGGTTGTTTTGTGCTCCTGGTTCAGTGTAATTCCGGTGTCGAGAAACCGCTCCGTTCGTAAACTTCATCATCCAAGACCACTTCCCCAATCCCTTCGGTATTGTTTCCTCCATCCAAGCAGAGTTTTTCTTGGAGCTGCGGGTGAGAACGGATTGCGCTACGGCAACTCCTCTTGGTAACTTCTCTCCGCGGCCGTCAGACGCCGTTCTTTCAGTCTCGTGGGGCTGTAGGCGTATAAGTGCAGTGGAAAACTCACGACCGAACATGAGCACGGCTGGTGTTTTGTTCGTCGAGGTGGAGAGGGTACTGTGCTGTTTAAGCAGAAATCTCCTCAACCAGCATAAAAATGTATTGGTCTGGTTTTTCGGCAACACCTGCTTCGTTTCTAGAACCACCTTTCCACTTGTCCATTTGTAACAGAATAATACGGGTCGCATGTAATAGTTTCACACCATTTATTTTGAGAAAGACTTCGACGTACTGCAGCGCGCGTCGCCGAGTAAGTGCGTGCGTGGCCGAATGATTATAGCACTTGACTCTCGGGTGGAAGGTCTAGGTTCGATTCCAGTCAGCGGAATGTTCTTTTATTTATTCTTTCAACTTGGCGTTCTCGTAAGTTAGAAAACATTATCGTCTGATCGAGTTACGAATGTTTTACGCGCCGAAAGTTCTACGCCGAATGTGCCAGAGCCAAAGCGGGTACATAAAGCCGGAGTCAGTCTCGCCTCAGCGTTCAATCCTGCTGTCACGCCGACTTCGACGACGACGGCGCTCTGTTGTTTATTCTGTTCACTCTTTGTTTTGGGCACAACTTCGCCCCATTACACGTTTCAGTTTCTCAGTTATTCTTTGTTTGATCCCCTCTTCATTCGTGACAGTAGAACGATACAAAGGACGGTCCTCCGTCACAATCATTTCAGACATTTAAAGAGTTGCGAAAAAGTTCCGCATTTCTTCAATGAGTGTGACTGACAGTATGTTGAGCATGCTACATACTTCTAGCCAATTGCTGTACGCGTCTACAACAACCAGTAGCATCTTCCATTCTATGGGGCCGGTGAAGTTTGCGAGAATTGTCTGCCAAGGTGTCGTCGCGCGGTTTCAGCCGGAGAAGGGCACCTTGGGTGGTGCCTTCTGGAGCTGCCGACAAATTACGCAGCTTTTAGCGAGTCTTTAAATGTCACTGTCGACACCGGGCCACCAAACGTAACCCCATGCATACGCCCTAATGGCTGCAACTCCTTTGGGACATGTATGCGCCGGGTCAAGCACTTTCTTCCTGGCCTTTGTGAGAATGACCACTCTGGAGCCTTGGATGAGACAGCTTTCTTGCACAGAAAGCTCTGTTCCGAGTTTGCAGTACGGTGAGAACTGTTGCTTTGGCAGTTTATGCAGTTGTCCCGTCGGAACAGCCGCTAACACCCGTGACAATACCGGTTCGTGTCGGGTCATTTCCACGAGTTGACATGGCGACAGTTCCATACTTGGAGGAGAGGTTAACATGAGTATGTCGGCCGGGGAACGGGGCTCGTAGACCTGTGCCAGAAGCGGCGGCCTGCTGAGTTCATCAGTGTTGTGATGGTGTCGTCCAGACCTGTAGACCAGCTTCTAGTCACAGGTGGCTAGTTTAAGACACCATCGTGCCATACTGGGTGATATGACTTGGGATACTGGCTTTTGTTCTCCCAAGAGGCTGAGAAGAGGCTGGTGATCTGTTATAACGTTCACTTGTTGACCAGCATTGTACTGATGAATATGACTGATTCCGAAAATTACGGTCAAGCCTTCCTTGTCGATCTGGGAGTAATACGTTTTTGCAAGCCTTAGGGTTCGCAATGCGAAAGCTATGAAGCCTCTCGGCAGATACATCAGAATGCGGTGACGCATCTGCCGACAGAGCAAGTGGCTTTCTCTCATCGTAACGCGCGAGCTTGTACAGATCTATGGCAACAGCTGCTCTATTTTCCAAGAAGCGGTCGTTGAATGCGAGACGCCCAAGGAAAGCTTGAAGACCTGTCTTGTTGGTTGGTTTGGGTGCATGAAGGATAGCTTGCCCCTACTTTTCAGTGGTGTGTGCCCAGTTAGCATCAATTATTTGTCAACAAAACTCAACCGGCTGAATGCCAAAGCGGCACTTCTCTTCCTTGAGGCGTAGACCTGCCTTGCTCAGCCTCCCTAGAAACTGGTTTAGACGTTCTGCATGCTCATGGGCATTTTTCCCGTTGACAATGATGTCTTCAAGGTAAATGCACACCCCAGGGAATTCGGCCAGTGTGGTATCCATCATGCGCTGGAAGATGGCTGGTGCGGCGGGAATTCCAAACGGAAGCCGTTTTACATTGAACTTGATGGTGTTGAATATCGGGACAGAAGCAGTTTCGTCGTCAAACTTCATTTCCTGGTAGGCCTGCTACAGATCCAGGGTCGAGGAGACAGTTCCAGTGCTCAACTCTGCGAACACTTAGTTATTTGGTGGTTGGCAAGCGGTACGATTGTTTTCTTGGCCGCTGCGTTGACAGTATACCTGTAATTACTGCAAACTAGATATGTGCAGTCGCGGTTGCGCGGGGAACTCAAATGGTGTGGTCCACTCAGCAAGCTGCGTCGGTTCTCGGATGCCTTGATGTTGCAAACTGTTCAGTTCATCAAATGTTCCTTGCAGAGCCAAGGGCAAAGAGCGAGCGTTGCCAGCGAGCTTTGCAAAAATTGGTCACTTCTTTGTTTTTCAGTTCCAGGTGAACCCAAAGCCTTGTTTAGCCGTTGATGTTTTCCCTAAATACATCTGGGTGGCCAACAAGGACCGTCTGGATCTCCTGCGTAGCCTCAACAGTCTTTGTCTTACTTACTTAATTTCAGAGTTTCAGCATTGAGAACCAGTCCCATCCTAACAGGGTGCATCTGGTTCGTTCATGACCAGCAAAGGCAGCAAGTAATTCTTTCACTCAAACTTGACGCAAACTTGCGCAGAGCCTACAACACGTAGCTCTTCTACTGACCACGTTCGCAATTCCAATGGTTATTTAACAACTCCGGTGCATGTTTTCGTCACGGTCAGTTGTATGCCATTTCGTTAATCAAAGTGCATGCTGCACCGGTGTCGACTTCGAACTGTAGAGGGACTCCACAACAATTTGGGACACACTTATTATGCACTTGCTACGTGCAGCTCGTAGGGCGACGAGTCCGAAAGACTTGTTTTATCACTGTGCCTGCCTTGCTTGGCAATGGGATGAAATTCTCTGTTGTTCTTTTTTCGCGCAATGCACGCCTTTTCAATATGACCCTTCTTGAAGCAGTATCGGCATTTGTCTGTCTTGGCGTTGCAGGTTCAAACCTCGTGCCAGCCGTCACCAGTAACGCTGTAGTGAAGTCGACTCATTAGATGCTTGTTTGGGCAGAGGAGCCGTGTTGACTTCAGCTGGCTTTTTCACTCTCTTGATTCCTCGCTGCTGCTTGGATATACTTTCTGCTGTAGCAATCAGTATGGGTTGAAACCTAACCCTCTAGGCCACCCCAAGGAAGACGGTGTAGACGTTGTAAGGCAACTGAAAACGAAGTAAGTTTTATATACGGCATTTACATCTGGTAGCTTGACGGAGTCCAGCTCGACATCCCCTGTCGAGTTTCACCCCAAGGTTTTTCGTGACACTGCACGACGTTTCTCCCATTAACTTGCTGACGTTTCGGTCACGATAACGCAGCTCTCGGCGCACCCGCTGTCTCACCCAGCCGCTGTTGCCACGCTGAACAAAGACTCTTGTTCGTCGCCTCCAATTCCTTCTCGTGTCGACGGCGCTCTTCCACGAAGTTAGCTGCACCTCGATGAAGCGAAGGTGTAGCCCTTCGACGGCGGCTCCCCGTCAGTCCTGACCAGAGTCCCTGCTACAGTTCGGACAGTTTCTTGGTGACTCATCTCTCCACCACCAGACGAATGCCGCTGCCACGAAGTCCGATGATTATATTGTCACGAATGACAAATGATGAGGCGATGATAACTGACGAAACGCAACGTTTAATGGGGCGAACTTGTGCCCAAAACAATAAGGAAACAGAAGATAACAATAGAGCTTTGCGGGCGTCGAAGTCTGCGTAACAGCGGGATTGAACACCGGGGCGAGACTGACTCCGCTCGCCTTGCGGAGTCCCTTATGTAGCCTCGTGGGTTTCAAGATCATTCGGCGCAGAACTTTCGGTGCGTAGAACATTCGGAACTCGATCAGACGAGAATGTTCTCGAACTTACGAGAAGGCCAAGTAGGAAGAGTAAATAAAAGGACAGTCCGCTGACTGGAATCAAACCTACACCATCCCCGCGACAGTCAAGCGCGGTAACCACTCGGCCACGCACGCCCTTGCTCGCCAACGTGCGTGGCATTACTCCCCCCATTAAAAGCGCATCGTCTCGATGTGACGTGCCGGCAAAAAACTGCTAAACAAACAAAAATAATGGCAAACTACGTAGACTTGTCCAACATAATCCTATCGAGCGTATTACAAAACATTATTCACAGTCCTATCGATCGTAGTACGGCTTGAGGCGCACGACGTGGACGACTTCCGGTCGTGGAGGGCGGCGTGATGAAGTCCGTGTTCCGTCGGGCATCACCTCGTAGTTCAGATCTCCGAGTCGACGAAGCACTTTGTAGGGTCCAAAGTAGCGCTTTAGGAGTTTCTCGCTGAGACCACGGTGGCGAATCGGTGTCCACACCCACAGCCTGTCTCCGGCTAGAAGTGGACGTCGCGACGGCGAAGGTTGTAGCGGCCAATGTCGACACGTTGTTGGGCTTTAATTCAAAGTCTGGCGAGATGACGGACTTCTTCTGCCCGTTGAGCAATCACCTGGGCGTCGACGCTTCCGTCGACAGCCAGTTCGTGGGGTAACATAGCGTCCAACATTGTCGTTACCTTGCGCCCATGCACCAGTTGAAAGGGTGTCACTCCGGTGGTCTCTTGTACGGCCGTGTTGTAGGCAAATGTGACGTACGGCAACACCTCGTCCCATGTCTTCTGCTCAAAGTTGACGTACATGAATATTATGTCGGCGATGGTCTCGTTTAGGCGTTCCGTCAGCCCAATAGTCTGAGGATGGTACGCTGCGGTTCGCCGGTGGTTGGTGTGGCTAAGACGGAGGATGTCCTGCATCAGCTGGGCCATGAACGATGATCCACGGTCTGTAATGAGGACTTCGGGGCGCCGTGCCGGAGGACAATGGACTCGATGAGAAACTTGGCGACTTCAAGAGCCGTACCTGATGGAAGCGTTTTGGTCTCGGCGTACCGTGTGAGATAATCGGTTGCGACGATTATCCATTGGTTTCCTTGCGTTGATGGTGGGAACGGTCCAAGTAAATTCATTCCAATTTGCTGGAATGCGGCAGATGTCGGCGCAATAGGCTGAAGAAGTCCTGCCGGTCTCGTCGGTGGTTTCTTCCGTCGTTGACACTCGTGGCAAGATCGGGTGTAGCGGTGGACTGTCTTCGCAAGCTTGGGCCAGTAGTACTTTTCACGAATACGGGCCAGTGTCCGGCTGTAGCCAAGGTGTCCGGACGTCAGGTCGTCATGGCAGGCTTGAATGATCTCCTTCCGAAGGTCGGTCGGGATTACCAGCAGCCACGGCGAGTTGTTGTTCCCGAAGTTCTTTTTTTAGAGTACACCTTGTCGAATGGCGAAGGTCGGCAGGTCTCTTGAAAAAACACGAGGCATGGCACTCCCGCGCTCTTCCAGGTGCTCTATTAGTGCGCGCAGCTCAGGATCGTCTCGTTGACGTCGGGCCATGTCGTCGGTGTTCACTGTGCCCAGGAGACACTCGTCGTCATCTTCGTCGCTGCTGCCGGAAGGTATTTCGACGGGAGCTCTGGACAGGCAGTCGGCGTCGCTGTGCTTGCGACCTGACTTGTAGACTACGGTCATGTTGAACTCTTGTAGTCGAAGACTCCATCGAGCGAGGCGTCCTGAGGGTCTTTGAGGTTTGCAAGCCAGCAGAGCGAGTGATGGTCCGTGAATACGCGGAATGGGCTCCCGTATAAATTCGGACGAAACTTCGTTATTGACCAGACGACTACAAGGCATTCTTTCTCAGTCGTGGAGTAATTTCTCTCCGCCTTGGACAATTTCCGACTTCCGTAGGCGATGACTCGCTCGGTGCCTTCATGTACTTGAAACAGTACCGCGCCAAGTCCTGCGTTACTTGCGTCCGTTTGAATCTCGGTTTCCGCATCCTGGTCGAAATGTCCAAGAACAGGAGGAGTCTGCAGTCATCGCTTCAACTCGTCGAATGCCTGCTGCTGCTCCTCGGCCCATTCGAACTTCTCAGTGTCCTTCGTGAGGTTTGCGAGCGGTGCGGAAATTCTAGCGAAATCTCGAAGGAAGTGCCGATAGTAGGCACATAGTCCAAGGAACCTTCGCACGGCCTTCTTGTCTCTCGCCGCTGGAAATGCTGCGACAGCGCGAGTCTTCTCTGACTCTGGGCAAATGCCTTCGTTACTAACCACGTGACCTAGGAACTTCAGTTTGTCATAGGCGAACTGACACTTTGACGGCTTGAGGGTGAGTCCGGCGGTTCGAATGGCTTAGAGAACAGCTCGGAGTCGTCGCAAGTGCTCGTCGAAGTCGCCGAAAAACACTACGACGTCGTCGAGGTAAACGAGACAGCTCTGCCACTTCATTCCTTCCAGTACGGTGTCCATGACACGCTGGAAAGTTGCTGGCGCCGTGCATAGTCCGAAGGGCATAACCTTAAACTCGTACAGTCCATTCGGTGTGACGAAGGCTGTCTTCTCTCGGTCTCGTTCGTCGACTTCGATCCGCCAGTAGCCGCTCTTCAGGTTCATTGATGAAAAGTATCGAGAGTGGCTCAGCTGGTCTAACGTGTCGTCGATGCGGGGGAGTGGATAGACGTCTTTCTTCGTCACTGCATTCAGCTGCCGGTAGTCCACGCAAAACCTACGCGTCCCATCTCTCTTCTTAACCAGTACGACTGGAGAGGCCCATGGACTGCTTGAAGGTTAAATTATGACGTCGTTCAGCATCTCTTGAACTTGTCCTGGATCACCTGCCTTTCTTTAACAGAGACTCTGTATGGAGATCGATGCACAGGGCGCGCGTCGTCCTCGGTAACAATGCGGTGCTTCGCAACGGCGGTATGGCACACCTTCGACGACGTCGCAAAGCAGTCGCGGTATTCGGCGAGGAGGTTAATCAGCTGACGTCGTTTCGGGCCCGGAAGCTTTGGGTCAATGTCGAGCTGCGCAGGCGACGCACTGTCTTGTTGAGGTGGCGAGGATTCGTCAGTGATGGCGGCGATTTCGGCGGAGTTTCGGAGTTCCTCGACGTGGCCAACGGCTGCACTTTCGTGAGGTGCTGCGCTTCGTTTCCGAAGTTCGTCACGAGGACCACAGTGCGGCCATCCTGAAATTCAGCTACTCCTCTTGCGACGCCTATTCCTCTTCCTAGAAGCAACTGGAGACTCCCCTCGAGCAGAACTTCGCCGCATAAAGCTTCGGTGATCCCGACAGGCACGAAAACACTCGACCGTGGCGGTAAGTTCAAGTGACTTGCGAGGACTCGGACCGCGGATGACGTCGCTTTGGGTTCTTTCGGTGGTGAAACAGGTTTTCGCAGAGTTAACCGGTTTGCTCCGAGGTCGATGACGGCGCCATTCTCGCAGAGAAAGTCCATTCTGAGAATAACGTCCCTCGAACAGTCTTGCAGAACGACGAACTTGACAGGGCAGGTTTCACTGTGGATCTCAACGCGAGCAGTGCACCTGCCGACAGGCGTGATGAGATGTCCGCCGGCGGTTCGTATTTGCGGTCCGTCCCACGACGTGGGAACTTTCCGAAGGTGACGAGAGAGTCTCCCACTCAAAACGGAGTAGTCTTCTCTGGTGTCGACGAGTGCCGTCGCGTCATGGCCGTCAATGATAACGTTGGGGTTATTCGACACCGTCACAGAAACGTCGTGTCGGGGCGTTGTGGCGTTAGAGTGGGAGGGCTCTGACGATCTTGGAGGATCGTGGCATCGTTCGTCTTCGGCAACACCACCTCCCGGCATTGCCGCACCTAGTTTTCCCGACGGGATGCGATGGGTGACAGGCTGTCTCGGCAAGACCGGCGGAAGGGCGATGGCGAGCGTCAGGGAGACGGTGAATGGAATCCTCGGCGGGGAGACAACTCAGGGGATGAAGAGAGGCAGAGGTAGTCCTCGATGTCTCGAGGTCGCTCTCCGAGACGTGGTCGAGGGTCGTTGGGCGCAAACCCTCGTAGGCCCAGCTGGCGGTAGGGGCATCGTCGGTAGACGTCGTCCGCTTCACCGCAGTGGTAACACAGCGGGCGTCGGTCGGCCGTCCTCCAGACGTCGGTCTTCCTCGGCGCAGATTGGTCTGGGCGAACGTGCGCCTGATCATCCTGGCGTCGGAGGTACTGCGGCGTCGGGGCGTCTCTACGAGGTGGTGCCGAGGCTTGGCGGGGAGCTTGCGGCGGTCGTCTGGCCATGGCGGCGTAGCTCAACGTTGTATCCGCCGGTGCCACCATGGTGACGGGAACCTCTGGTTGGAGCGCCCGATGCACTTGTTCTAGGACAGCCTCGGCGATGGAAAGGGTTGGCGGGCGACTGGCGGTTGGCAGCAACCTTCGCAGTCCCTCCCGGACGACCTCCCGGATAATTTCCCGGATGTCCGGCGTACCCGGAGTGTTTTCACCGTTAAGCAGTGTGGGTGCAGCGACGCCTGTATGTCGCTGGTAGTGAGAAGTGCGCGCCTGAAGCGCGCGCTCAATGTTGGTTGCGTCAGTGATGAAACTTTCAACGGTGGTAGGTGGGCTCCACACAAAGCCACCGAAGATGTTTTCCTTCACGCCGCGCATCAAGACCCGCAGCTTTTTCTCTTCGGGAGTGTTTGGGTCGGCGCGATTCGTCAGGTGGAGAACGTCTTCGACGAAGCTTGTAGCGCTCTCGGTCGGCCCTTGGGTTCTCGCTCACAGGAGTTCTTCGGCACGCTGTCGTCGCTGCTGGTTGGCAAAAGTGCGTCGTAGCACGGTCTGGAATCCTTTCCACGACGAAATCGACGCTTCGTGGTTCTCGAACCATGTGCGTGCCGTGCCTTCCAGAGCGAGGTAGACGTTCTCAAGGCACCGCTCCGGTGTCCATCAGTTATGGCGGGCCAGTCGTTCGTAATGTTGCAGCCAATCCTCAACGTCCTCGTGGACCTCCCCGTGGAAAGGCGTCGGAGTCCAGGGAGCGACGGGAAGGTATACGACGGTGGCGGCGGAGGGGTTCTGCGACGACTGGTTGTCCATCGTCAGCCTCGCTGGCTGCTTGGTCCTGGGTGGCAGAAGTCCGTATTCCGAGGGTAGACCTTGGGTGCGGCGACTTGATCGTGTCTCGATCTGATCTTCGTTGGGTCCTCGAGAGGCTGGGTTCGGACGTGTACTGCGGGAACTCGGAGGGATGCGCTTCACGGGCATGCGGTACCCAGCACCTCCACCAAAATGTCACGAATGACAAATGATGAGGTGATGATACCTGAAGAAACTAAACGTTCAATGGGGCGAGCTTGTGCCCAAAACAAAAAGGAAACAAAAAATATACAGCGTCGCGGGCGTCAAAGTCGGCGTAACAGCGGAATCGAACGCTGGGGAGAGACTGACTCCGCTGGCCTTGCGGAGTCCCTTATGTAGCCTCGTGGGTTTCTAGATCATTCGGCGTAGAACTTTCGGTGCGTAGAACATTCGGAACTGGATCAGACGAGAATGTTCTCGAACTTACGAGAAGGCCAAGTTGAAAGAGTAAATTAACGGACAGTCCGCTGAGTGGAATCGAGCCTACACCTTCCGCGCGACAGTCAAGCGCGGTAACCACTCGGCCACGCACACGCTTGCTCGCCAACGTGCGTGGCAATATAGTATTCGGGAAGCAAGCGCCAAGCCAGGTGAACATGTGGACAATGAATGGCTGCTTCCCTTCGTAAAGATCACTCCCTCTTTCCTCCCTGTCATGCAGCACCTGTTCAGAAGACAGAGCAGCCGGCGGGAGAAAGAGAGTTCACCATAGTAGAGGAAGGCCCGTAGCAACATCGTGTATTGACGAAATTCATTGGCGAGGCTGCCGCTCCTTCTTCTGAAAGCAGCTTCTTGTGTAACATGCATCCGGCGCCAGACGCTAGCAGTAGCGAGGTACAACGGCTCCGCTTTCCCTCGACCTATCAAAGGTCGACACGTGCACTCGACGATCTACGCTAGCCGAGGCCACTGCGCACGTTGACTTCCCCCTCCGTTCTCCTTCATTCGAGGCTGCTATTTACGTCAGACTGCCTCGACGCTATTCTTGATGTTTAGCTGGACAGCGTCTTTTGTAACCCCCGGGCTCTTTGCCCCTGGTTGAGGCCATGCCGGCGAGTTGCTAGGTGTGGAATGTTTTACGTGAAGTTCTTGGTGACGTGATTCTCGGTGGCCTTCTCCTAGCCACCGTCGAGGTTGGCTGTCGCTGGGCTGCGAACTTTCCTGTCGTCAGGCACACGCTGCTGCTTTGCACAACACGTCCGGGTTGGCAAAAGCACGAATCGTAGCAGCCCGGTGAATGTCCTTCACCGCTGCCCGAACTGAACTGAGTCGGACTGCCGATCGCAACACTGCTGAGGGACCCATTTGCAGATCGCATTGAAAAGCCAACGTTTTTTGGTGAACAGCTTTGTTGGAGGTGTTCGTCGCGGATGCTGCAGACGAATCAGTCCCAAAGCATGACAGCTCGTGGAAGCATAGCTGGGTTCGCTTGTGAAATGCACGTTGTGGCATCTTGTCTCAACACTAATGCTGCAGTTGTTATTGTTAGCACTCCGAAATTGTAGTCAACTGTTAGTTTTTGAGCGCTGCGGCGTAGCTGATAGTCTCGTCTGGCAAATGATCGCGTCCTTGGAATATTTACCGGCTGCAAAGCTCAGATGGTCTTGGATGGAAGTGCTTTATAGGAGTGTCACTAAGTCACCGAAGCTGACTTCATCCAGGTCCTTCGGTGCAGCTAACGCACAAGCCGTTTCGATGGTAGAGCCACACTGCGTGAGGATGAGCGGGCGATTTTTTTGTTGATCTTTGACGTTGCTCGCCAAGAAATAAAAATAAAGTTGTTTGAACTACAATGCCCAGTTCCTGCCCAAAAATTGCTCGATGGCGCCTTGCAATCCCCCAGTAGTCATGGGCTGAACCTCAAAACTACATCCGCTCTTAGACCCAACTTCTCGTCGCCAGTGTTGTGTTGGGGGCTTGCAGCCCCATGTTAGGGGAAGGATTTGAGTCTGAGTTTGCTGAATAAGAGCTTATTTATTCGTATAAGGAATATGTATGCTTGGGCTGGCTCACGTGAAGAGGTAATGGCGGCTTGGCTCAAAATTCCCGATGTTCCGAGCTCCTGCAGGCCTGCACCGTGGGAAAACTTTATATCCGTTCTCGCGCACCGCCTGTGCGTCGATATTTCTCGAGGAGCAAACGTAACATCAAAAACTGAAGTAAACTAAGTCAAGCTGTTGGCAGGGCATTTTCCCGAAGTAAAACAAGTCTAACTGTTGGTAGGGTGTTTTCACCAATGAAATTGATATAGAGTTCATAACACATATCTCGAAATGTTGTGAAAAGGAGTCAAGCTAAATCTTCAATATGTATTCCATGAAATCTGTTAATGTAGCGAGGAATGTCTCGTTGACTCTGAGTATAACCCTCCCGTCTTGATGTGCAGAACATCCTGCATTTTTCTGAATGTAGTACAGTGCAAGTTTTTTTATTTTCTCAAAGCCTGGTTGGGTTCTGAGCCTGTGCCCTTTGGAAGTCTCAAGAGCTTTAGGTGCCTATCAGATCTCCTTTTGCACATTTACAGCCATTTTCGTTCATTAGATATTAAATGAGCGTCCCACACCATATTGCATGTTGGACGCTCATCTATTATAAAGGGTGGAATAAAGCATAAATTGGTGAGAGGACCGCTGGAATCCATCATCAAACGTAATGAGTATCATTCATGAAATGTAATGGAGAGGAGCATAGGCTGTTAAACTGGCAGCTACATTTTGGCAGGGTTATGCAGAAAGCTCTCAGCAGTAGGAAAGGCATATCATTTTGTGGAGCACAGAAAAAAAGGCTTTAATTACAAATCGTCAGTATATTGTTATTCATCAAGCTGCTTCAATAACAGGATTTGCTCTTAGAGTGATTTGAGCTACAGTATGCATGCAAGAGAATTATAATGTGTAGAAGGTGGTCAGCTGTAGTAGTGTTCGAAACATCTTTATTCAGCATCCAGACAGCCGAGGTACGAGTCGAAAGCGAATTCTTCATGAATTCTTGAAACCACGCAGGCTGGCAAACCTCTTCTGTTACTGCTCCCTAACCGGTTCCACATCCAGCGCACAAACTGCCTGTACGAAACGAAGTGAAGTCTGTGAATTTAAAGGGAACCAAAACTTAGTAACGTCACTCTGACATGCATTTTTATAAAGCAGAACTCGAAATTCATGCTCGCATGGGTATGAATCTTGACTAGATAAGTCCAAGAATATGAGGTCGAGACACATTCAAGGTTGAAAAATGTAATGAGATTTAGTCAGCAGATTTCGACGTGAACTGGGGGACCACAGAATGTGCTGGCTTAAAAACAGTGAATTACGAAACTATATAGCGTCAGATGTGTGTCCTATTATACTGTTTCTGTATGTAAAATGATCGAATGCATGCAATTAACATTTTGCTTCAAAGTGTTCTGTTCAGTCATTCGTAAGCAAGCTACCTGGTTGGTGTCAGAGGCAGTTGTTTGTGAGCGCAATGCCTTCATCTACACACCAAGCGACGCTGTAAACCGAGGGCAACAAATCTGGTCCCAGCAGCTGGTACCAGATACCAAAGTTTCAGCATGTGAAAATATCCAATTAAAAGGTAAAAGCGATTTTCTGAAATTTTCGAAAAAATTGTAAAACTGAAAATTGTCATCATATGCAAAATGCTACATACCGGGAAGTCTGCCTTCGGTGATGCAGAGCTTTCTGGCAATGCGAAACTACGGTTCCTTTTTATTCCCAAACACCCTACACTATAAAATGGTGCTATTCACATGTTTAAAATTTTTGTCGGCCACCAGGTTTTGCAATTCCTGCAACAGGATAAATGGCCACTGCTATTTTAGTGAATATAAAATAATTTTTGACATCTTAAGGAAACAGGGTAGGGCAAAATTTTGAAAAAAAAATGATTTTTTGTTTTTTAGAGATTTAGAATCCCCAGTCATTTCTGAACAAAGCTGACTGTTTCATTTACGCGTGCGCGATTTATCTACTCGAACAATTAACTTTTCCGAAACCTGGGTGGTGACCGGCGACGCCCCCTTTTACACCTATTCGTAATCTGTACCTCTCCTTTGCCAGAAAAAAAAAATCAGAAAAAGACGCAGGTTTTCTCTAGGTTTAGCGGAATGGTTATTGCACGTCTGGCAACAGCAAAATACTGACTAGCGTTCCGATTTTAGCCAAATAAATCCTCAGATACTGCCGGTGTCGCTCGCGAGTCGCGCGTTCTTTTGCTCCTGCTTCGGCGTGCTTCCGCGGGCAAGGTAATTTATTTTTTAATTTGAAACTTGATTTTGAGCGTCAATCAAATGACGAAGACAAAGAAGTTATTCCAAAAGCGTCGCTTCCACGGTAATCGGCATAAGTTGATTCCTCATGCCGCCGAGTCCCCGCAACGCATTCCGACGCCGGAGGTAGCGGCCACCACCTGTGCGTCTTCTTCAAAGCTATCGAACTCGGCAGCACACATGGAGGGGCTCAAGGCAAGTGTTAGTGACCGCGGCTATGCACTGATTGACATCGATCTTCTGTCCTGTGCCGTCGCCGAAAGCTGTGCGTGTAGAGTGTGCGGTGAGGACTTGAAGCTGGTTGAAAATGGAGCACGAAGAGCTGGCCTCGCCTGCACGCACTCCTTGAGCTGCGAAAAGTGCTCTTCGACACACCAATTCGCGACGTCAAAACGGACAACTTCGGGCTTCTATGAAGTCAATGTGAGGATCGTGTACGCTTTACGGTGCATCGGGAAGGGGAAAGCTGCGGGGGGTACTTTGTGCGCTATGCTCAACCTGCCGAAGCCACCTACAAAATTTTCGCGGTACAATGTGGAACTACTCGCCCACGTGAGCGCCGTGACTGAAGAGTCAATGAAACGTGCTGCAAAAGAAGCAGTGGAGCTGAATGACGGGGAAAACGATATCGCTATTGCCCTAGACGGCAGCTGGCAGAGGCGAGGGCACACCTCACATAATGGCATTGTGTCCGCCACCAGTGTTGACTCTGGCAAAGTTCTTGATGTAGAAGTCATGACAAAGCATTGTTCCGTGTGCACGTCAAAAGGCAACTCTTGTGGTGCAGAACATGAGCATAAATGCCAGCGGAACTATGAAGGTGCTAGCGGTGGCATGGAGACCGCAGGAGCTTTATCAATCTTCCAAAGAAGTGAGGAGCTGCATGGTGTTCGGTACGTAAAGTACCTAGGGGATGGCGATAGCAAAGGCTTCCTCGCAGTGCAGGCAGCAAAACCACATGGCGATCTTGTTGAAATTTGCAAGTTGGAATGTATTGGGCATGTTCAAAAGAGAATGGGCACCCGATTGCGAAGGCTGAAAAAAGAAAACAAAGGAAGCAAGCTCTCCGATGGCAAAATGATCTCTGGCCGAGGGCGCTTGACGGATGCTATGATTGACAAACTTCAGACCTATTATGGCTTGGCCATTAGAAGACACGTTGGAAGCTTGGACGACATGCGAAAGGCCGTGTGGGCCACATACTTCCACAGGGCGTCCACAGATGCACATCCATCCCACGGCATCTGCCCAAAGGCTGCTGACACATGATGCAGTTTCAACAAGAGCGAGATGAATGGTGAGCCTTACATCCACAAGAATTACCTCCCGGCAGCGGTTCTTGAGGTTCTGAAACCAATTTACCAACAAATTGCTAAACCTGAGCTTCTCAAGAAATGCCTGCACGGAAAGACTCAGAACGCAAATGAGTAGTTCAACAATGTCGTTTGGGAGCGCGCTCCGAAGAATGTGTTCCTTGGACTTGAAACACTAAAAATTGCTACAATGGATGCTGTACTGACTTTCAATGATGGCAGCATTGCCCGAGCCGACATTTTCAGGTTGTTTGGTGTCTCACCAGAATTCTTCACGGTGCAGTGGTTGCGGGACGCTGACCGGCGACGACTTTACTTTGCAAACAGTGCTACACAGCTCGTCACAAAAGAGGCCCGCAAAGCAAGGAGGCAAGAAAAGAAGCGAAATATTGACTGTGAAGATGACTACCTGGCTGGTGGCTACTGAACTGATCTCTTCAGAATGCATTTCTAGAGTGCAAGATTGTAATATAGCTCTTTTTTCACTTCAAAGCCAATGGACCTTTTTCGAGAAGCGTTCTGCGCACGCGCGAGCGCCCGATGCCAAGCGGCGGAAGTCGGTACCAGAAATCGAGGAAATTCGGAAGGACGCTGTGAATCAACGAGTAGAAAGCGCAATTTCAGCATACATATAATTGCGTTACACAAAAAAAGAAAGTGGACGGAAAGCAAAACACGACGTCTGGACGGACGCCACGGATGCCCCTCTTTAAAGTCGCGTTGGGTACTCGCCGCTGCTCAGAGGGCGAAGAAACTGGTAGCGTAGCTCCCATTATCGATTGGTAGCGCAGGTAGGTCACTTCCTCGATTTTTAGTTCGTGCAGCCACCGCCTGGTGCCGTCGGTATGTGGAAAAGGTCCATTATCTCAGAACAACGACTTTTGCGACGCTTGACCCTTTTTCTCTGAAACCATAAAAGCTAGAAAGATAATTTTTGCCCACTACCAAGACAACGTAAGGGAGAGTCTACTGAACTCGAATTATGGAAATTAATGCAGGCAATTTTGTTTGACAAGCTGCTTATTGTCCATTTCGGCTTCACAATTAGGAGGGTACACTAAAAATAAAAGTAAAAAAAGAACTAAACTATACAAAACAATAATTCTAGTTCAGTAAAGAGAACACTAAAAGCTGTAAACAATGATACCAACACGAATCCTCTAACCCTAACCAATCTTGAAAAAAGGGGTCACATACATAGGATAAAATGCATGGGAGGTATAGGGCCTACCCTGTTCCCTATGAAAAGGGAGCTATACTGGGGAATCCATGGCTGTATACATTGCTTGCGTTCAAGAATTAATTTAGAAAGAACATACTAGTGGCCTTTGTGAATGCGTTGCTGCAATAATTTGGATCCTGCGTCTGGTGACCACACCGGCTATGAAGAACACCGAAAGGGAAAAAAACGAAGGCGTCAGCTGTAGCTCGGTGGCAAGCAAATACAACAGACTGCATGCTTATTTGCAGATATTCGTAATGTCAGTACAATGCGCGACATAAGTACTGCAGACACCGACTCTACAATTGTTTAGCTATGAATTGGCGTTAGACGATTTCATTTCTTCAGTTGCATAAAGTGGACTCAAAACCGAAGGTGGCGTGTGCATGCCAGCGGTGTAGAGCGCCGCTAGCATAACGGCCAGCAACAGCTGCCTGCAAAGCAATTACAGACGAAATACGCACGTCTGTTCGCCCGGCACCGGTTCCAGGCATGGCTCGTCCACAGCCCAGTAAGCTATCCACAGCACAGCAGGCTGGGGGCGGATTAGGCCAAAGTACATTTGCTCTATAACACACCCCTCCGGCTGAGTCGCAACCGCTGGCAGACATTCGCGGCCTCAGAGGCACTCCCTCGACGTCGGCATGACGCCGCACCGCTCGAAGGAGCACCTGTGATTAGAAGGAAATAGACGTGAGCCAAATGCTAGCTTAAAACAGCCTAGAGAAGTTGAGAAATATTAGGCGCACTTATTACCATACTGTCGACGATAGCCGTCACTCGTCTGGGTCGGGACTTGGGTCAGGCGGAGCTGTCTAGTCCTCGGGGAAGAATTTCTCTTCTCTATAGCGTTTTGGAGGCGTGCTCGCGTACGCCACAAGCCCAACTGACTTGCTATACGCAAGCATCTTGCGCTGGACGTCGCTCAGGCTGGCCGCCCATACCGCCATGTTGGTCGAGAATGGACAAGAGAGCGGCGAGCGCTGGGGAAACGGAAGCCAGAGGAACCCAACCGGAAACCAAAACCACTCGTAATGACGTAATAGGCGAAGCTTGTGCCGCTTCACGGTTGAGTTGAGGGGTGCCAGAGATTTCAATATCCCACGTGACATCACACGGCGCTTGAATTGGGCGGAAACGTTTTCCGCTCAATTTAGTAGAAAATTGCCCCGCTAAATTTAGCGGAAATATTTTCTGCCAAGTTTGGCGGGGAAATTTTTCCGCCAAATTTAGCGAGAAAATTACTCCGCGAATTTTTTCCGCTAAATTTACCGGGAACATGTTTCGTCAAATATAGCGGGGAAAGTTTTCCGCTAAACTTAGCGGAGGAATCCACCGGGAAATTGTCCAACAATTTGACGGTAAATTCCCCTCCGTAAACGTCTCTAAAAAAAAGACGTTTACAAAAAATTGTAAACGTCTTTTTTTTAATACAAACTAGGGCAAGAAGGAAATAATAGTTTTCGGTCCTTCGTTTCGTACGTGGCCGGGATCAATTCCCGCAATTAAATAGCCAAAGTCCGCAAAGTGTTGTACCCCCTTCCCGGACCACCCCTTTCCCCCCTTTAAAAGCGCACGTCTGCGCCAGCATCTTGATGGCAACGGCAGAGTCCGCTATTCTCTCGTAAATTTCTTGCTTTCGTCAGTAGAACTTTTTCTTTGGGGACGAATCGCTTTGGCGCGGCGTGACGCTTCAGTGCATCGCAAAAAGCTCCTGATACGTCTTCGTGACTGGCAAGAGTCGAACGAGTGATTTTCCGATGAGAGCTACGGCCGTGTCATCTTTCTCAACGGTGTTCAACTACATGGAAATCTTAAGCGTTCAAGATACTCGTCAATGTCGTCCTCCTCCGATTTGAACACCGTGAACTTCGGCATTGTGCTCTCTGCGGATGCCATCTCACTCCATTCTTGTCGCCATTGTTACGCCGGCGCGAAAGCTTCACAAAAGGAACATTCCACGTCAACGGCAGCCCACGAAAACCCCTCTTTATAAGATGAACAAACTAGGGCGAGCTGGTGACAATTCGTATTTGAAAAGTCTCGAGATAGAAGAAAACAGACAAAAAGAGGACACCACACACAGAGTCTCGTGACTGAGGCTCTGTGTGTGATGTACCCTTTTTCTTAGTTTTCCTCATTCTTGAGGTCCTCCAAAGACGAGCCATATTAATGTCAAGATACGAGAATTTACAAAAAATGGGTGGCGCCGTCTAGCGGCAAGAGTGCAAACTAGACAAAATTTTATACATATGGAGAACACAACAATCCCGCAACAAATTAAAACAAAAATGTAGGTTTTTCGCTTCCCAAATTACTGCTTAAAAACGATCGCTTATGAAATATGCATTCCATTCATTATGGGATTTTGAAGGGAAACACTGCTGCCAATTTGTTTATGATTCATCATGAAGAAGGTAACACAAAGAAGGGGACGCACAACAATGACTTTCAACTTGCAACGACATTTTTTGACCCGAAGTTTCTTCGACCACCAGAATCAGAAGTGATGCATCAAGATGCGGACGAGAGAATATGGAAGCCTTCTTTAGGCACCACATTCAAGACCACTCCGGATCCCCCTCTATAGGCTTATCTGGGAGCGAGATTAACTTTTTGGGCCGGAGTTCATGTCCCTCGTTTTCGCCGATTTTTCGACACCCAAACTGAGGGTTTCCTCTAAAAGCTGCCTCTTTTCCCTTTTTGAACCGGTATTTGGGACCTTGAAATTCACTCCAGTTCATCGGAAAAGTGTAAAACTAGGTTCATCAGAAAAGTGTAAAACTAGGCGGTCTCGAATCCAGATTCTCGTCTTACGGTCGGGAAGTTTTGTTGTAACAGGGAGCCATGCCTGCCGTCACGCGAAGGCAGGACACATGGCACGTGCAACGGTACTACTGCAGTTTGAGCTAGTGACCACTTCGGAATGTTACGCGAATCTGACTCAGATAGTTCTAGTAGCTACGAAATTGATACTGCGAACTTTGATTTTAACTGAGAGGGTTTACCATTCGCGTTTGATTCTCCGGCATCCTCTTCTGGCGGCAACGGCGAACCCGCTGGTCCTGTCTGGGCCTGCTCGCCCACCGACAGGGACGATGAGTGCTATAAACTTGTTTCATGGTTCATTGATGTCCTCTAACTTGAAGTTGCTTCTTACTGATCATGTTTGCGTGCCATAGCTTCTGCTGCGGCGAATGCCGACCGGCGCTGCGGGAAGAGGATCTCTGTTGCACGGAGGTGTCTGCCTGGCTCAGTTTCAGACGAACGGCTGCAACACGCATCATGCGATGTTTTTTTCTCCTGTCCCTCCACAGAGGCCAGCTCAGATGTTCCGTCCGCCACTTACTTTATTACACTTCAACTTACCCGCAATGCAGAGATTAAAACCGGTAGGCTCAGAGTCTACTTAGCTGCAGAGAAACCTGTGAAACACACGAGCTCAGACTTATGACAATTGAAGGGGTCCTCGGACCATTCGCGCAAGTGAATTCAAAGCAGCTTTTGCAAGCTAGGAGCACGCAGGTGTAATACTCATTAGCCGCTTTTTGCATGCCCGTAGTGCACGGGATGCTGAAGTTACAGGAGCAGCACCGTTTCTGACGCCGGCACTATCGTGCGCGCTTGCAAGGCAAGCACACTCTGAGCAGAGGCAAGTGCAGGATCGGTGCATGAGCCCATTTTTTTCCCTGGTTGAGAGATGTGGCAGACGTGCAGAGAGGATAACGTGCGATGAATGATACTCATAGATCAGCAAGTACACAAAGAATCGGAATTATTATGTGTAATTTGCTATATTTCAAGAGACTCCACAGCACAGCCTACCGCCTCTTCGAATGGTGCCTGCAAAGCTACTTGGCAAAAACGCAATCGCCGAAGGCTGCCGGCTTGCGTGCTTTAAATACTTTGTAAAGCCTTCCTTTCTCTCGAAATTCGGACGCTTGCATGGGCATAGGCAAGTGAATGAAAATTATGTTCATGCATGCATGTTTAAACAATAAAGACAAAACAAGTCAACGTTCCGATTTTCACCACATTATACAGAAATGGTACACTTTATATAGTCTAACCATAAAATGCATGCAGTGTCATTCTATAATAGAGTGGTAAGCTGGGCGAGTTCTGTGTTCCTTCCTTGTTTGTCCTTGTCTTTTTGTGCGCCAATTTTAACCATATTCATTCTATAAACAACTTACATCTTGCAGTGACTAGCTTTTAGTGTTTCCTGCTTTCCTAATTATGAACGACAGCAACATAATTCCCGACGGTAGGTATCTTTAATTTCCGGTGCTATTCCTAAGACGATATGTCAAAGGACAGACACACAACTCTCACTGCTGGATGTCACTTTTTGCTTGAGAAAAAGATCCACTAGTGCTCTGTCGACTCTTTCAACACACAAAAAGGCAGGTATATACATATTGTCAAAAGCTAGCACAGATTGAAGAAATTTGTGCGAATCTAATAGTAGTCTCCTGACAAGTGGAACACTTGATTCCTGTTAAATACCTCCGAAAGCCCACCAATGTCCGTCATTTACAATACTTGCAAGGTGTTCATATTTATAAACAGATTAAAAACGCCAAAACACTCCTTTCGGGTGCGGTCACGGTTTTCCACATGAGGCATCCGAACGGTTTTCCACGTGATATATCCGAACAGCATTTTGGATGCTTCATGTGAAAAAACAAGACCGGTGCCTTGGAATAGCGTACTCCACTTGTGGCCTCGCACCACACCTGCTGCTTAGTGTGTCATGGGATTGACGGTATGAGGCCTTCTCGGTGACTGCATACGAAGGCCACCTGGTCCTACACTCCAGCATATTCAATCAACTTGTGCACGTAAGCTGCAAAGCACAAACAGGGTGAAGAACTATTATGAGCCGTTGTTTTCATGGCATAGGCGCATCTCCAATCTAAGCTAGCAGCATGCTCAAGTCTGCCTTTCTTAAATGCGGCATATTTGTTTTTTTGGCAACCCCCCTTCAGAAAAATGTGTTTTTGTTGAATGAAACGACTAAGGATGAGCGTGATAAATAGCATATACAAACCCCTCTGCTGTTCAAGCCCACAACCTCTTGATTATAGCCTTCATGTTCTTCCCCTGCACCACTGGATAGCCTGAGTTACGGCGTACAAACGGCGCTATAGAAGTCACACGGTTAGCGCAGAACAATCGCATGCCGCAAAGGGTGTTAGCAGGGGCCGGTCCCACGCAATGGCGGTGGCTGGCGCGTCGTTGCAGCAGATTTTCTGACGTACTTAACCTAACGGAAAGGCTACAAGTGCAGGCTATCTCCGTTTAGTCGCGCCTTGGTTGTATGACCACTCCAGCAGCAGGTGCATCCTCGCGCTTATTTCATCGCCAGTTAGTCCATACTATGTTAACCTTTCGTTGACGAGTGTTGCCTACAGGCAACAACCCATATATTTTTTTCGTATGTAAAATATTCGGTATTATTACCTTCTTTATTTAGTGGTCTGGCAACAGTCTTGAAGATTGAAACTAGAGAGCTATTTGGTGAAAAGATACGCAAATAGTTCGAAAAATATGGGTGAGATGATATTTTACGGTATGTGATTGTTTTACTTGAGTCTATCGTATGCGTAGAGAAAGCCACCTTCGGACTTTCGCCTGGTGTTTCCCACATGCAACAAAGCTATGACTTGCAAATTTACCTTATGGTTTTTCTTTTTTTTTCAAATTTCAACTCTATTCGTTTATTCGATTTTGTTAAATATTAATATCTCTAAAAAAACAAATGTTTTAAGCAATTTGTTTATATCTCGTCAATAAAGGGTTAAGATCAAGTTCAGTGTGGTCGTGCCTTCACTTCGAATTGGGCACCTGAAAAAGTAAGTGTACCTTGATCCTGTCGATAAAAGCAAATGACAAATTACGCGCAGTGCGTCGCCCGAGTAAATAGAAACCTCAGAAAGCCAACTACATTCCCAGCGAATCTTAGTACACACGCTGCAGATTCTGTGTCATTCGATCTTAACCGTACGATCAATGTACACGTACATGTTTTTTTATTTGTTTATCTGGACACATTTCCAGACACCTATATGATGTCCAACGCACGCGTGAGCACGGTACAGCATGTACACTGTGCAATGTAGACAAAATATGAATAACATAGCATCAATCAGCTTAGTCGGCACGATAACGCAAAAGTAACAAGCGCATACTAATATGAAAGAAAACAAAAGCAACACTTGAAGACACTCAAGACAAAGTGATGCAAAATTATTCTATGGCGATAAATCCTTTGTAACTGCCGGAATAAAGCAAGGAGTTGTGAGCTGATTGATAAAGCTTAGAGGTAAATTACTCCATATATGTACAGTGCGCGGTCAGAAAGAATATTTAAAAAGTATGTTTATATTGTGGCACTATAATGGTTCTCTCATGCTTGTTGCGAGCATACCTGGATGTATTGTATTGCATGTAACTTCAACTGTAAGTTAAACATTGCTATTGACTACGTTGTAAAGGAACTTAAGTCGACTAATTTTCATGCTTGTTTTAAGTTCGCGCATGTTTGACAGTTTATACAGTGGAGAAAGGGAAGTCAGCATGACATAACGGTTTAAACAAAAAGCAGTGCTTTTAGATGCGGAGCATCTCTTGCTCGGGTCTATGTCCCGCGGCGTCGGCGTTGTAGTCGGCACTCGAACTACGCACGCGCAACTCTCCTCCTTCCCTCTCTCCAACAGCTGCGCGTTACTCTCTCCGCTCTCTATCTCTACCAGCTGCGTGCACTGCGCGTGCGTTCGCTTCTCCTCACACCGCGCGCGCACGCGCAACTCTCCTCCTCTAGTCTCCTCTCCTTCAAGTGTGAAAAAAAAATAAACGGCGAGCGGCGAGTGTTCCAAGTTTCTCTGCCGCGAGCCGCGACGAAGGCTCGCGTAGGGGGTAACGCTAGGGCAGTCGGTGGCGCCATCTCTCGACGTCAGCACGCAACTGACTCTTTCCTCGGAACCAACACGATGCTCCGCATCACCCCATGGTTCCCCTCGGGAAGATGGTGTAATTTTTTTTTCTAGATTCGTTCTAGTTGCTATATAATTTTGCTATGTAGGGGCCCCATTCCAGGTCCGCATACACTAATGTTGGCGTTATTATAGTTGTGTATGCAGTGCATTTTGTATTAGGTGTACAGAAGGTTAATTTATTTCTTAAAAACCAAAGTCTCTGTGACGCTTTAGCAGCTCTGCAGTTTACGTGCGCGTTCCACGTGTGATCTGACCCAATAACAACACCAAGGTAACTACATTCTCTAACAGTTGTCAACGGAACACCATTCACACATTATAAAAAGGCTTCGGAGTTTTTTTTTTTTTTTCTTCCAGGTCATAGTCATATCCGCACACTTTTAACAGTTCAGTGTCATTCGCAATTTACAGCACGAGTCGTAAATAGAAGCAAAAACCGCTGTTGTGTTCCGTGTCGCGTTGAAGACATCTTGGTCTTCAACGTGACATATCTCTGAAAACAGCTAGACACGAAGAAGGGCTCAAAATCGGCACTGAATAGGAAGACTGGCTGCCAGATTATTTATAAATACCGAAAATAGCAAAGAAAGAATTACAGAGCACGGCGGCACCCCTGATAAAACTTGAACTGTGGGGGATGAAACATTATATAAAACATTTTTAAAATTGCAATCTTGGTCAAACTAGCAGACTTTAAGTCACTAAGAAACCACCTGAACGCAGATTTGAGGCGTGCGAAGGGAAACTATTTTAACCAACTTTTGATTTTGAAATTATGAAGCATCCTGACTTGCTTTGGAAAAGACTTAATACTCTCTTGGGCAAAGATACTAACAAAATAAAATAGAAAAAGTATTTATTGGTGGGATGTGAAAGTGTGGTTCTGCACTATCAGATGCTGTTTAACGTCATTTTGTGAACGTTGGGTCTGGTACCTACTGCACCGGTGCAGCACAAAATATACCCAGAGTTTGCGGTACTATATTTTTTATCCTACCGATGAATATGGAGTTTTTTTTTACAATAAATAATTTACGCAGCAATTATAGTTGCGATGCTGATAGTATAAACATTAAACCAGTGAAATTCATTGTCGACCTCATTGTGCCTTGTTTAACACATATCTATAACCTTGATTTTTCGTCGGGTGTGTTTCCCACAGGCATAAAAATAGCATAAGTAACAGTACCGTTTATGGCAGGAGGTAAAAATAGTATGGGGAACTATCTTCCAATATCTAATCTTCCTGTTTTTTCAAAAGCCTTAGAAAAGCTTATGCACTCAAGGGTTACAAATTTCTCAGATCATCATAATGTATTAAGAGAATCTCAGTTTGAATTTAGAAAATTAAGGTCTACCGAGCCTGCACGTTTTCACCAAAAAGAAATATATACGACAATTTAGAAAAAGGTTAACACCGATTGGCGTTTTTCTTGACTATAGTAAAGCGTTCAATTGCATTAGACATGGTATACATTTAGATAAGCTATTTTTGTATAGCTTTCGGGGTGTTTAATTTTTATTGTTAAGGCTATATTTTGAGAACCGTTGCGAAAATCTTCATTATGCGAGCACAGGTCCTCTTTCCTTAACATTAATTGCGGTGTTCCCCAAAAAAGTATCCTAGGTCCCCTATTGTTCCTGTTTTATAAAAACGATATAGTTGCTATTGACTCTGGTGTAGATTTTATTATTTATGCACATGATACAAGTATAATCATTTCTGATTCAAATAGTGAACATCTTATTAGCAAAACAAATAATGTAATTTCGAAATTAAAAACCTGGTGTGTAATAACTTTCCTTGATATAAATGCTAGCATGAGCAAGGCTATAATATTCCTACTGCAATCCAGAACTCAAACAACCTCATTCTCTCTTCTGAAAAACGGCACTGATATTATTCAATATGTTGAAAATGTAAAAACTCTAGGTGTACTTTTTCCTACAGCATGTCCTGGAACGACCTTATTAGACACGTTCGTACTAAACTTTCTAGAATAGTGAGGGTGATAAATAAATATCGAAGCTTTTACCCACAAGGGTCAAAATTCAACTTTTTAAATCACAATTCTACCCATCTTATGCTACGCGCATCTATAGTGTGGGGGTCTACCGGCGCAACGAATTTAAACTTGCTTCGGGTATTGCAAAAAAAAAAACTCTACTAGCTGAAGCTAATAACTCTTCAACCACCCCATCCTTGCCTCTCTTTGTGAAGCACTCCATACTTGACGTTTCAAAACTTTATTCACAACGATTAATATTAACATTCCAGTCTGCCATCAAAGTAAATATGAAACACCTCTCGTCATCGCTGACCTTCATTTCCACGATTCCGTTCGTCAAACCCGTCAGATACATCCATGGCATCTACCACAATCACGAACTTACTTTGGACGTCAACGAATTAAACATGCACCTCCCGAGCTACTAAATCATATCGCATCATTAGGAATTGATGTTACGTCAGTGAGCAGAAATGATATCCTTTGCATTGTATAATACTTAAAACATGCCTTCCATTGTATTGTATTTCTATTTTTTCGCTAATTTTGTTTTACTGATTGATGTCCTTTTTGCGTTGGAGTTGCTTGCCTTGTAGGGGTACCAAGAACCGTTCAAGCTGCCAATAGCAGCTTTTTCCCTTTTTTTCCCTTTCATTGATGGAAATAAAGAAATGTTTCAAATCTTAAATGTCATATATGTGAACAAATCGTAGGCGTTGAGATGAGTAACTATCCAAGCTACGCAAAGTCTTATCGTTATTCACCAAGAGTCTTAGTCTTAGTGGGCATGGGAGCGCAAGCGTAATGCTGACGCTTAACCAGGACATGCTCGTTTTCGTACAGCTCCAGTTTTTGTCTTGGTCGGACTCATTCCTGGAACCGTCATCGCTGCCCCGGCCAACAACGTCATCGACAGTCCGGGATCATGCTTATCATCACCTGGCTTGGAGGGCCCGTCAGCTGTTTCATGGAGCGCCTTCTTTGCGGATACAGCGCCACCACCCTTGTCGTCACTCCCACAATACCCTTCGGTGGGCCTACAAAAGGAGGTGCCAGAGCGTCGCCGCGCCAGTGGGCATGGGAGCGCAAGCGTAATGCTGACGCTAAACCAGGACATGCTCGTTTTCGTACAGGTCTGCAAACATTTCTCCCTATATACTAAGCGAACTAGCAACGTATGCCTACTTCTGCTCCCATGCCCCGGAGTGCTTATTATATCTGTCACTGATTGTTTTTGTAGGCTTAAGGCACTGCTACTGCAGTGTGGTAATGTGGAAACAAATCCGGGACCCCTGTCTGCCTCTGAACAAAGGCTGTTAAATGACATGTTTGTTATGCTGCAAACCATTGAATCCAAATCAACTATACTTGAAGCTGGACAGAAAAACATCAAGGTTGGCATAAAACACATCTTAGAGAAACAACAAAGCCTTGATACCGCTCTGTCTTCTCTTTCTAATCAGGTTGCTTCAATTGTTTAGGATGCATCTATCATTGCTGAAGTTAAGCATGACATTCATGAACTACAGGTTGTGACGTCTGAGCAGAGTTCTGCAACATCAACCTTGCTTGCTCGCATAGACGACTTAGAGAACCGTTCGCGTCGTTCAAACTTGTTGTTTTACGGTATCCCTGATGCTCCTAGCGAGTCTCAACAAATTTCTGAACAGAAAGTACTTGACCTTGCGAAGGGCAACTTGGGCGTCGCAGTTGATAGCTAACATGTCGAGCGTGCGCACCGCCTTGGTGCTTTCCGTCAAGGGAAAACAAGGCCTATCATTGTGAAATTCTTGTCTTTTAAAATGAAAAACCAGCTACTTTTTTCCGCCTCGAAACTAAAAGATACACCCTTTTCATTTTCTGAGGATTATTCACTGACTGTTCACACCGCAAGGAAGGTGTTGCTCGTATATGCCAAACGACAAAATTCCCCATTCAAACTACGCTTCGATAAACTTCTGATCGGTTCAAAGACGTATGTCTATGACCAACATTCTAAGTTAGTAAATAAACTTCAGCGATAGGGCGAGGCGGGGAGTGTTCGAAACAGCAGATTAGGCTCGTATGAGGGCATCAGTTTTTTTATATGCCAATGCTCAAAGCGTTCTATCTAAACGTGATGAGATAAGTACCCTTATCTCGTCTTGCAGCGCCAAAATAATCTTACTGACCGAGACGTGGTTAACTCCTGAAGTCACTGATAGTGAAATACTGCCTGATCACACTAACGACATTATCTATCGTCTCAATCGACAGCAACGGCGCCGTGGTGGCGTTCTTATAGCCGTAGATAACAAGATACCTAGCAGAGTTATTCCTAATCATTCACAGCTTGAAATATTTTGGGTCTGCTTGCGATGCAGTTTTAGGTCTGTCTTGGTTGGTGTTTGTTACCGTCCTCCTGACGCGTCACACTCGTTTTCAAGCCTTCTTCACGATGAATTGTCATTACTTTCAACAGAATATGCAACCTATCCCATACCTTTATTTGGCGATTTTAACTTTCCGTGCATTAATTGGAACGACCCAACTCCTGTCTGCTCTGAAAACTCCAGTGTTTGTCAACAATTTATTGACGTCGTTTTAGATTGCAATCTTTCTCAGATAGTTTCCCTTCCTACGCGAGTCTCTCCTTCCTGTTCAAACATTTTAGATCTTGTTCTTACTTCTCACCCTGAATTATTTCCAACGCCTTTGGTATTCTTGGACGGCATCAGTGACCACAAATCAATTCATTCTTACATAAAAGTTCAAAATACAAAAATTGTTCGTTCAGGAAAGAAAATATTGCTATACGACAAAGGCCATTACGAAGAAATAAACCGAGCGTTATGTGACTGTTTTTCTTTTTTCTTAATTAATTTTGATTCACGAGATGTTAACGAAAATTGGAACTTATTTAAAAACAAGTTAGATGAACTTGTTAACATTCACCTCCCATTCAAATACCTCTGGCCTTCCGCGACGAAACCATGGTTTAATCGACAGCTTAGGTCTCTCTGTAATAAAAAGAAAAGGCTTTTCCGAGCTGCTAAACGTGATGACACTCCTGAGTCATGGTCCAAATATAAAAATATTGAACATAACTACAAAATGAAACTACGAGAGTGCAAAACCGTGTACTCTCAGCAGACGCTCCCTTCTATATTACTTGACAACCCTAGTCGTTTCTGGTGTATCGTTAACTCAAAAGACCACGCTTTACCAAAGATGTTTAGCGACTCGGGTGATGTTGTGCCAGATGATCAGTGTGCAGCTATGTTAAATGCTGTTTTTTGCAATGTGTTTACACCTATGTCTACCAACTGTTTTCCTGGTCACGTTCCTGCTGATTACTTTCCAATGGACCCTGTTTTTGTAAAATTTAATGGTGTATCTCAAATTATTAACTCATTAAAGGTCTCGTCGTCCTCTGGCGTTGACAATATAAACACTAAAATATTACGTAACACTAGCCTGTCTTGTAGTTTATTTTTGACCAAAATAATTCAGCAGTCTTTGGAGTCGGGGGTGGTGCCTGAGGACTGTAAAATCGGCAAGGACATTCCAGTCCACAAAAGCGGCAGTAAGTCCTCTCCCCTCAACTACAGGCCTATATCTCTTACTTGCATCCCATCTAAGATCATGGAGCATATCATTTGCAAGCATCTGTTTGATTTCCTCGAAAACAACTCCTTTTTTAGCAACGCGCAGCACGGTTTCCGCCGCAACTTCTCTTGTGAAACGCAGCTCCTATTTCTTACTAATGACCTTCACCTAAACCTTGACACCAGCTACCCCACTAGTGCTGTATTTCTGTATTTTGCCAAAGCTTTTGACAAAGTGCCACATAACCTCCTTCTGCTGAAACTTGCTACGCTAAAGATTGACCCTAATATACAAAAATGGATCGAATCATTCCTTCTTCAACGTCGTCAGTTTGTTTATGCTAACCACACCAAATCCTCCCTGTGCTCTGTTTCGTCTGGTGTACCCCAGGGGACAGTACTCGGCCCATTACTCTTCCTAATATATATTAATGACCTTCCTCTCAACATGTCTTCCACTGTGCGGCTTTTTGCCAATGACTGTGTAATCTACCGTAAGATAACCTCTACTAATGATATTGTAACGCTTCAGGACGACATTTCTAAAATTTCTGAATGGTGTAACACATGGCGCATGTCCTTAAATCCTAACAAATGTCAATGCATGTGCTTTTCTCGTTCATTGTCAATTACCTATCCTGTATTTCTTTTGAACTCTGTCCCCATTGATTATACTAACCAATACAAATACTTAGGCTTGCATCTCACACCTAATCTATCATGGCATACTCATATCAAAACAAATATATCTTCAGCAAACCGCTCTCTAGGCTACATTCGCCGAAACTTTAAATCCTCACCTGAAAACCTAAAACGTATTTTGTATACCACTATCGTTCGGCCTAAATAAAAATATGCGTCTTCCATCTGGCATCCTCATCAGAAAAATTTAACAGGCTCAGTTGAATCCGTTCAGAACCATGCTGCACGCTTTATTTTTAATGACTGTTCTCGTACCTCAAGTGTATCATCAATGAAGTCTCGTCTTAACCTTTCTCTACTTTCCTCCCGCCGTCGAATTTCCCGTCTTTCTCTTCTTCATAAAGTCTTTTACACACCTTTCTTGAAAATGTCTCTTCTAAGCCCGCCCACCTATATATCATCAAGACTGGACCATTCATGCAAGATCGCCCCTCCCAAGTCATCAAGTCAAGCACACCAGCATTCCCTCATCCCTGAAGCAGTTGTGGACTGGAATGACCTCCCGGACGCCAAAGTTACCATACCCAACTCTAAGCAATTCCGACTAGCCCTTCAAAACCACTTGTACTGACCCACTCCCCTCTATAACGCCCCCGAGGCATTGAGAGTATGTATAATTAAATAAATAAATAAATAAATATAAAGCTGTTTTTGGTAGGAGACACAATCTAACGCTTTCGCTATATATAAAACAACTACGTTAGTTTTTCCCCCTTCATTCATAATCGCTTCATATGCATTTATAGTATGAAACAGCTGTATTACTATCGAAAGGTCTCGGCAAAAGCCGTGTGGTTATTCACAGAAAAAAACACTGTTCTCAAAGTACAGGTGTTTAAATAAAAAATGTTTCTGTACCGTCCCATTTCAGCAAAGTAAGAAAATAGGGCGATAGTTTGTTACACTTAATTTGTCCCCGGATTTGTGTACTGGCACAATTTTCCAGTCTTCCATTCCTGTGGAACTCAACCTCGCTTTAGGCTATACTCCTATATAATTAGTAGACATTTCGAGCACCAATCTGCATAATAATATAAAAATATATTTTGTATGCCGTCTGGCCCACACGTTTTCTTGTTATATAACGAAAGGAGTGTCTTAAGTATCCCTGTCTTTGACAATGAAACATTCGGGGTGGTTAACCAATTAAGCTCAAGTGCGGCGACACCTCCATTGTTTCCCTTGAATACCAAACTAAAGTAATTACATAATTACTTCGCGATAGAGTAATTATCAAATATTTCCTTGTTAGTGTATCTTAATTTAGTTTACGAGCTGTTTTACACGAGACAGATAGCGCCAAACGTCCTGAGGGTCACTCCCTAGAATGCGGGTTATCGTCACGTTAAAAAAAATGAAAGCCGTTTACAACTCCCTGTAACGCCGAATTAGAGCGCAGCTCTTGAGGAGGAGGAGGGACGGGTACTGAGGGGGGGTCATGTGACCTCGGGGGGGGGGGGGGGGGTCACGTGACCTCGGGGCGTCACGTGACCTAGGGGGGTCACGTGACCTCGGGGGGGGGGGGGGTCACGTGACCTCGGGGGCGTCGCCGGGTTGCATGCAACCCAGCGACTCCCGCGGGTTGCATGCAACTTGGACTGAATGCAACCTGGGTTGCACGCAACGCGCAATTACGCCGACGCCGAAGGGTTGCATGCAACCCAGCGACGCCCGCGGGTTGCATGCAACGCGAGTTGCATGCAACTTGGACTGAATGCAACCTGGGTTGCACGCAACTCGCGGTTACGCCGACGCCAACGGGTTGCATGCAACGCGAGTTGCATGCAACCTGAGTTGCATGCAACCCGCGGTTACGCCGACGGCGACGGCGACGCCGACGCCGCTCAAGCCGGAAACGGGCGCCTAAGAGCTGCGCTCTAAAAACGGAATCTGGAAGTTTTAATCATTACCGCAGAAGGCTTCTAAGAGATTAAAGTTTCTTTCTTTCTTACTTTCATTCGGTGTCTGATACATGGCACCCACTAGCAGCTTAGAAAACTGAAAATTGAGATTAATACAGATCGTTTGGACGTCGCTTGACTCCTTTATTACGGAAAATACTTTATATTTTTATTATACTGGCTGCCCCTCCTCCCTATGAACTGCGATATTTTCGAACGAAGGCATAATTATCAGGAATAACTTTGTCATACGATATAATATCGCGTAACCCTGTTTCCGTAAAAATGGTCAGGTCCGAATCATAACACAATTAAATACTTTCTAACTCACAAACTTTATTTGCAACACTTCTAGCGTTAACATCCAAAATTAGGAGGGGAGTCGGAGCCTGTGAGGATTTACTTGGGTTTGCAAAAGTCACACTTACGGATAGGTCAACATCCGGGGCTGATTGATGCTCCCGTCAGGGCGTCCGCAACGGCACGTTCATATTAGCAGACTTGACCCAAATAAAGACTTCGACGTTGATCTTTACTCTGTCAAATGACAAGAGTACCTTATCTACCCTCTTTCTTTGGTCAGTAGTGCTATGCCACAGCTCTTTCCTGATTTGTAGCACTCTGAGCGAGAAATCTTACGAAATGCTGAGGGGTATGCCCATTAGATACCGGCAGTTCTTAAGAACTCTGTCTTTATCTCTGCCATCCAGCAACTTCACAATAACCGGTCGGAATTTTTGATAATGTTTTGCCCAGCCTGTGAATTCTTTCAAGAGTCACATCTCAAACAGACAGGATATTTGAAAATATGGTTATACAAGCGATATTCTCAAACAAAACGCTGTCTTAATTTGCAGATTCTTTCACTCCGTACGCCACCAGATTACTGCGTCTGCTTCTGTTTTCTAAATAGAGTACCTTGCGGAGCATGCCATCAACGGTCTCTTCTAGGAATGTAATGTCAATTAGAGCGCAGCTCTTAGGCGCCCGTTTCCGGCTTGAGCGGCGTCGGCGTCGGCGTCGCCGTCGGCGTAACCGCGAGCCCCCCTCCCCCCCCCCCCCCCCCCCCCCCCCGAGGACCTCGGAAGGACCTCGGGTTCCTTCGGCAGGACCTCGGGCTCTTTCGGGAGGACCTCGGGTTCCTTCGGGAGGACCTCGGGAGGACCTCGGGTGCCTTCGGGGAGAGGGGGGGTGACTTGACCCCTACCCCCCGAGGTCACGTGACCCCCCCCCCCCCCCCCGAGGCCAAATGACCCCCCCCCCCCCCCTCAATACCCTTCCTTCATCCTCCTCAAGAGCTGCGCTCTAATTCGGCGTTACAGGGAGTTGTAAACGGTTTTCACTTTTTGGTATTCAAGTGTGGTGGCCTGCATGGTTTTAATGTTTAGCTCACTCGAGGATAGTTTTGCATTTGTTTGAGAAAAATATTTGTCTGTTTTAGACGTACTTTCTTTTTTATCCCTAATATCGAGGGCCGCCGACTGCATTTGCTCAGATGTTTCATCCACAGTTGGTCCCGTGTTCGATTCGATATCCCTACACTCGGACAGCATTATGCGAACAATGTCAGACCAAACAGACAAACGCAAGTACTAACCGAGGGCACGGAGCAGCAAATAAACTCACGTTGTTGCTGCGATATGTGCGTTGATGACGTTCACCTCTTACCTGGATGACATAAACGAACGGATTTGTGCGACGCACCGTCCCAGCGAGATCGCCGTGCCCACTGGCGCGCACTCTGCTGTCGCTCGAAGATATAGTGTGCTGCGGGTGACGCGCCCCTTTTGTCGCCGACGCTGGTGCTCCGTGGATATTCGTCGACTGGAAAAGAGCTCGCTTGTTTGCTGCGTCACTTCCATGAACTGAGGGTGCGCGATGTCACTTGCAATGGTTCTACGTCTGCGCAGCCGATGTTGAAATCCGTCCCGTCACACAGTGCCAACAAGAAGGAACCGATCAGCAAAACATGAATGACATAAGCGAACAGATTTGTGAGACGCATCGTCCCAGTGATATCGCCGTAACCCCCGATTAATGTTTGCAACCTCGGATGTGAACTACCGCAGTCACTGCAATCGCTAACTCATGGACTCAGGCGCTTGCATACCTTGGCACCTTTCTTGTTTTCCTGAGACGCTGACTGGAAGTTAAAATACTTTGGTGAACTCGGAAAAGAAAGGAATCGACAGAAGAATGTCTTTCCCTTCGTTTGTAGCGTTTGGTAAGGGAAAGAGAACGAAGGCAGTCTTATTGTGCTACAACAAAGGGCCGAGTTAAAGAACGCAATAGTTCAAGGAGAAGGTTGAGTTAATTACTCGAGATTCGCTCTGTAATACTTGCTGCAGTTTCCTTGAAAAATCAGCAGATATGTCGTGTAACCAATAAGGTCTTGACGCAATTTGCAGCAAAACAGACAAAGGAGGCAGCGCTTTTTTTTCGCTGCACGCAAGTGGATTTTTTAGTTGAGTACTTGGGTTTATGCTTCTAGTTTTCTAAATGATATAATTAGGGTTTCGTGTTTCCGGAGATTTCTCTTCGAATTCGGGGTATTTTTTGGGGGTGTTCATATTTCTTACTGATTCGGCGTTTTTGTATAAATTGGTTGTTATAACCAATATACACAAAAACACAAAATTTGTGGAAAAAAGAAATACGATCCCGCCCCTTCAAAAACAATATACCCCCGAATTCGCAAAAGCAAAAGAACAACGAAAACACGGAACTTTCGACATAAGGCATTTTTAAATGTGACCCTTGCAATATGTCACTTTTCCTTGACAGACATAGGCGTTCCCCGCTTTTCAGCCCTCGAAAACTCCTCGTGGAACTTCGGCTTGCTGTCCTCACCAAGCACAACATTCCTGTCTACCTTGTCATTGAAATGCAGAGCTGCAAGGTACGTGCAGTAAAAAAACAATATGCACAACTTTGGGTGTCTACCTCACAATGTTTTAGGATTGGTAACGTAAAGGTTGTTTGCACTTGTAGTCATATTGTCCAGTTTTAGCTTACTCATCGTGCCTGCATTCCCTCATAACAGAACTTCCTGGATTTTGGAGCGAAGTGAATGAAAGTTGTATTGGAGAACTCCAGTGAAAACGTCTGGTCCTCTGGGAACAGGAACGGAATGTCCTTCAAAAGGTGTGGTGCAATCAGGATGCCTTTCAGCTTCTTAAATATATATGTGCCTACTTAAATTTCAGAGCAGAAGTTGAATACAGAAGCCACCCAAAAGGAGCTTAATGAAACCAGTGTTTTGTAAAGCATATCTAGGCGGTACTTCATGTAATGTACAAAATGATTGAAAGCTAAAGTACTTCAGGCAATACAGAATAAATGCAATGCATAGGGGTCACCAAATCCGTACAACATGCGTAAATTGTGTGTAAAGTCACTAGAGCGCTGTCCTGGTCGCTGCTTAAGAAACCATCAGCTCTATGACATAGCTCGCAGTGGAACAGCTAGAGCGGAGGAAGCAGCTTGCTGAGACCTGAAATTGCAGATTGGGTTGGGGAAGCTGCGGGGATTTTGTTTGGTTTGCAATCTATCATCCCTTCGCTGTCCAGGGCATAAGTAACTTTTGAAACGGTTGGTGATTGAGTGAAAGATTTTTAGTAGGTACTTCATTATTCGGAGACTGAACAAGTCACAAAACATTTCGCTGAAAAACCAGTGCCATATATTCACTCTGGCATGTTTACTAACAACGTGATGTTGGGTGCGAAAATAGAGGGGGGGGGGCGCCACGGACGCAGTTTGCCAGGGCGCTTGCTGCTCTAAAGCCGTCCCTGTCTGGACCTGAATACCAGCGGTGCCGACAGCCTTCGATAGATAGTCCGTGAAATCGTCCGGGAAGAACTCCGCAAGATACTTCCCGCTGCGGATCGCCCGTCTTCACTGTCGCTCGCCGAGTTCGTCCGAGAGGAAGTTCACCGAGCCTTCCAACCTGAGGTTCCGATCAACACGACGATGCCATAGGAACCGACTTTCAGCTACGCCGCCATGGCCCGACGACCACCGCAAGCTAACCGCCAGGCCACGACGCCACCCCGACGAGACCCTCAAATGCCACAGTATCCTCGAAGCCAGGGAGGACAAGTCCAGGACGTCGGCCCGGAACAACCCTCGTCGAGGAAGACCGACGCGTGGCGAACGGCAGACCAACGCCCGTTCTTCTACCACTGCGGGAAGCCGACCACATCTACCGTAGCTGCCCCTACCGTCGACTTGGCCTGCGTGCTTTCCACCCGAGGTACGGCGAACGCCCTCGAGATATCGAATAGTACCTCCGACACTCGCCCTCTTCAGTGCCGTCTCTCCGCCGTGAATCTCGCTCGCCATCGCCACGACGTTCAGCGTCTCTAGCGCCACGACCCCGCCGAGGGAGCCTCTCTCCCCTGCGTCGCCGGGAAAACTATTCGCGGCAACGCCTGGAGGTGGCGTTGCCGAAGACGGCCGAAGTAAAGAGCCTCCAAGAACGACGGAGGGCTCCCAGTCTCCCGACGCTGCGCATTTTAACGACGCTCCTGCTTCGGTGTCCAACAACCTAAACGTTATTATCGACGGCCATGACGCATCAGCACTCGTGGACACCGGAGCAGACTACTCCGTCTTGAGTGGGAGGCTCTCTCGCCGCCTGCGAAAAGTGATAACGCCGTGGGAAGGCCCTCAAATACGAACCGCCGGTGGGCACCTCATCGGACCAGTCAGGAGATGCACTGCTCGCATCGAGATCCACGGTGAGACGTGCCCTGTCAAGTTTGTCGTTCTGCAAGAGTGTTGGAGGGACGTTATCCTCGGAATGGACCTTCTCTGCGAGTATGGCGCCGTAATTGACCTCGGGGAAAACCAGTTGACGATGCGAAAGCCTGTTCGGCCGCCGGTGGAGGCCAACACGACGCCATCCGCGATCCGAGTTATAGCCGACCATGTGAATCTGCCGCCGCGGTCAAGTGTTTTCGTCACCGTCATGACCGACGCAGCCATGCACAGTGAAGCTCTTCTGGAAGGCAGCGTCCCACTCCTCCTTGAAAAAGGAATTGGCGTCGCACGAGGCGTAACGGATCTCCAAGAAGGACGTACAACTGTTCTCGTGGCAATCTTTCGAGAGGAGCCGCAGCACCTAACGAAGGGTACCACCGTGGGCTACGTCGAGGAGCTTCAGTTGCCAGCCGTGGTCCCCGCAATCTCCGAGGGAACCTCGTCGTCATAGCAGAAGAGCACGTCGCCGCCGCCGCTCGACATCAACCCCGAGCTCCCAGTTCCAAAGCGCCGGCAACTGCTAGTTTTCTTGGCCGAGTACAGTGACTGTTTTGCCACATCGTAGAGAGTTCGCCAAACACCAATGGCGAAACATCGCATCACTACCCACGACGACGCGCTCCATGTCCACCAGTCGTCTTATCGAGTCTCCTTAAGGGAAAGAAAGGTGATTCAAAATCAAGTCCAGGAAATGCCCGACGACGACATCATTCTACCCTCAAGAAGTCCGTGCGCCTCCCCAGTCGTCCTTGTAAAGAAGGAGGAGGGACCCTGCGGTTCTGCGTGGACTATCGTCAACTGAACGCTGTGACGAAGAAGGATGTCTATCCGCTCCGCCGCATCGACGAGACGTTAGACCGACTGCGCCACTGCCGATGTTTTTCGTCGATAGACTTGAAAAATGGTTACTGGCAGATTGAAGTCGACGAACGCGACCTATGAAAACTGCCTTCGTCACTCCCGACGGACTGTACGAATTTAAAGTGATGCCGTTCGGACTTTGTACATAACCCGCCACCTTCCAGCGTGTCATGGACACTGTGCTGGCAGGTCTTAAATGACAGAGCTGCCTCGTTTAGCTGGGCGATGTCGTGGTATTTTCATGGGATTTCGACGAACACCTGAGACGACTTCGAGCCGTGTTTCAAGCAAACAAGACCGCCGGCTTGTCACTCAAGCCAGCAAAGTGTCGATTCGCCTATGGCGAACTTAAGTTCCTTGACCACGTCGTGAACAACAAAGGTGTTCTTCCTTACCCCGAGAAGACCCGCGCCGTAGCTGCATTCACGCTGCCGTCTGACAAGAAGGCCGTGAAAAGATTCCTCGGACTCTGTGCCTACTAAAGACGATTTGTTCGGGACTTCGCCAAGCTGTCTGCACCCCCGATGAACCTCCCGAAGGGCGCCATGAAGTTTGAATGCACAGAAGAACAGCAGCAGTCATTCGATGCGCTCAAACAAAGACTTCAGACGCCCCCGATTCTTGGCCATTTCGACCAGTGCGCTGAAACAGAGATCCACACGGACGCCAGTAACACCGGACTTGGCGCGGTACTAGTCCAAATGCAAGACGGGGCAGAGCGAGTCATCTCATACGCGAGTCGAACGCTGTCCAAGGGGGAGATGAACTACTCAACGACTGAGAAGGAGTGCCTCGCTGTCGTTTGGGCAATAACAAAATTCCGCCCATATTTGTGTGAAAGTCCTTTTCGCGTCGTCACGGACCACCACTCGCTCTGCTGGCTCGCCGACCTGAAGGACCCCTCCGGACGCCTCGCACGCTGGAGCCTACGATTGCAGGAGTTCGACAGGACCGTTGTTCGAGGCGGGGTTTAGGCCGCACGTCCGGAGGCTTCCTGGCTCGTGACGACGACCATTCCCCGAAGTGAAGAACCCAGGGGTCCAGTGGAGGTGGGAGAATTGGTAACGTAACGAACGGTTTAATTACATGGTAGCGATACAGTCGTCAAATCCGAGAGAACCACTGAGCAGCCTCACGCCCCGCCTTATATAGGGGTCCGTTTTCCCCCTCACTCTCCGCCAGGGCAGCAGGTGCGACCGCCAAGTGCGTTGCAGCAAAGCCCGCCGCGTCGTGGCCAGAAGTGCGTCGTAGCCATGGTTCTCCGCAGTTAGGCCAGGCCTCTCTCCCCTTCCGGAGCGCACGAACCCACACGCACACACACACACGTCCCGTTGACGTCACGGACGCGTTGAGACTCGTTTTGGGCAGGCATCGACAGGTGGGCGACAGTCCAGAACACGTCGGGACTCGTTTCGGGACTCGTTTGCGCAGCGTTGAAACTCGGAAAAGGTTGCCGAAGGTTCCATTCTTAACAGCCCCTCCGGGGCCAGGGAAACCTCGAATGGCCGGTGGTACAATCGCTGGCCTGAAGAGGTGGGCTTGGAGTAGGCCTTGAGAAGACGTTGCAAGCACCAAACAAACTCCCAAACCTCTCACAACGGAGGCATCAGCGGAAACGTCCCCCACAACACCACGCCACACCGCAGTCAAACGCTCGGAATTCGCCAAAGACCCGCCAGACTGGATTACGGATTACCAAAATTTGGTACAATTCCGGGTATCGAGACCCCCTGTCGCCAAAAAAAACTCATTTTTCCAACGAGGTCACTAAGAACAAAATACAAAAGACAAAACCCTTCGCAATTTGTGAGGTCATTTTGGGCAAAGTGCCCCCACTTTGATCCTCATTCCCGTGGATGACGAAAACCTCTGAGATCATCCCTACTGTTTTGGTCATATCAGAAAAATCTGCTCAACCCATCGGCATTGCCGTTAAATTTGCCTTTCCTTTTTCTTACGCTGAAGTCATAGTGATCGATTTTCACGTGATTTCTAGACGTGAAAATGCGGTCCTTATAGCGCCGATAAAACAATTCGCCTTTTTTATGCCCCGTCACATTGGTCCTAGCAATCTCCTGAGCTGTACCGCGAAACCCTGACACACTAAGGTCGCTCTTCTGCTCGACTGTCAAAGACACTCTGTCTACTCGTAGCAGAGGACCAAAGTTACGTGACACCGGAGCTACGAGAGATCTTTCACTGATCCCGTCTTCCTCCGCCTTTTTCGCCGGCGCGTTGGGACGGCGTACGCTATCTAGTGCTACGAGGTCAGGCTGTTCTACAACCTGGTCCCTCTCATCCCGGTTTTCTGCCTCCAACTCTGGGAGTGCTTGCTCCCCGTCAGCTGCCTCTGGCTCTGGATCCCTCGTCAACAAAGGGGCGACCTGACGCGATTTGGACCTCGTACACGACTGAACTAGCCCTTCTCCCAGTTGTTGACCCCTTTCGCGCAGCAGGAAATCTGACCGGTTAGAAAACAAATAAGGATACTCCAACGGGACTGTTTGCGAGACAGCCGCCTCTGTCACTAGCTCTCCGAACGGGCCAGTTATCCTTACTGTCGCCATAGGCAGACAGACACTGTGCTTTTCGAGCAGCTGCTTGATCCAAACTACCTTTCCAGTAAAATCGGAGATCGTTACATACGACGGATGAACGACGTCCATCGTCGCTGCACTGTCCCGAAGCACCCTGCACGGCTTTCCGTTTACCTGGAGCTCGTGAAGATAGGGACGAAGAAGCTTCAGGTCCCCGTCACTACAGTTCACGTACGAGAACACCTCGAACTGCCCTGTTGGGCTTTTCCACGCCTCGTCTCCGTTCGAGTGTTCTGCGCTCTTTTCTGGGACCTTTTGTCCTGCTTCGGGCTTCTCGGGCCCGTTTTCTCGCGAGCCGTCTCCCTGTCGGAAGGTCTTGCGGTGATCGCTCCGGCCGGGTTCGCTTTCCTCTCCGCTCAGCTTTCTACGCGTTGCGTACTCTTCGGCTAGCTCAGCGGCCCTTTCGACAGAGTCGATTCCCACCCTGTCCTGCACCCAGAGCTTGACTGACTGCGGAATGCTACGAAAGAACTGTTCGAGGCACACACACTCGACTACCTTGTCTCGGCTTTCGTACACTTCCTCGCTCTTCAACCATTCTATCAAATTGGTTTTAAGCCCGTACGCGAATTCCGAGTAGCCCTCGCTGCTCTTTTTGGATGCGTTTCTAAACCTTTGACGGAACGCCTCGGCAGAAAGGCGGTACCGCTTCAAAAGGCTGGACTTCACCTTGTCGTAGTCGTCCGCGTCTCCAGCACTAAGGCGCGCGGCGACCTCTGCTGCCTCACAGGGCAACAAAGTCAAAAGCCGTTGCGGCCACGTTTCTGGGGCGAAGCTCAACTTCTCACATGTCCTCTCAAAGTTCACTAAGAACAGGCCCACGTCTTCCCCAACTTTAAACGGCTGCAGGAGCTTCTTCATTTGATCCGACTCGGTCTCACTTGCTCGTAACGGAGCCCCAACTCTACTGTTCTGCGAGTTTAATCGCTGTTGTTCAATTTCGAGCTCTAGCCTTTTCAGCGCTCGCTCCTGGTCTCGTTCCTCTCTCGCTGCAGCCTGCTCTCGTTCCTCTCTCGCTGCAGCTTGCACTCGTTCCTCTCTCGCTGCAGCTTGTTCCTCTTTCGCTGCAGCCTGCTCTCGTTCCTCTCTTGCTGCAGCTTCACTCTTAGCGTTCTGAAGCAGTTCCCACGCAATTTTAATTTCCTCTGCTTCCGCGCTCTCTGAAATCGCTTTACTGATCTAAGATTTCTTCATCTTTTGCTCCACCTCCACACCCAATTCTTCACATAAACAGAGTAAATCTGTTCTCAGTAACCTCATCAGATCCATGATCGCTGCTCTTTAGCTTTGGCTTTGCTATAAAACTTGTCGCGAGGTTGTACACAAACCTAGCGCACGAGTCAAACACTAAGGATTCCCAGCAGTTCAAAATTAATTACCCATAATCTGAAGCCTGGCGAATCTCAAAGCAAAGTCCAAACGCTCACCCACAGATGTAGCACGATGTCGCATGGTCCGATCCCAACCGCTGCCAACCAGTGGTTCGAGGCGGGGTTTAGGCCGCACGTCTGGAGGCTTCCTGGCTTGTGACGACGACCATTCCCCGAAGTGAAGAACCCAGGGGTCCAGTGGAGGTGGGAGAATTGGTAACGTAACGAACGGTTTAATTACATGGTAGCGATACAGTCGTCAAATCCGAGAGAACCACTGAGCAGCCTCACGCCCCGCCTTATATAGGGGTCCGTTTTCCCCCTCACTCTCCGCCAGGGCAGCAGGTGCGACCGCCAAGTGCGTTGCAGCAAAGCCCGCCGCGTCGTAGCCAGAAGTGCGTCGTAGCCATGGTTCTCCGCAGTTAGGCCAGGCCTCTCTCCCCTTCCGGAGCGCACGAACCCACACGCACACACACACACGTCCCGTTGACGTCACGGACGCGTTGAGACTCGTTTTGGGCAGGCATCGACAGGTGGGCGACAGTCCAGAACACGTCGGGACTCGTTTCGGGACTCGTTTCCGCAGCGTTGAAACTCGGAAAAGGTTGCCGAAGGTTCCATTCTTAACACCGTGGTGTACAAGTCCGGCCGGAAGCACAATGACGCCGACTGCCTGTCAAGGGCCCCAGTCGAGGCCAGTCCTGCCTGCATCGAAGACGACGACGATGAGTGTTTCATCGGCGCTCTGGATGTCAGTGGCATGGCAGCACTCCAACGTGACGACCCTGAACTGCGAGCGTTTATCGAGCACCTAGAGGGACAAGCGAGTGCGGTTCCCCGTGCTTTCTTACGAATCCTGCCTACCTTCTCCATACGGCACGGGGTGCTGTAGAAAGAGAACTTCGTCAATAATGACACATCATGGCTGTTGGTTATCCCTTCCAGTCTTCGAGAAGAAATCTTCCAAGGATGCCATGACGACCCAACGGATGGAGAACTTGGCTACAGCAGGACGCTCGCCAGGATTCGAGAAAAGTACTAATGGCCGAGGCTACCGAAGACCATTCACCTCTACACTCGATTATGCCATGAGTGGCAGCGACGCAGGAAACCGCCGACAAAGCCGTCAGGACTTCTGCATCCGATCTCTCCCCGTCCACGCCGTTCAAGCAGATTGTAAAAGATTTACTTGACCCATTCCCATCATCAACGTCAGGAAACCGCTGGATAATTGTCGCCACAGATTATCTCACACGGTACGCCGAGACAAAAGCCCTTCCATCAGGTACGGCTGTTGAAGTCGCCAAGTTTTTCATCGAGTTCATTGTCCTCCGGCACGGCGCCCCTGAAGTCCTCATTACAGACCGTGGATCTTCGTTCATGGCTCAGCTGACGCAAGAGATCCTTCGTCTCAGTGGCACCGGCCACCGTCGAACCACTGCGTACCATCCTCAGAGAAATGAACTAACAGGACGGCTAAACACAACTATTGCCGACATGATCGCCATGTATGTCGACGTGGAGCACAAGACATGGGACGAGCTGTTACGATACTTCACGTTTGCTTACAACACGGCGGTGCAAGAGACCACAGGAGTAACCCCGTTTCAGCTGGTGCATGGCAGAAAAGTAACGACCATGCTCGACGCGATGCTACCACACGAACCAGCAGACGATGGGATCCCCGACGCCCAGTCGGTTGCTCAACGTGTCGAAGAAGTTCGCCGACTCGCCCGACTCCGAATTCAAGATCAACAACGTGTCGACGCTACCCCGTGCAACCTTGGCCGGATCAACGTTCGCTTCAAGTCCAGAGACCGTGTGCGGGTTTGGACCCCAATACGACGACGCGGTCTAAGCGAGAAACTCCTAAAGCGCTACTTCGAACCCTACAAAGCACTTCGTCGACTTGGGAATCTGAACTACGAGGTGATGCCCGACGGTACACGGACTTCATCACGCCACCCTCAACGACCGGAAGTCGTCCAGGTCGTGCGCCTCGAGCCGTACTACGCGCGATAACACTGCGAACTGTGATCTCGTGCAAAGCTTGAGAGGATTGTGTTTTTCCAGTCTCCGTATTTTCCATTCTTTTGTTTGTATTGCCTCTGTTTAGTTGCCGTTCACGTGCCATCGAGACGATTCCTTTTTAAAGGCGGGAGTAATGCCACGCGCGTCGGCGAGCGACCGCGTGCGTGGCCGAGAGGTTACCGCGCTTGACTGCCGCGCGGAAAGTTTAGGTTCGATTGCAGTCGGTGGAATGTTCTTTTATTTATTCTTTCAACATTGCGTTCTCGTGAATTCGAGAACATTCTCGACTGATCGAGTTCCGAATGCTCTTGTTACCGAACGTTCTAGGCCGATTGTTCCAGAAGCCAACGCGCGTACATAAGGGGCTCCGCGTTGCGCTTTGCAGTCAGTCTCGCCCAAGCGCTCGATCCTGCGGTTTCGCCGACATCGACGCCCGCGACGCTCTCCTGTTACCTCCTGTTTCCTTTTTAATTTGGGCACAAGTTCGCCCCATTAAACGTTTAGTTTACTTCAGTTCATTGCCTCATTTCTTGTCATTCGTGACAATATACGTAACTTGACATGACATGACGTCACAGGACGTATACAACTATTCGGTTTCTTCGCTAAATTTAGCGCGATAATATACATCACATAATGCACGAATTCTCTATAGTTAATGTCATTCATTAGAAAATTCTGAAGGTAAAGGTCGCTGGCAATCTATTTAAACAATCTTCCACGATACTTTTTCATTCTCCTGAAACAGCATTTTTTTCCACCAGTACACACAGATGTATGCATATTCATGGGTGGAATCAGGGGCAACATAATTATTTTCGGTAATAGTGTCCAATGTTTGGACATCCGCAAACGGTCCATAAAGGCTTGTTCTCTAGCTGAAATATTAACTTTACTAAAGTTACGACATGTGCATTTGCATTGATCCTTGTCATACTGACCTCTTGTAGAGTGGTGGCACCTAAAAAAGAGACGTTCAGTGAATTTACAATGGCCCTGCAAGTGGCAACCACGAATGTTTAGATATAATGTCACCTAATAAGTTTGTATGACACTATTTACCCGGTCAGGTTTGAAAAAGGCACGAGCGAGCGCTCATTACATTCAGAGTTCAACGCTGTTTCTGTTGAAGAGTACCCTGATGCTTCAAAGTGACTGGCAAATATTATATCTCACTGTGCAGATCAGGGATAGGTTCGAAAGCTATACAAGGACACCAAGCATCACAAAAAAGTTTGTCATTCAAATATACCTGCACGTTTTGCTTTAGTAATGTCCTGAAGAGCGAACGTGATACAATCCATGTTTTCATATTCACTCAACACAATATCTTTTGCCATCTGCCATGAGGTGGAGAGTGCTGAGTAAATGGTTGAACCGCTCTAAGAAAGCCGGCCCAGAGCAAACGGAGCTTATGCGTCGTCTGCTTGCGCATCTGGTGCGGAGACGATTTCGCTGTCAGTATTTCTTCCGGTTTGACCAAGCATCGCTATTGCCAGACGGATTTAGAAAGACCAAGTTTCCTACACATACTCAGAAATCAGAGGCATTTTTCTCGTCAAGTATGCAAATAAAAGTACTTTACTTTTATAGAATAAATAAATACAAAACAAATCAATTTTCACCGTGTATGGAAAAAAAAACACGTTTTACTTACAAGGGAGCTTTGCTGATCGGTCCGTCCATGGCAGCAACCTTGAATTCTGAAAACGCTTCAATAATTTGTGTCACCCTCATGTCGTCTCCTTGAGTGCCTACGGCTGGTGCGTGTTGCGTATACGACTTCACACCAAAAAAGTCTGATGAAGAGCAGTCAATGTGTTATTTTTTTTTCCTGTGGCTTTAAGCGGAAGCTGAACTTAAATTTGTCGCTAACACAAAAAGAATGGATCAATAGACAGGACGCTGCAAAACTCGAAAATATAACTTATACAGCGGTACCTTTACAGGATGGCCGTATTTTCGAAGAAAACAAAAGTGCGCGATTGAACAAGGCTGACGAGGCCGACGAGACATGTGACGTCGCAATGATAATTCCCTCTCCTCTTCACTTCGTCCCCTCGAGCAGGTGAACTGAAGCGAGGATGAGGGAAGTAAGTCCGCTTCCCCTCATTCTCTGCTGTTCGAAGATAATCGTTTAGGTCACTTTCCTCGCTTGACCGTGTCCTTCTTTTGAAAACATACGGCCATGTGTTTGAGATAGTGATGTACGAGCGCTCTTCTGCAGTATGTAGTGTCCCGTTCGACGCTTCTGTGTGCTTATTTCGCAAAGCCCAACTCCCGCTTCAACATCCTTTTAATGAACACGATATATTTCTAAGCAATTAATCAGCAACAATATTATTCCGCCTTATTTGTTTTGAAATGAGGGACGTGTAAGAAATCTCGTCTACAATCAACTGAGATGTCTTTCCCGCAAACCGCTGCTTTAATGGAACCGGACATGAAAGAGGGCTAACAAACAGTGTGAAATAAACCACAAAATATGTCAAGAAGCTTGTTGCAATTTATACAAGCGCACCCTTCGACACTATATTATTTACAAATTCAAGCTTCATTTTTTTCTTTAGTAAATAATCTAACTAATGTTAGTGAAGCTATGATTTTATGATACATAATACTTGCAGTACACGAGACCCCACTATCTTGCAGTTTTCGCAAAAAAACGCGTTGTATCCGATACAGGTTTGTTGCTGCCTCACTTTATTGATATCAAAACAGGAGCGGAACCACTCATGGTCGCTGTGTTGGGTGGGCGCGTACAAGTACCGGATACAACACAGTGGCGATGAGGACAAGGACTTCGCTGCTACCACACGAGGCGACGCTAGCACGACGCGGAAACTGAAGTCTCGGAAGAAGCAACCAAGGCACCGAAGCAAGTCAGGATGGCGTTATTCGGGCAAGTCTAACCTTTTGATGACTCAAACTGTGACTTGGTATCCTTCGAAGAAAGACTGCGAGCTTTTTTTTTTTTTAGATCGAACAGCGTGGCAGACACAATTAAAGTTGGCGTCGTTCTAGGCCTAATAGGTCCAGACACGTACAAGTTACTCCAGAGTCTAGTAACGCCGGAGGAACTGGCATTCAATGTTTCGAAGACTTGCTTGACGCTTGAAAAAACCACTTGCCGCCGCAACCGTCAGTGATATCGGAGAGGGCCACGTTCCATAAGAGACGGCAACAGCAAGGTGAAACGATCGCAAATTTTCTTGCAGAAATTAAGGAAGCTGTAACAAACATGCAATTTTGGCAGCAACTTATAAGAGACCCTCAGGGACAGATTTGTAACGGAATTAAGTCGCGTTGACATACAGCGAGTTTTATTTGCCGAAGACGAGAATTTGACGATCAAAAAGTCGGTAGAAAAAACGTTGATTATCGAGAGAGTTACCATGGACGTCGAGGCATGCCAAGCACAAAACACCATTCTGAATTGAAAAGCTGACAGCATTGAAGCAAAAAACGAAGTAGAACAAGAAAAATATTTTCGCTGTGGCTTACCTAGGCACAGCGCTCCCTCTTGCCCGCATCGCAACGCTATGTGTTATCGGTGCACCCGCGAAGGTCATTTTCAGCATTTCTGCGGGGCACCGATTCAGCGAAAATGGAACAGACCAAGGGAATTTAGAAACTTCTCAGCAGATTAAAATGATGAAAGCGAAGAAATGTATGCGCTCAAATATAGCAGGCGAACGTCCCTTTCCACTACACGCTCAAGGTAGGAAATGTTCCACTGCGACTCGAATTAGATAGGGGGCGGCAGTGTCGATCATTTCAATGCGTCAGTTTCAAGTGCTATTTTCCTACACCCTGTTATCTCCGGTGTCTATAGTAGTGCGCACATACAGGGTATAGATGGTCAAGCCAAAAGAACAGGCAATGATGGACGGACAACCACTGATCGGTACAAACTGAGACTACGAACTGAAGTTCGATTTGGGAACACTTGACCCGTTCAGTGTTGACGTAGAAGCGTCGTTGAAAGACATCTTAGCAAGCTACCGGGACGTGTTCAAAGACGAGCTTGGGTACATAAAGGGAGATGAGGCTCGACAAAAGGTGCCACTCTGAGGTATTTGAAAACGCGAAGCATGCCGCCCGTGTTGAAGCCCAGCCGAGGAAGGAGAGCTAAGAATTAAAACTTTGGATTGGGCTAGTTGGTTCATTGTGATTTAGAGGAATTAAAAGCGCAAAAAATACGAACGAAGCAGAGACACATACAATACGGACTGGCGCCAGTTCATGTTGTATGTGTCTTCTCTTCGTTTTTGTTTCTGGGGCTTTTCAGTCCTCTAGAGCTAAGAAGATTGGAATCTGCAGGCGTCACTGAAGCGGTAGCACACAGTCCCTACGCCACGCCAGGTGTTCCAGTTCTGATAAGAGACGGGTCTGTCCGCCTGTGTGGGGACAATAAAACGACTGCCAAGCCCTGCCTTGACGTGGAGCAGTAGCCAATGACAATACTAGAAGGCATTTTGGCAAATGTGGCGGGAGCAACGGTCTTCTCTAAGATGGACTTAAATCGAGCGTGTCGGCAGATTCCAGTGGATACTCAATTGCAGCCGTATTTGGCGATCAACACGCACAGAGGCCTGTTCCGGGTGAAACGGTTGGCGTCCGGCATCGGGTCAGCGCCGGCACAGTTTCAGAAGATAATGGACAACTTGCTCGCGGGCCTCGAAGGGGCTACCTGCTATCTCGACTATGTTGTGATAACGAAAATAAGGGCCGTGGACAACCTTAAAAATATAGAGGAGGTATTGAAAATGTTGAGTGAAAACTGAGTCCCCGTCACGGAAGAAAAGGGTGAGTTTTTGAAGTCAAGTCAGTGGTCAAGACATTTCCGTATCACAAAAAAACGTGCAGTCGATCGTCAGTGCGCCTAACCCACAGGACGGCAAAAAGCTACGGTCGTTTCTGGGAATGGTGACATCCTACGGCTAGTTCATTTTCAACCTGTCCTGCAGACTAGCGCCTTTGAACGAGCTACTGATGAAGGACGTCGCCCGGCCCTGGAGCAAACGCTGTGAAGACGCTTTTGACAGGGTAAAGAAAGTTCTGGTTGACGCACCTGTCGTGGCTCACTATGACCCCAAGGTACAGCTCCAAGTTGCATGTTACGCATGAGCGTACGGACTTGGCGCTGTCCTCTCCATGGTGTACGCTAACGGTGTAACAAAGCCAATTCCCTTTGCGTCAAGAACACTGACCCCGAGTAAAAAGAACCAATTTCAGCTTGCAAAACAGGCGCTGGCCAGTTTATTTGGCGTAAAAAGAAAAATTCACGTGTATGCTTTTGCGAGGTCTTCCCTGTTGATCACAGACAACGAACCGTTGCAAACGATACTAGGTTCCAAGACAGGGATACCGAGCGTCGCCACGGCACGCCTACAGAGGTGGGCCATCACTCTCTCTGCTTACCAGTAGCGGCTGATATAAAGGCCAGGTCAACTCAACGTGGAGGCCGGTTGCTTGCCGAGGCTTCCACTTCCTGATTCCAAAGAAAAAAGCAGCGAGGATGACGTCGCGGCGTTGGGTGGAGACGTACAGTCGGGGACATCTGCCGACAAGTCGCCTGGTTTCGAGATCACACAAAAGCGCATGCGCGTCCTACTGCGCCAGCAAACATGCGCGAATTCCCGCTCTTCTGCAACGCGACGCCTAGCTCGGAATCGGGCGCGTGGTACTGCCTTGGAGATAGCACTTGCGGCTGACGAGCGTCTGCTACACATTCCGAAACTGGAGATATCGCCTGCGGCATTGCGCCGCATTTCGCCCTGTCAGCGCACCTTGCTTTATAACCAGTTGAGCGTATCGCTCAGTTGAGCTGCCGTGACTTTTGCTTTATAGGTGCCACGTGAGTAAGCGCGTCCTAATAATCACGATTTACAGAAAACATGGAATCACGGCATATTTATAACCAGACTCACTATTGGCCAGCGATATGCAGAATACGTATATGCTTCATTTCAGCTTAGGTCCGAGCGCGGCCGATGTTATGAACCGAAGGACCAAGCAAACAACGAAAGAGGCACAACGTCATGGCGTGCTCTCTGCAGTTGATAGGACCAGCCGGTATTAGCCGTCTCTCTGTGCGTGCTCCTCCGCCGGCTAATCCTATCAAGCGCAGAGATCACGCCATGACGTTGCGCTTTTTTCGCTGATTGATTTGCCTTTCGGCTCATAACATCGGCCGCGCTCCGACGTAAGGTGAAACGAAGTTTAGTAGCATGTTCCTAGATCGGGACCCCGTCTTTAATAAAGATGCCTCCTTCGGTCCCCATCGAGGAACGGCGTTTAATCGCGCGTATTTTTACTGAGAGAGTTCCGCAAAGGGAGATCGCCCGACGCACTAGTCGTTCGAAATGGACTGTGACCCGTGTGATTAAGGCCTTCCGTGACGATGGCTGCCGAATTTGTGGACGCTCCTCGCTCCGGCCGGCCCAGGGACCAAGATGAAGAAGAAGACAGAATGATTGTTGTCGCGGCCGTTAGGGACCCTTTAATGATAGCAAAAGAAATGCGACAGGAACTCTCCCTGAGCCTCTCCACTAAGTCTACCCGGAGGCGACAGGTGGAAGCTGGGATGAAGAAGTGCATAGCTGCTCAAAATCACTACCTCGCGGATGCACAGTGCCGGGCGGGACTCTCTTTTGCAAGGGCCCTGGAGCACTGAACGATAACAAAGTGGTTTGAAGTGATATTCACTGACGAATCCACTTTTTCCACGAGGTGGGACCAAAAGCGGCGCGTTTGGCGGCCAATGAATTGCAGGTAAGAATAGCATGCATCGAAACGGCGAGAAAATATTTTCTTTTAAAACGACAAATGAGAAATATTAGTGTACAATATTTGTATTAGCTAAAACGAAATACCCAGTGTGTATACTTCACCTGTAACTCTTCTAGGAAATATAAAACTAAAGAAAACTCCGAGCTCAAAAACGACAGCGGGATGTTTTATTTGTCATCTATATAGCTGCGGAACGTATGGTATCGCTGGCGTCGGTTGGGACGGCTTCTTTAGTTCTACCAAGAATTCTGGCATTCTATTGAAGAGGGTAATTTTGGTGTGCTATGACTCGTTACGATACTGTTTTTCTAATCTGTTTAAGTTTTTCCAGGACCTAATTTTCCCGAGTTGCTCGAATAGAAAAATAAATGCGAACAATTAGTCGCCCGATCATCCAGCGCTGATAAAACCTAGCATACCACTCTCAATCGCGGTATTGGTGCCGGCCAAAGATTTCTGAAACCTGCGCTTTGCAGAATTTGCAAAAAAATATCAAGCCCTGAAAAATAAAGTCGTTTACACCAATGTGTGAAACTTTATAGGAATCTAGTAGCGTGCATTACGTGTAATGAGTGTAACAAATAAGCTTGTTAGACCCATATGTGTGTGTACCGGCTGTCCCAAATAACCCTCCTCCTTTTTATTAAAAAAGGAGATTGCTTTTTGCGAAAGAAAGACACCGTATGTGGTTTGCGCGCGTCTTACGAGAGTGCAATATTATTTTTATTGAATCTGAAATAATTACTTCATTAGGACTATTTAGCTCACTGTTAAAGTAGTATATTGAGAGCCGAAATGTAAATTGGAAATCTGTCGAGCGCTTAGAGGAATACCTCGAATAGGTCTCTGCATGCAGCGTGACACGGTTTGCCTGTTTTTTTCCTGGCTTTTGAAAATCCCGTGTAATATAAAAAATATACCACGCTGCAATACACACGCCCAATTACAGACTATATTTCAATATGCGCGGGCCTTCTTTCAAGGCCGAAAAACAGATGCATGCAAACCGAATCACGTTGCGGATGTTCCTCAAGGCGCTTTTTAAATTTTCATGGTACATTTAGGCTGTGACGACCATATTTGAATAGTTGGCTAATTAGTGCTATGTAGATATGTATAAGGCATAACGAAAAATAAATACTTGAACTCTATGCAAGAGGTTCCCTAACAACCTGCGTTGGTTTCATTTTCATAGAGCACTCCACTTTTTTTTTCTTATTTTGCGTTATTTTGGGCGCATGATATATATATGACTTTTGTTGCATTTTCCTTTACCGATACCGTCCAGAACATAAGCAAAGTGTGCTGTCGAGTGGCCGATGCGCCATCGCTGTGAGGGGAGCAAGAAGTAGGCCCCCTCGTCAGAATTGACGGACGGTTTATTGCCGAAGCTTTCTGCGACATAATTGACAACCCTCTCCTTTCCCATGTCCTGGACGAACCGTTCCCCGACGGCTGCTTCTTGCAGCAGGATTGAAGCCCCGTGCACAAGGAACGCAGAGTCAGCGCGATGCTTGAAGCTTCAGGCATCCACCAGCCTGAGTGGCCATCGAACGGAGCTGAATTAACCCCATTAAAAACGTCTGGGGCAAAACGAAAAAAAAACTAAACAAAATCTTGTAAAACGACATCTCAGTCGCGCTTCCGCTGACTCCTTGCAGGAAGCGATGAATGCAGAATGGAACACACTGCGTGCGCGTCCGGAGCCGGTTGCACGGCTCTATGAATCGATGCCACGGCGACTGCAGCTAGTCACTGCCATTGAGGGAAATTTCACTGGTCGTGGCTCTCCAACAATCATGCATTTCAAAATGTCCTAATAATTATTTATTTTTTTAATGCGAATAAATAACTCGCGCTTGCTTTTCTCTCGTGCCTTTATTCCTGAGCACAGGCCCCGCATCTGGTTTCACCAACTGGGCTATAGGCTTTTCCCAGCCGCCACTGTGAGCGTATTGGGTTTCCTGAGGAATGTATATATCAGTTTTAAAATTATAGCTTAGCATGTAGAAATCAGAAGCACACGATGCAAAAAGGAATCAGCAAAGTTCAATCTGAACAGGCTCAAAAGCCGGCGCGCGCTGGAATGTGTAGCAGACGCTTGTCAGCCGCAAGAGCTATCTCCGAGGCGGTACCACGCGCCCGATTCCGAGTTGGGCGCCGCGCCGCAGAGGAGCGGGAAAACACACATGTTTGCAGGCAGAGTAGGACGCGCATGCACTTTTGTGTCGTCTTGAGACCGAGCGTCCCGCCGGCAGATGGCAGAGCAATGCGTTTCAGTCGCAGATTGCGCGTCCTGGGGACTTTTGTCTCCGACTGTACAACAACCGGACGGCGCGCTGGTGTGTCTCTCTGAAACCCCTTTCGAAATTCGCTTGCCGATTATTAGAAGGTCGGAACCACTGCAAAATGGCGGTACAACTGACATCGCGGAACGTGTACTTCATTCTCTAAGGTAAGGAACGTCGGAGCTCTGTTAACGCTCGGTGCCGACGAGCCAATCCAACAGCGTCGAAAGTGCAGCGTCACTGCGCTCGTCACCTTTTTCTGTGGGCGTGTTTTCTCTTCTACTCTAACCAAACTCATAAAGCGTGCTGTAAAGTTGCGGTTTCAGTCCGCCATTGTGCTGGGATTCCACATCGGCCAACAGTGGGCGGTATTTCGAGAGGGGTCTATAGACCCCTTTCGAAATACTGCCCTCTGTTGGCAGCTGTGGAATCCCTGCACAATGGCGGACTAAAGCCGCAACGTCACGGCACACTTTATGCGTTTGGTTGACGCAGAAGAAAAAACAGACCCACAGAAAAAGGCGATGAGCGCAGTGACGTTGCACTTTCGACGCTGTTTGATTGGCTCGTCGACTCCTAGCACTGACTGCGATCTGACGTTCGATATCTTATGGAATGACTTGCACGTGTCACGATGTGTGTTATTCTGCCATTGTGCAGAGGTTCCGACCTTCTAATAATCGGCACGGGAATTTCGAAAGGGGTCTATACCGCGCTCTAATGTCACGTGCCCCAAGATGCGGTTCCGGGTCACTATCTTATCACTGATATCACACTGAACTCGTGGCCCTGCCCGTTCCCGGTCCTATTTTTGTATCACTAAACTGGTGCAGCAACGAGCCCGTATCGGATAGAGAAATATGGGCGCAGAATCATTTCTACATTTGATGAACCTGGGCCACGCATTTCTGTGCAGTATTGTGTTGGCATCCAGTGCTCAAACTGTAATATGTCCTTCTTTTACATAAAATACCCTGAATTTTACAATAATTGCAGGCCGGTGTGAGTGTACCACTCAAGAGGTGGAATGCGCAAATATAATACCTATAGACCATATGGCATAAGGGGGTGTGTGTGTGTTTTAGTTTTACAATTTAGAGGTTTGTTTTTAAAATGCGGTGGCAGCTACATTGCGGTTTGAGCAGATGGATTCTACGGATAATGGGACGTAACACAATAGGCTAATCTTCATTTTAAGATAAATATTTAGCTAATTGTGTTACTTATATTTTAAATTTCTGAAAACAAACATATGGTTTAACTTTGAAACTCGCTGAGCATAATCAGAAATCACGAAATAAGTAAATTTAAAAAAAGATTTTGGCCACGTGGAAAGCGTGGTGGTATGTTAAAGTTAGCACTCATGCAACGGGCACAATTCTGGCTGTGCGAATACGCGGATAAGAAACGGGAAAACCACCGTCTTTTTGCACCACTATTATCGCGCGTGAGCCGCGTGTTATATTTTTAGCGCAGCACCGCACCGCACCTCGCACCCGCCCGGAATCTTTCTAAAATTTAATTATGTATTCGGTTTTCTATGACGCTTAGCACGTTTCTAGTTGCAATCATATCGTTCTTTTTCATATGTGAAAAAGTTATTTACAATTTTATTTATTTGAGTGTCGTATTATGCCGATTATCTTCGTATACATATGTGCGGAGGTAAACAAAAACAAATAATTACCAAACTTCCGGGGGAGGTATTTTTGTTTTTCCGGTTGACTCTTGCTTTTGCGTGTTTCTCATGAGCCTCGGTGAGTAGCGCATAATTTAGAAATTCTCACCGCCAAGGACTAATAGCTGTAACCCCCGAAATGTACTTATACCGAATCGACACCCCTTTCTGTTCCATTGGATGAAAAGAAAGATTACGTGTTCCTCAAGAAAATGACGAATTGGCCGAAGGTGTCATGGTCGCATCCGACAGGCCTACCAGTTCAACAAGCCTGCTCCACATACCTGAAAATGACTCAAAACCTACAAAATCCCTAAACGCGTTCAACCACTTCGTGCCCGGCAAGGCATCGGCGGTAGGAAACGCCCTTTCCCAGGCGCCGAAGACACGCGCCGAGCTTTTCCGCAGGCGACGCCGAGCCGGGTCTAGGTTTTAGCAGACAATCTTTCGAAAGTTTTCATTGCGCTTCCCATCACCGTGACGTGAGTCTGTAATGCACAGTGTTTTTAGTGTTTTGACTTCTCTTGCTTCGGTATTCAAGGTTTCTTCAATTCTTTCTTTCCCAGATAGTCATGCACATTGCAACTGGACGTGCCGTAATGGTCCACAGGTCTACAGAGATGGTCGGTGGAGGCGAAGCGCCGCCGGCGCCGCATTCTCGCGATCGTCATGTTGCGCCACCTGTCGCAGGATGTCGAAGTACGCTAATACAGTCTTTCAATGATCCTGCGATCACAAGGCTCGGTGGCGTTGGTGTCGTTCCTGGTCTCGGGATAGTCGAAATAACCTCACTGGTGACATTTTCTTCGTGCACGTACGCATCGGCAACCTAAATGCACGCCGCTGGGGCATTTCTGGAGCGTATCTCTCATGGAATTGCTCACTAGTGAACCGAGTTATTGAACGCCCACCCAAACGTTAGGTAAACACAAGAGAAGCGGAAGTATAGGGTGGTCTAAGTCACAAGGCTCGATCTAAAATGGACCGTAAAAATCGACGGCTGCACGTAGCAATCTAAACTTTTCGTCAAAGTTGTAACTCACAGGTCGGTTTTTCTTGTAAAATTACAAAGCGTAGCTCTCTTTCTGTAAAGAATAAGGCCAAGAAACTTGCCAGGGTCTACATCAGGCAGCAACGCAGAAGACAGGGGTCCAGTAGCGAGTGTGTTTGGCGTTCGTATTGATAGATGGTGCTACCTCCTTATCGCGACAGCCCGCAACCACCGTGGTTGATTAAAATTAATATAATCTTTTTGAAATGTACCTTCGGTTAAAAAATAAATGCGAACAATAAAAGCAAAATTTAAAGTAAATAAACGTGTCTGTATAACGGCGGCGCGTTTGCTGCCAACGGATTTCGTCTGCGTGTCGTCTGCTATCTTTCGCTGGTCGGCTGCACCTTCAGACGTAAAGTCCCTGTATCTGGGAAAAGTGGCGCATTCTCTTCCCTCCTCCTCCAACAAACCCTCCTTACCCCACCTCTACCTTCCGGTTTGCGACGGAGGCGCCCTCTGGAATTTCCCAAGCGTCTCGACGTCTCGGTCAGCAGGAGTGGTCGAGTTGCCGATCGTGTGGACTTTTCTCGTCATATAAGTGTGGCAGTGACCTCATTTAGAGCCCGCCAACGTTACTTTGGAGCCCGCATTCGTATCCCACCGTCCTGAAGCCGCTCTATATCTGTTCGTCCAACCATGGATCCCGAAAGTGCTTTTGGATAATCGTCCCTCCTAGCTGCATTAGGTCAGTATCTCGTGAGTGTTCGGCTTCGCCGCTGGAGCGGGCGAGTTGCCAATCGTGTGGACTTTTCTCGTCATATAAGTGTGGCAATGGGCTCATTTAGAGCCCGCATTCGTATCCGACCGTCCTGAAGCCGCTCTATATCTGTTCGTCCAACCATGGATCCCGAAAGTGCTTTTGGATAATCGTTCCTTCCTAGCTGCATTAGGTCAGTGTCTCGTGAGTGTTCGGCTTCGCAGCTGGAGCGGGCGAGTTGCCGATCGTGTGGACTTTTCTCGTCATATAAGTGTGGCAATGGGCTCATTTAGAGCCCGCATTCATATCCCACCGTCCTGAAGCCGCTCTATATCTGTTCGTCCAACCATGGATCCCGAAAGTGCTTTTGGATAATCGTTCCTTCCTAGCTGCATTAGGTCAGTGTCTCGTGAGTGTTCGGCTTCGCAGCTGGAGCGGGCGAGTTGCCGATCGTGTGGACTTTTCTCGTCATATAAGTGTGGCAATGGGCTCAATTAGAGCCCGCATTCATATCCCACCGTCCTGAAGCCGCTCTATATCTGTTCGTCCAACCATGGATCCCGAAAGTGCTTTTGGATAATCGTCCCTTCCTAGCTGCATTAGGTCAGTGTCTCGTGAGTGTTCGGCTTCGCAGCTGGAGCGGGCGAGTTGCCGATCGTGTGGACTTTTCTCGTCATATCAGTGTGGCAATGGGCTCATTTAGAGCCCGCATTCGTATCCGACCGTCCTGAAGCCGCTCGAGATCTGTTCGTTCAACCGCGGTTCCCGAAAGTGCTTTGGGATAATCGTCCCTACCGAGTTGCATTAGGTCAGTGTCTCGTGAGTGTTCGGCTTCACAGGAATTGCAAGTCGCTTTTAATCATCATATCAAGCCGCCAAATTGCAATTTTATTCTCAACTATTTCAAATGATTGACTACTTTATAATACGTGACCTTGGCGAGCTTTCGGGAGGGTTTGGCCTACGGGCGCTAAAAACAATTTGGCAGCCTAGAAAGCGAGATACTACTATTTTCTTTCTAGTTGGGGAAGTGGTGATGTGGTTGACGATTTCTGTGCGTGTATTCTGTGCATGCTGTGGCACCGCGGGCCTTTCGCTACGGGGCTACGTGGTGTCGCTTTTCTTCAGAGCGTAATAATACCATTTTCGTTATTTTAATTCATGAAACTGTTTTTAGACATTGAAACTCCGTTTTCGTTTAGTTTTGTTACTTCGTAATGTTATCAGTGTCTTTTTCTTTTCTGTTTATTGTTCATACTAAAAACAATCCAGGTTTAATTACGATTTACGCTGCTTTTAAACTACTGGGCCAGCGTCCTAGGTCTAGAAACCTGCTGCAGAATTGGAAACCAGCGCTCGGTTTCGGCACCTAATCTAGTCAAGCACTTGCAGGTTATTTCAGTAAAAGGGAATGAGTGAGCCAAATATAATTCAAATGTCATCCAGAGAACAATGCAAAACAAGCGAATGCGAGATCAAAATCTCCATGAAAATACACAAGCACAGATGACATTAAGGGGAACAAAATCAAAGTCACAATTTTATTCTCACAAAACTGCCAGCCAAGTAAAAGGCCACGGCAGGAGTATTCACTACAAGTAGAACACATGCCGAGTACATAACAGATCACAGTATGAAAAAATAAGAGTGATGACACGGAGATGCACCATGCACTATCAAAATACTTTATTAGTTCACGAATGTGCAGGTTGCTTTACTGACAGGTGCAGTCACTTTTACATATCATAAAGTACTTCTAAAGCCCTTACACCTTCTAATGCTGTTACTGGTATGGTATAGCCAAAGACAATAAATCGTACAAACCACATGGGGTTAAACATCGAACTGCTTGATGAGACGGATCTGCAGGTATCCGACTTCAGATGCATACTCGAGATAAGGATGCACGAGTGTGTTATATGCTGCAAGTTTGACTCACCTTGTATGCTAAAGAGTCCATCAGCTCGAGAATTATGTCTGACACAAACCTGAAGTCCTGGAGATGCCAATGAAGTGTGCGTTCTACAGGCAAAGGCTACCCCAATTCCCTAGTTCCACATTGACACCATGGGAAACACAAGAAATATGAATCCTAAAAACTTTCTCGAGGATGCCTTTACTTCATGCAGTCCTCTTCATAGTGGACTTTCTGCAACGAGAAAGTGCTTAAGTCCAAATTTTAAATTGTTCTCTTCACGTTGCAACTGATACTCCTGTCGTTGCGCAAATATCAGTTTTATCTGCATAAAATATAGTTGTCTTTGTAGCTCTTTGTTTTTCATCAGTACACCAGAAAGACCTGCATTTTGATTATACGGCCTGACGCCAAGTGTAAAAAGTGTGCCTGAAAAAGAATAAAAGATTATTATTTAGTCTTGTCAAGTGGCTAAGAGTGAGACAATAAAATCGGATGTAAGTAACAGTGTGTAACTGTCTGCACTCTGCCAGGAAATAAACAGCAGTCGAAAATTAAAACTCATCAGCTGTTGCTGCGGCAATCTGTCCAGGAAAAGCTGGAGAAGCAAGGGCCTGTTGGGCGCTGCTCAGACCTTGTTCAGGCAGCCATGGGACGGTACACACTTCTTGAACGAATAAATGAGCATAGACGACAGTCTTTGTAGGTGTGCCTCGGTCGACCTGGAGACAGTATCATTGTGCTAAACTCACCAACACACTAACACACTTCTAGGACGAATAAATGAGCAGAGATGACAGTCGTTGTAGGTGTCTCGCTCGACCTGGAAACAGTATTCATTGTGCTAAACTCACCTAACACACTAACACACTTCTAGAACGAATAAATGAGCAGAGACGACAGTCGTTGGAGGTGTGCCTCGGTCGACCTGGAAACAGTATCATTGTGCTAAACTCACCAACACACTAACACACTTCTAGAACAAATAAATGAGCAGAGACGACAGTCGCTTGTAGGTGTGCGTCGGTCGACCTGGAAACAGTATCATCGTGCTAAACACACTAACAGCACTTCTAGAACGAATAAATGAGCAGAGACGACAGTCGTTGGAGGTGTGCCTCGGTCGACCTGGAAACAGTATCATTGTGCTAAACTCACCAACACACTAACACACTTCTAGAACGAATAAATGAGCAGAGACGACAGTCGTTGGAGGTGTTCCTCGGTCGACCTGGAAACAGTATCATTGTGCTAAACTCACCAGCAACTTGGGGGGAGGGGGGGTGCCAAACCAGGCTGCTCTAGGGAAGCTGGGAAAGTTAGGTTCTGTACAGCACCGCTTGGAACTTCCTGGGGGGCCTCAGGAGGACACACTCGCCTAGAATTGACAAAGATGGCACTAGTGATAGGTGAGCCTCAGTTGACATGGGAAGAGTATCGGACTGCCAAACTCACCAACAGCTGCGGTCACTGCGGCAGATTGCCCCGAGGGAAAAGCTCCGCTTGGACCTTGCTGGGGGCCCTCCAATGGACACACACTCCTAGAATGGACAGAGATGGCACTAGTGGTAAGTGTGCCTCGGTCGACCAAGAAACAGTATCAGACAGCCAAACTAAAGGGCAGCTGTGGTTGCTGCAGCAGTCTGTTCTGGGAATGTTTCAGTACTGTGGGCATTGCCTTGTGGTGTTCTATTCAGGCTTTGCTGGGGGTGCCTCGGTAACTTTAGGGAACCAACATAAAAAACAAATAAATAGAACTACATTTTGTAAAGGAGGCATCCAAAATCATCAGTTTATGTATTGAATTTGTATTGTAAAACAGATATGTGTCTTACTGAATAAAAAAAAAATGGTTTGTGAGATGTACATACCACTTACATTTCCAGTCCCCTTGCAGTGGTGGTTCACTCTCATGGTTGAAGGTAACAAAAAAGAAATGTTTCGGAGAGCATCTTTCCTCAATTTTTTGCTCTCCTTTGTTTTGCGTGATTAGTGTTTCGAACTGGTTGATACTGAAGTGGTCCTGTAATAGATTGAAGAAATCGGATTTTAGTCGAGAGCAGATCATGTAACGCCACCTCAAACGCCCGTTTCAACAGATCCTAGGTTAGCCTGCCAAAGACCTGCACGTAAAGTTTGCGCTGTCAAAGCTGCTCGCGCGAGTGTGGGGTTGATCTCAAATGTTTTATTTGCTTGCGTTTTTGTTTCAATACGACTGCAAGCGAAGGAGACCCTATTGACACTACGAGAGCGAACGCACTTTGAGCGGGCTAAGCAGAGACGCTTGTCCTGTAAGAGCGTCGTCAGAGACATACTCGTGCTTGTCGCACTGGCTGCGCTCGCACTTATATTGAAATGGAGTACAGATACATCCACATGCTCGGGTCCACAGCCGCGGCACTGTTGCAAGCTATGTGTGCTAAACAAACTATGGTACGCGAGCGCGTACTCCGGAGCGACGCCGATGCCACCACATGCACGAACAGGGGCAGGCCGTTTTGAACGACTTAAGGCCCCTACGCACAGTTGCGTTTGAAACCGTCTCACTGCGTTGCGACTGCGAGAACGTAGGACATCCGTACTTCTTTTGTCGCATGCCAAGCCATTCCTTGAATTGGATTCCACGCTTCATACGAAGCACAGATGTGCCGGTCACTCACTTTCGTTTCTCGACGCAACGCAGTTGAACGCTCTCAAACGCAACTGTGCGTAGGGGCCTTTACTTCCACGGCACGGGCGTCCGTGCATGCCAAGTTGGCAATGTTGTGCTCGCTATTACATCGCTCGTGTTTACGGTGGAATGGAGTGCATAGCTCGCTCTAAACAGCTGTCTTCTTGCATGCTGGTGAGCTTTATACGGAGCACTCACCTCGCATAACTTTGCGGCTCCCGTCGGGTTGAAATCTTTTCGATGGATTCGGTGAAGCCAGATCTTCCTCCGAGGTTCATTTTCCGTTCCAGAGGGAACACTGAAAAGCTTTCCGGCCGACTTTTCTATAGGCGCGGCAGCTCGTCAGCTCCGGCGTAGTAGCTTCTTGGGAAATTCATGGCGAGCGGAAGTCCAAAACCGAACGCAAGATGTCACGTGACGACCGGCCAATAGTGTGCGCGGCGGCTAGTTCAAAGAATGGCGCCTGTTTCCCAGGATAGAGGGGCTTTATTTAGACGCTGCTCCCGGCGCCATCTATCAATATGAACGCCAAACACACCCCGCTATTGGATTTGGTCGTCTGGGTCGCAGCCCTCCGTAGACCCTGTTAAGTTCCTTGGCCCTAGTTTTTACTAAAAGAGAACTACGCCTTTTAATTTTCCAAGAAAAAACCGACCTGTGAAATACACCTTTGACGAAGAGTTCAGATGTCTACGTGCAGGCGTCGATTTTTTCGGTCCATTTTATATCGAGCCTGGTGACTTTAACCACGCTATATTTCTCTCCCCCTGTCATGGCGGCCGGAAGGAGTCCGCACACTTCCTATAATATGTCAGCATGCCCGTATAACTCACCCGCATACACTGCATTATTGCGTCTCAAGGTGTTTTTAAATATGATATATAAGATATTCAAAGCGCCCTGTCTAAATATCCACATGTAAATAAAAGAAATAGGTTTGATCGTTACTGAATGTCTTCGCCTATTCTGGTTGTTGTCTATGCAGGGTGTGCGGTTCACTTCCGGCCGTCATGGCAAGGGGACAGAAATACTTCCGGTTCTCCTGTAGTTTAGTAGCGTTTATGTGTGTGCGACGACTCTTCGTTCACTAGCGAGCCATTCCGTAAGAGCTACACTATAGCAATGGCCCAGTGTCGTTTTTTTACAGTCGGTATGAACATAATGTTTTTTGTCGGTATGAACAAAATGTCACAAGTAAAGATATTTATGCGGAAGCATTCACTGTCCCATAAAGCGAAGCCGGCGTTATCTGATGTCTGTAGCAGCGAGAACGACGCCTAAATACCCAATGGCTGAGCGAAACGGCACCCAAATACCAATTGACTGAGCAAAAGCGCAACGAAATTCCCATTTTGGCTGAGCAAAACGGCACGTAAATTTCCATTGGCTGAGCGAACCGGCAGGTAAATTCAGATTGCCTAGGCGAAACAGCCCATACATTATCATTGGCAGCAAAGCGGATGCGCCTCAGAAAAAAATAAAACAAAAGCAAAGGACAGCAGCGCATATGCCTCGTCACTGAAGGCGGCGGTGAGCTCAATGTCAAAGCAGACGCGCGTCAAAAATAAAACACAAAGAAAAGCATATTAACGCGTATGCATCGTCACGGAAGCCGTAAGGCCTGTAAGGGGACCGCGCCTGCGCAGTCGGGGAGCGTGATGTCACCACCGGAGCTCCGTGTGAAAAAGACGTGGTGCGCTGCTTGTAGAAATGCGCTGCGTGCAGGAATACATTCGCATTCCTACACGTAAGCAGTCTTTCTTTTCTTTTCTTTAATAACTGATGAAAAAAAAGGAGACATTGGCTGCTGCGATAGCAGCGCCGGCTACTCCTTTGAACTTGAGTGATTAGAGTCCATTTCCTTGAGAGTTCACAGTTGTCACATAAAGTAAACACTGCACAGACACCCTGCACTACACTCCAAGTTATAAAAGTATACTATTTACATCAGGGTGCAATGATTTGTCATGCTATTTATATATAATTCCTAGACTCAAACGTACGTGGTGTACTGTACAGTATACACTAAAGGTGGCGGTATGCACATTAAATTATTCAAGCACTTTTTACAATAAAAGCTCAATGTAGCGCGATAATATTCTTCTACCAAGGTATATGAGTATTATATACAGAATATCACAGTTGAAGTATGTATGCAATGTATATTTATCATATGAGGATGTTTCCACTTTAGTGTTGCGTTTCTGTTGTTCTTGTTGAAGATGTATAACTCTCAATGACTGTCCGCTATTTTAGTTTCCAAGATGAAACCGCGTAAGGCAAACAGAGCCCTCGTTTGTAGAACTGGTGTAGGCCAAGGGCCTAGCATCTTCTTTAGTGACAAGGGGCGGCCGTCAAGTACCATGAGCCGTAAATTGAGCTCTTTTCGACATTTTACGAATCTCGAGCATTCCAGTAGAAGATGAGTTTCATCTTCGACCGACTCTCCACATGCACATTCTGGAGAGTCTGCGCGATGGATGTGATATAAAAAACTAGCGGTATAAGCGACATTGAGACGAAGTCTATGCAGTAATGTTTCTATGATGCGTGGGAGAGAAATGGGTACGCGGAATCGTATCTAAGGGTTGATTTAAAAAAGAATGGAGCGTTTAGAGTGTTCGTCAAACCACGTGTTTGTGCGTACCATTGCCCTTAATATTTCCCGAGTGTCTCCACGGGAAAGGGGGACTCGTTGATATTGCCCATCCCAGTGGACTTTTTTGGCGAGGCAGTCTGCCGCTCTCTTGCCCGTGAGGCCACAGTGTTCTGGTACCCTCTGAAGTGCAAAGTCGTGGCCTGCCTTCATTGCCGCCGTCATTTCAATCACAATTTTTTAAATGTATCCGCCGTTGTTACTTTTATAGTTCGTTGATTGTATGAATGTGAGAGAAACTTGCGAGTCACTGCATATGACCCATTTCTTTAACATGCTTGCATGCCGAATATATTGTAATGCTGACAGTATGGCATGTAACTCAGCTGCAGTAGAGGATAATCGATGTGATAGCCGGAATGAACGATGTGTGTCTAAAGATGGTATAACAAATGAAGAGGCGGATCCTTGATCGTCGGTAGATCCGTCTGTGTACACTTGAGTGAAACTAGGGTATTGATTGTATACATGGAAGAGAGCCAGTTGTGCCGCCACCATACTGCTCACTGAGCTTTTCTTCTCCATTCCATTTATTGTGGTCTGAACTTTAGGCATCGTCAACGTCCAGGGAGCAGGTGAGACCAGTATTTCCCATTGAGTGTAACTTGGTAGGTGGCGTTGATGTTCTAAAAGAACGATATGTACTCGTGCGCCATTTCTGCTCATAAGGTTATGAAAAATATGCCTGCAGGTTTCTTGTATTTGAAGGACCAAGATTGGCGGCTCCAGTGCCTCTGCAAAAACTAGAACACCGGATGTTGCGCGAGGCACAGCCTGGCAAACTCTTAGACTACGAGCCAACAAGTAATGTAGACGAGTCTCGGAAGTGCGCGAGAGGCCATGGAGCACAGGTATAGAATAGGCTAGCGTTTGACGTACTAGCGCTACGTGCAGGTGGAGGAGGGATGATGTTGAGCCTCCCCACTTGGTTCCCGCAATGCAGCGTAAGGCATTAATTATCCTATTAACTTTTTGTTCCATCGCAGTCACGTGCGTGTTCCACGTAAGGGTTCGGTCTATAACTTTACCCAAAAATCGGTGGGTCTTGACAATTTCTAGTTGTTCACCGTTTACAGAGAGTCTGAAATCTTTTAGTAGTTTTAAAGTGAAAGGGAGAACTGCCGATTTGGTCGTAGAGAGGTCCATTCCATGCTCTTTTAAGAATGTCACAATAATGTCTAGACCGTTCTGCAATGATGTTTTAACAGTATCAATAGAGAGTGCTGACGCCCAGATGCATATGTCGTCTGCGTAGATGGAATACTCTAGCTCTGATGGAAGGAGACGTGACAACTGATTCATAACCGCGTTGAAGAGAGTGGGGCTCAATACGCTGCCCTGGGGAACCCCATTGCAAAGAGTATGTTCCTGGCTTTTGCCTTTGTTTGAGTCTACAAAAATCTTGCGTTCATTGAGAAAGTCTGCTATCCAACGCAGGGTGCGACCGCGAACACCGAGTTCAAGAAGTCCATGTAAAACGTGACTATGATTAATGGTGTCAAAAGCCCGTTTGATGCCGAGAAATACGGCTACGGTAATGTTACCTCGGCTTCTTTCGTGTTCTACATGAGTTAATAGGTTCAGTATACAATCCATTGTGCATCGTCGTCTTCTAGAGCCAGCTAGGTGCGGTGAAAGTGCGTTGTTTTCTTCAAACCACCATGGCAATCACTCGTTAATTAATTTCTCCATAACTTTACCAATACAGCTTGTTAGACTCATGGGGGGGAATGACTCCAGTTACATGGGCGATTTTCCTGGTTTCAGAAGAGGGACAACTTTCGCTAGTTTCCAGTCCTCTGGTAAACGTTCTTGTTGCCATATGTTATTAAATATTGAAGAAGGAGAGTGGTTGCTTTAGGTCCCAAGTTCGAAAAGGCTCCGTATGCAATGCCATCTGGTCCTGGGGCTGTTTTTCTACCGGAAATTGTTTGTAAGGCAGTCTCCAGTTCGGGCATTGTGAATGGGAGATCCAACTCTGAATGAGTTGACCAAAATTGTGCATCTATTTTCTGTTTTACTGCGTTGCATGATGTTGTGAATACTATAGTACATGTCGCAGCGCCCGGCCGCGTGAGCAGTTGGCAAAACTCATCCGCAACGAGGACGGCAGAAATACCCCGATGTAATGCCAAAGCCCGGAATGGGTGAATCTGAGTGACAGGAGTTCTAAGTGCTCAGAGTATGTTCCAGACTTTGGGTATTGACGTAAAAGGCGAAAGAGAATCGCAGTTACTGCGCCAGCGTTTTTTGGCAAGCCTTTTTAGTTGTCGACGCACTGAGGGCATGCGTTCGTTGAGCCTCTAAGTAGTGCTCAACTTGCCCTGATCGATTGTAATCTCTGTTCAGCCCTTCGTCGTATAGCCCGTAGCTTCCCATATTCGGCATCCACTCCAATACATCCCTGAGGAACTGATATTACCCGCGTGGAGCGTTCCATATTTCTGCGAATGCTTGTAACAAAATGTTCCAGTGTGCAGTCAATTTTAGTTTAATGGTTTAGTATTTAAGTGTCGATAAACTTTCCAATTTGTTAGTTTGAGTTTTACGTTTCTGAGGAGACTGCAAAAGTTTAGGTTTGACACACCAGGATAGGAAAATGAACACTTCCCCTTGTCTCGACATCTGTGCGCCAATCCATTCCCGAAGATAAGTTGTGGGAGCAGAGTGTTAGGTCTATACAACTAGAATATGTAGGACCGCGCAAGAATGTTGCGGATCGATCATTCAATACCGTTAGGTCAAGATTTTCAGCTGCGTTGGAGATCATATCCCCACGAATATCGCATCGATCACTTCCCCAGAGAGGATTGTGGGCGTTTCCAGATCATACGGAAAAACTTTGTAAGAGTGATCGGTATAAGGGGTTCAAAGTACACACTTGCAATGACTATGCATATCTTACCGATGTTCACTTTGCATACCACATATTCCGGTGCATCCTCTTCCGATGTAGATACGAGAGTTGATGTCAGATCCTTTCGCACATACAACATTGCCCCACTGGGGCCGGAAGGTCGTGTCGTTTGCTAGGTCACATAGTTGGGCAGTCGGAATTGGGCTGTGAGTCGTGCTTTAGAGATGGCGAGAATTGGGAACTGATGGAGGGCAACAAACTGCCGAAAATCGCCGCTCTTTGATCGCAAACCATTGGCGTTCCATTGGAACAAAAAGGCCTGTCGGTACCGATCATTCATTTGTAGAGTTGAGTTAATCGGAGCACTCGAACGTGCAAGGATATGCTCCATTGAAAGTAGCATTTGCACTTCAGAAAGGTCTCTAGCCTCCGGTAGTGTTGTAACAATTGTCCTTCAATGCAGCAAACAGAATCGGGAGCAGTAGCGTTTCCAGCTTTTCGGATCAGGCAGCTGTGCTTTGACTGGAGAGACATTGAAAATGGATTGGTGTCGGCTGTCTGTGCCTCAACTGTTCTTGCTGTCAGAGGCGTTGGCGTCTGCGTCGAGTCACGTATTACTGGCTTGCGTGGAGGAATCCGGGGAGGAAGTCGAGGTGGTATCGATGGTGGAGGCGGTGCCGGCGGTGCCTCTGGTGGTGGTGCCCCAGGTCCGGTAGCTCCGATGGCTTCAGCGTAGGTATATCTTGATCTTTTCTGTATTGGGTTTGGAGGCGCAGGAGACACAGGTCTCACTGCCTCTGGATTTGGTGGTGGCGAATGACGCTTAGTCGTCTTGCCTGTGAATCAGTTTGTGTTTACGTAATGCTCCTATTTCTTTGTTTCGCACACAACCCGCGAATGACGCAGCATGTGGTCCACCACAGTTTGCGCACTTGGGGTGGTTTCTGGAGCTGCATTCTTTATAGGTATGTGGGCCTGCGCACACCTTACATCGCTGTGGTCCGCGACACGTATTAGCCACGTGTTCATGCCTTTGGCAGCGGAAACAGCGTACCGCCTGTCCAAAGTATTCTTCCACCGGATGACTGGTGAATCCCAGGAAAACGCGTGTGGGCATTCGGCAGTCTTCTATAAATTGTAAGATGACGCTGTCCCGTGGATGCTTGACGACACTTCCGTCGCCTTGGGGTACGTAGGCAATTTGCCGTTTGACAGACGTAACCCCTTTGTCAGTGAGATACTCCAGGAGTTGTTCCTCTGTAAACTCGTTTGGGACATTTTTTATCTTGCCCAGATTCTTTGAGTAAGACTGCGGCACATTGGCCACAACATCAATTCCAGCAACAGTTTTCAAGGCTAGAAGCTTATTTGCTGACGACAAAGAGGCCACACTTACCACAATGCTTCCATCTTTGGTGATTTTATGTGAGCTCACTTTCTCTTGTGCTGTGGTGACGATTTCGTTTGCGATTCGGTTAGGGTTCACTTTCCAGAAGGACTGTGCCTTCGTTGACTTCAAGACGATGGGGACGCCTTTCGAGCGCTTTTTGCGGTATGTCACTGTTGTGAAAGGTGTCTCGTCAAGATCAATGTCAATTTGGTCTCCTATTGAGTAGTCAGAAGTGCCTGCTCCGTCCGACGTAAGGCATAGTTTCTTCTCTGGTGTTTCTCCAGAGTCCTCCATTGCTTCGCGTGTAGGGGCTGAACAACCAGCTGGAAGAATCAATTGAGGTGATCGTAGTAAATGGGGTTGGCAAACGCCATGGAGGGGGAGACGAGCCTGCACCGCCTTGTTTTTCCCGTTGATGTTGGTACACGATTGTATCTGCGGAGCAGATCTCTTGCTCGCGGTCGCGGAGTGGTGAGACAGTTCTCAAATTACCTTTCAAGGCGAGGTTTTTTCTGTGGTGTTGTTTAAACAGCAAATAGAAGAGAGCGGAGGAAAAATGGACGTTTCTCGTCCAGACACTTGTTCTTCCGTAAGCAGTCTTAAGTGTCTTCAATTAAATGTTTCGCTTATCTCGAGAAGAGGTACGCCACCGACGCCGCCGAGCCTAACTGATCGCAGGACTACGGCATAGGCAGACTGTGCTAGCCTGCTTTGATATAATGTCGACAGATGGCGCATCGCGACACGCGTGAAAATACCGCGCCGGCGCCGCGGTGCCTCGGCCGGTCGATCAACGTACAACAATGGGCCATTACGGCTCGTACAAACAATAATTGGGGTAAATGTATGTTTATACAGCCTTGAACTCAGTTTGCCTCAACGGGCGACTTGTCTTCCGACTGTAAATGAGAAATTTATTCAGTGCAATACAAACCGCTAGCCTGGGGTCTTTATCGTGCACCAGGCAGTAGTGACATACGACCGCACACCGGTACGATGCTCATCCAGGTCGAAACAGCCAGGCGTGGGGTGAACCCAGCACCCCTTGGTTCTGCAGCGCGAGTTTTCGCTCCACGTGCTCCGAGCTGGTGTGCGCTAGCCCACTCGGGGCACCGAACTCCCAACGGCACGTACAAATACAATGTGCACGATGAGCTCGGGAAGAAACATTGAATACCACAGCAAGCTAGTCAAAAACACTAGAAAATTGTGCAACATAGACACTCGCGTCCTGCCAAAGGAAGCGTAAAAAAATGTCTGAAGACTGTCTGCAAAACCAAGACATGGGTCGCCGATCCCTTCAGGGGACGTTCGGCGCGTATCTTCAGCGCCTGGGATAGGTACGTACCCACCGCTGATGCTTTGCCGTTCGCAAAGTAATCTACCGCGTTTAGGAATGTGCAGGTTTTAAGTCGTTCTCAGACATATGGGCCAGGCTAGTCGAGCAGGTAGTAATGACGATGCGTCCGCGATACTTCCCGCAAAGTTGTAATTTCTTTAAAAAAACAAGTGCTCTTACTTTTCACCTGCAGGGGATCAGTAAGGCGTGTCGATCCCGTATCATTACATATTAGGAGGTACCACAGTTGGCATCGATGGTGAAACTTTTTGGAAGTACTCGCTACTCAATGGTGTCCTCAGAAACAAGCGAAACCGATAGACACCGGGAAGTGAAGTACTCCCCCCCGAAGTTCCGCGAAAATTTGTTTTTGTTTGCCTCAGCACACCCTGTATTCCTAACCTGTACGCTGTTTCCGGCTACTACAGATCATACACATGAATGCAATTATCTTGCAACCTCTGTATATAAGAACACAATTCCATACCCGACAGCCATTCATTTGTATGAACACATCTTCCTCTGCCATAACCACTATTTTGGGAAACTCAGCCGTTATTTTTATATATATATGAACCTATCTCTTTCTTGTGACGTTTTGTTGCTGTGAATTAAATTCAGAAATCATAGTTGGCGTGATGTGGCCTTTGTAACCTGGAACGACAAGCCCACAGATTACGCATAACAGTCAGTTCTTCGTTTCATAAATAAAGTGAATGGAGTAATGCACCAAGAGATGTGATAAGTCTGCGATGCATATCGTTATCTTTTATTCACCGAACGTTCCCCCTCTTTTTTTAGCTTTAAATTATGCTCGGCTGCCATTTGAAGAAGATAACGTCGTCTCGAACCTTTAACCCCCAAAAAAAAACTACCGTCTTCCAGAATCACTCTCCATTCACTGGATTTTTTTTAGAAACAAAGAAATTACGCTGAGGTGGCGAGTTTCTTTTATTTTTATAAATAGTGTCGCAAACCAATCCAAAATAACTTCGTAGTCCTCAATTAGTCGGCACATCATTCCATAATGTTTGGAAAATGTTGGTCTTCATCCCCTCAGTCCTTGGCGGTTGTCTTCCCGCTGCAAACTTTTGTGACAGTGGCGAGATTGTCCAACTCTCGATCTCCTGCTGAAGCGCACGGCCAGTCGATCGACGAAGCTCCCCATGTTGATGTGGCTCGACCTCACCGTTCCAGAAAGGCTCCGGCCAGGCACCTTCTCGGGCTCCTTGCAGCAGCGGCATATAAACTGGCGGAAGTATATGTGGAACCTGAACGGGAAGACAGAGCCCTTCAAAGTGTGAAGACATATAATCATTTACTAGAGTCATTGACAGCCTAAGAAACATAGTACGGGACGTATAACGTGGACGCTTATTGCCTTTGACTCGTTATCCTGCGTTCTAATTGGCTTAGGACGCAAGCTCGTTGACTACGGCCGAAATACACTAAAATGTAGTTGGAATACAAATACTGGTATACATGAAGAAGAGATCCAAAATACTAATACTGAAATACAACTGTACAACAGTATCGCGATACCTATAAGAAATACCTTTGAAAAATAGAAAATTATTTTGAAATACAAATATAGGGATACATTTTCCCGGGGCAAAAATACTGACATACATCTATCTAAAAAGTAAAGATTGTGATTTTATTACTCGTATTACCGGTAAAAAGGCACTATTTGTAAAACAGACACGAGATGACCTATTGCTACGTATATTATATTCTATATGAAGGTAATACAAAACAAAAGTAAATATACGACCTTTTTGCTACACTCGCCTGCATGTGATGAGAAGCTGCTTTCTAAATAGCTCGTCGGCCATCCGCTGCTGATTTGTTGACAGCGATTTGCCAGCGAGCAAGTATATTCCTTCTACAAGTGTCGACAAACGCGGGTTCATTTTAAAACAAACGAAGACTGCTCTCACAGAAGGAAATTTGTAAACGAGGCAAATAACATTTATTCAGTTTCGTTATCTAAGAAGTCCTTCGCTTGGAGGTGATGATATATAGGCCTCGTTGAGAGGGTTTGCACTTCTAAGGTGAAAAACGAGAGCTAATACTAACCCTGATGTAAAGATTGAAGTTCAACTTGGTCGCTAACAAGCTCGACATTATTATCACATAAAATTGGCTTTCTTTTAACATCGAGCTGTAGGATTTGCGCGGGTTTCCGACAGGTTGTAATTGCTTTCCGCCCAAAATGCAGTGCCGTTTTTCTTTTGATATATCACCCGCCTTTGAAACAATGTTACATAAACCTCGAAACTCAAATACTCTCGCAAGGGCAGCATCCTATAGTCCCATTTCAGCGCCTTATCTGCATTCATTTTAAGATGTCGCCTTGGAATGAAATTGTGTGATTTTATCTGATCATCTGAAGGGAAAATTTACCCTCGTCCTGGTAAATCAAACTGAAAGTGCTGCGTACGCTTGTAAAACTTGTGCCCACAATTTTTTCAACAATTTGAATGTGGAAGTTCCTGACAAAACTTGGTCGTGACCCTCTGTGTGGTGGTCAACATTTTTTTTTTAATTGTGACAAAATACATCGTTCCAGTATTACCGCGATGCCAAAAATATATCTGAAATTGTCTTTCAATACAGAAATAAAAAATACAGTTGAAAAATTGTGTCGCATAAATAAATATAAATAGTTCATGTATTTCTGAAATACTATCGCGATACACTTGTATCGCGATACTGGCCAACCCTGTTATTCAGCTATGCCGGAACTTTCTCAAGTGTTTTCTGGTGAAACTCCGTTTAATCCAAATATGTTCTAACGGGCTTTCTTAGATCGTGTTATTTTTTTATTTTAAATTAAACATTTCTAATTATATTGTGATTTCCTGCACTTATGCAATTGGAACCTAAAAGCCATTAGGATGTTATAAACACAATTATTTCCTATAAATATTATCTTCCTTGACTGACATATTGTCACGAATGAAGGTGACGAGAGGACGAACAGTTAACTGAAACTAAAGGTTTAATCGGAGCACTTGTGCCAAACAAAATATGTAAAGAAAGATCGTCGAGGCAGCAGAAAAGTAGGCGGCGACTCGGCGGCTTAACAGAGAGCGAGAGCGAGACTGGCTCGACAAGCTCGTGGGCAGCCGCTTATCTACAGAGCGTCACTATCTCGAAAGTTTGGCAAAGAAGGTTCGAGCGTCGCGCGCTCAGGGCGAGTATGAACTGGCACTTTCAATAACAAGAAAGCAGGACAAAAGTTACAACCGGAACCGGAATAAACGCAATCTTCTAGACATCAGTGACCGAGCATTGGTTTCTCGGCCCTACGGGCGGCAATATTATGGTCACAGCCTTTGTAATTCTGGAGCTCGATTCTAAGTGATACGCTTGCTTTCAAAATACGAGTCATATATCCTACAGGAGAAAACCATAACCTCCTACTCTGAACAGCCACTTGCTAGTTTATAATGTTAAACGAAGAAGATTAGGAGAAAATATATATATTAACCTATTTGAAAAAAAACTACAGGAATTAGACAATCAGCATATCCAAGCTTTTACAACTCGCCTTATATCACTTTCATTAACTGAGAAATTGCGAAATACAAAGGGGCCTTTATTTATACAGTGTCACTACAGATAGGACCACACCCGCTTAGATAATATGGTTCATGTGTGATAGAGAAAGAGATAGATAAAAGAGGTTAGAGAGAGGAAAAATGAATTCTGGGTTTGGAGATTTTCCGGAGGTCTCTGATACACTGTGTTCCAGTTTATGTTATTCTATTACTATTTTCAGTCTCGTCCGATTATCTGTAGCATCCTTGTATAATCTTAACTTCCTTTTTGGGCCAGCCTCAGCTTACAGAATTTTTCCTGAGTGATATTATTGGTTGTGCCTATGACAAAAGAAATAAATGCCTATCTGACGCTAAAGATCTCACTCCTTGTGGAGCATTCCAATAATTCTAAAACTTTTTGGTGAAAAGCCATTTGCATTCAAGGCTGCATGACAGACAAAAACAATCTTCGACCGAATTAGTGACATAAGTTGTGTTTTTTTTTTATTCGGCACACTTGTTTTGATTTTTATTTAGACATGAAATTATACTTTTTTTATAGTAATATATATATGCACAAAACATGTTACTATTTCTCAGCAATATGAGCGGTATCTCCGTGCAACCCAAGATCATAGGATTATTTTTGTTTTCCATATTTCAACACTAAACAAGATTTATAATTCAATCGTTTTTTTTTTTTAATTGTGGATTTAGTGTGCTGCATTCATCAAAAGTATGCAACCTCTCTAAAACAGGGAACAGATCTCACAACCCCGAGTGACAGGTCCTAAAATGTATATCATTACGTCTCGCAGGGTCGTAAGTGTGTCATACAACGTCGTATACGTTGTATGACACTCCAAGAGAAATTTTAATATTCACTGATTTGTCTCAAAATTTGCTCAATACACAAAAAGACATATCTGGACTAGTTACCCAAACGACAAGTGACATACAATTTTTGGCCAAGTTATCGAGGTTTCACATTTAGCTGAGAGTCTGAGAGGCGGTAGGGGCAGCATAAAAGACATGACATCAGATGTTCTAATATTTGTAATGGTGTTGCTACTCTGGCAACCTGCTGCACCATGGGCAGTGCCACCGCGCTCTATTTAAGTGACGCCACATTAACTTGATCCTCTCTTCTTCAATCGCTACTCCACGGCTCGTGTCATCATTCGATGCCTGGTGTCAGAAGTCAGATATGGAAGAAACATATTTACAGTTGCGTTGCGAACAAAAGGACAGGGACAGATAAGAGGAACGCGTAGACGACAGACAAGGGCACAACAGAACTTATGTATTGACAAAGCAAGAAAAGAAAGATATACAGAACGTGGAATCAGCTCGAGCGTTGGCCACACGGGCACGAGGAACCACAGGCTCAAGGGTCCGCAAGCTTGACGGGGACACGTAAACTTACCCACACAAAAATGGTTTTCAAAAGGCCATTTCTTCTCCTGTTAATGAAACAGATGGAAAGTTGACACATCGCTCGCCCATGCTTAGGATAATAAAAGCTCAAAAATCTCCCTAGAGTGTTTTTTCCCAGTACCTGCTTATTATCTTGGTTATTATAGTATCCCCCTTTTCTGTGGCAGAAGCTATGTTGGACAAACCGGACGGTGTGTAAATGACCGGCTACGAGAACACAATTTCTTTCTATATTCTACGGTGGGTGGCAATCTATCCAAGCACTGTAAATACTGTATTTGTACGCCATCCTTGCAAAAACCAAGATATTAGGCAGGTACTGGAAAAACATACCAGAGAGATGTTTGAAGCTTTTATTATCCTAAGCATGGGTGAGCGATGTGTTACGTTCTGTCTGTTTCATTAACAGTGGAAGGAGCGCGGAGGGACCCTCAAGCTTTGCGGCAACCCTTGAAGGCAGAGCTGCATCGTCTGAGGGTCGCCGGAATCATCAGGAAGGTTGGCAGGTCCACCAAATGTGTAAGTCCTTTGGTGAACTCGCACAAAAAGGACGGGAATATTCGAGTGTGCTTAGAACTTCGTCATATTATTAAGTGGGTGAAGCGTAAGCATTATCAGCTTCCGAAACGCGCGGATGCTGACGTGGAACTTTGCGGAGCACAGTGGTTTTCTATCCTTGATGCTAACTCCGGTTTTCATGAGATACCGGTAGACGATGAGACCGCGGACATTTGCACGTTCGCGACTCCATTTGTACGGTGTCAGCACCTACGACTACCTTTATAATTTCCTCAGCTCCTAAAGTCTTTCAAAATCCAATATCTAAAATACTTGAAGGTTTGCTGGGAGTTCGTATGTAGATATACTACATACCTGTGTGTGGAAAAACTGAGGCCGAACAGAAAAACGTCTACGGGCAGCGTTAAGCCGAGCAACGCGAGGAGGTCTTACACACAATATAGAGAAGTGCAATTTATCATGCAAAAAAAATCACGTTCTTGGGAGACGTTATAAAAAGAACAGAATCAAACCAAGCCCAAACCTAGTTCAGGGTTTTCACCACTTTCCGACACCAGGTAGTAAGAACGAGGTTCAGCGCTTCTACAGATGTATAAACTATTTTGGCAGGTATAAACCAAATTTGTCATCCAAAACAAACATATTACGTAGCTTCAAAACATATAGGAATTCATTCGAGTGAACCGGTGCGCCTCAAACGGAGTGGGAGAGGCTGTAGGCACTCCTTGACAACTATGACACATGCGCTTGTTGATCCTGCAAGACCAATAAAGCCTCCAGCGATGTGTCGTAATACGGGTTAGGGGCTGCGTTAATGCAATTTCACGAAACTGTTTGGCGGCCATGGCGTACGCCTAGCAAGCTTTCTCAAATACAAAGACCAGATACTTCCAGATTGAAAAGGACACTCTGGGAGTCACTTAATGGCTTTAGATGTTTTAAGATTTTGCGTACAAGAGGAAGGTCTTAGTTGAAATGGACCACGAACCTATTATCGCCAGAGCAAATAAATATGCGCGTGATATTTCCCCAACAAATTGCAAAAGTTCTTTCTACGACTAATGAGGTACAATTTTGAGTTGAAGTTTCTTTCTGAAAAGATTTAGTCGTTCCTGATGTCCTTTCAATCATATTTTGTATAAGGTGAAAAGAAAACAAACTTTCGAAATTTGACGTCGAGCTACATGCTGGGGAGTTGAACACAATATAATAAGCCAGAAAACACGGGAACAGATAAGAGCTGAAACCACTAGTGATGAAACACTTACACAAGTAATCGATAGCCATGACCATCAGCGACCTATTCAAGGCATATACAGGGCTTTTGAGGGGGAGTTAAGCGCTGTAGATAAAAATATCTTCCAGGTCACAAACGTTGTCAATATTCCTCACAGAATGAGAAAAACAATTCTTGAAAGAATTCACGGTTGCCATCTCGGCATCAACAAGTGTGAGGCCAGAGTAGAAGAACAAGTTTTCTGACCTGGTATCAATGAACACATCCAGTCTCTCGTTCAGCGATGTGGGATTAGTCAGCAGTGCGCGTATAGACTGCGGAGGGAACCACTTCTTATACGGCCTGTTCCCGACCTCCTGTTGAATTGAACTGGCGTTGATCTATTCGAGTACTTTAGTTCCTCTTACCTTGCAGCCTATGACGCTTTCTTTAACTTTCCAGGAGTCGTAAAACTTAGGGAGGTCATGTCAGCAGCTCAGCTGAAGATGATGAGCAGCTTATTCGCAAGACATGGAATGCCACTTGAAGTGTACTCGGATAATGGCCCACAATTTTCTTCGCACGATTTTCAGCAATTCGCTCACAATTACGAGCTTCGTGCACAAAACATCATGAACTCGCTTTCCTCGATCAGATGGTCTCGCTGAAAAATAATTTCAGGTAGTTAAACGAATTCTGAAAAAGACGACGGACACTACCGAAGATTTAAGGCTTGGATTGCTGAATTACAGATCAACACCCCTGGACGATGGCCGGAGCCCGAACGAGCTGCTCATGGGTTGGAGGGTACTCTCTACCATTCTAGACTTTGCGCCACAGGCTCTAATACCAGTACAAAGCGCTCTGAGCGCTGCAATCGGAGATATACACAAGTTTCTCTTGCTGGAGGCCACGTCGTGCGACTCCGGAATGATCGCGAGTGGAACAAAAAAACTCAGGTAAAACGAGGTGTAGCTCCACGTCCATATCTAGTAAGCACCGAATATTGACACTAATTAGGAAGAAACCGGGTGAACCTCTATCCCACTTACAAAGACTTTAGTCCAGCTACCAACCACTCGAATGACCGTGACACAGAACGTGCTTGCTCCTCCGGCCCTTCAGCAGAAAGCGAAGAATCTGATCTTCAAGCGCCTTTGCCGTGACAGTGACAGTGACAGAGAGAGAGAGAAGAGGAAGCCTGCAGGGCGTAAGACGTGTCTTTTCCATTGCCAGAGACCCAGCCGGACCAGTGGCACCCACCATGTTTTAGATCAACAGGGTGCTCAAGCTGCTCGGTTACAAGCTTGACCGCAAGCTGGGAGACATCAAGGCCCGCTTTCGCGAAGACCTACTCCCGGCAAACGCCGGCGCCAACCCCCGGAGCTCCACCACGGGGGTGCTGGACCCCTTGCGTCACCGGAAATTTGGCCGGCTCGTCTGCAAGGTGGGTACGCAGGAAGACCTCTCCAGGCGCTCGAGACTGGCCTGCTAGAAGTCAGCAGCCCATGGCGGCCCAGCGAAGACAACCGTCGAGAAGGCTGCTAGACCTGATGCTCTTCACCCCCTTCACCATCCCATCCTCATCATCATTACACGGTTCATTCGTATAATACCATTTCATCATCATTAGAAGCGGCACTGCAGGCCTTCAAGGTAATGGCGATTTGCATTTCTGCGGCGCCGCGACTCGCCTGAGCTAAAATAAATTATCATATCATATCACTTTCTACAGATCAAGCAATTGCCGCACGACAAACAAAACGTGCACGACAACCACCAACAAGACTGTTTTACGACGAACGCTCAAGCAACACCCGTAAATGTACTGCTCTCGCCATCCCTCATCAAGAATCAGAGGTGTAGCGGTGCTGCTACTCTGCAAACCTGCTCCACTCGGGCAGCGTCCCCGCAGGCTATTCAGGGGACCAGCCAATATCGAGCTTTAGAATAGGGGCCCCACAGCTTCGGGTGCCCCAAATAGCTTGGGGCGCCCAAGTGCACACGCGCAGAACTTCTACGCATGCGCAGTTGGACACCCAAAGCTGTTTGGGGCACCCAAAGCTCTGGGGCCCCTATTCTAAAACTCGCGATCATATTTTACCCACTTTTCTTCAATCGCTACCCACGGCACGTGTTATTATTCATTACAAGATCGGGCAATAGGTGGTCACTGCAGCTTGTTTTTGAAAGGTTAGAATAAGTTTCATGACGTGAAATGAATGCTGGTTAAGCGAACGCCAGAAAATCAGAAAAACTATTAGCGCAAAATACTCTTTTCTAGGCTGTCTCCTCGACTAGCAAGTTAAATAACGTGTGATATCAACCCACTGGAGAGCTCTGCAAAATTGTATTGTTGGTTTTGGCCTCACATTCATTTGTTGTTGTTTTCAATCACTATAATAAATTAACTACTCAAACAAAACTGCCTTTGGTCTGAGTAGTTCAAAGAACCGCCAAACCTGCTCGAAAACGGCGCTCTTAAGGCACTTACCGTTTTCGGTTAAAATCAAGCTACAAAAACCATTACGGCACATTCCTGTTATGGTTCTTGTTTTAGTATAAAGGCAACTCACTCAAACCTATCACTGGCCAAATACATCCTTAAGGAATAGCAGGTCGAGAAGTGATTTTGCTCAAAAGACAACACTTATGCTTCACAGCTGTTGCAAGGAAAATCTAACATAACTGATAAGGCATCTAATTGCCGTGGTAACTGTGGAGGCCATTGTAAGCGGCTTGTTGGCATCAGAATAATATTTAAAAAATCGTGCTTTGATCTTTATAGATAGAATCATGTTTAGTTGTGCTCTTTGAGCAGCTTAATAGTTTCATGCTTTTTTGGCTAGATACTTTTTTTAAAACGATCTGCCTTATCATAACATTCGAACACCTTCTTTTACAGAAGCATGTCATACTTGTTTACGGTTTTTTTTTCTCTTTAATGCGTGCTAACAAGTCTAATTGCGCTTTATTGATAATTTTGCTGAGGTGATTTCCGGCCGAGTGGGCCTAGCGCACACAAGCTAGGAGCACGTGGAGCGAAAGCTTGCGCTGCAGAACCCAGGGGTCCTCGGTTCAATCCCCACCCCTGTCCGTTTGGATCAAAATGAGCATCGTACCGGCGTGCGGTCGTGTATCCCTACTGCTTGGTGCACGTTAAAGGCCCCAGGCTAGCGGTCGTACTTCCCTCGTTGAATTACTCATCTACAGCTGACAACAATGTCGCCATGTACTGGCATACTAAACTCCTGCTGTATGACAACTAACGACTCATTTCTTTTTTGGTTTGATAGCGTTGCTGCTCACGTGCAGATTCCTTTAGCACAAAACAACAGCTGCTGCACAAGCTCGACCTCCATTTCAATATAGATGAGGCAAAACCGCCCCTAAAACATCAAATACAAAATAGCCTAGTGCATTTATTTATCGAATATATTGTAGGCCTCTTTCCCAACCCACAAAAGCAAAACAAAAAAGAAAGCGCACTGGAGCTCTGCGCGCACTCAAAAAGGGAACATATTCTATCATCATATGCAGAAGCATATAATGAAAGCATAAAGCAATATTAAAATAAAGTAAAACATATAGCACTATCTTAATGCGTAGCCCCGCTTGTTCTTACTTATTCATTTAAAGCATAAAATAAAAAAAACAGGGATGAGAGCAACACTCACCTGCTGTTCATAAAATAGTAGATGATTGGATTGTACATGGCATGTGACATGGCCAGCCAGTACATGGCCAAGTACACGTGCTGAATGTGGTCGAGGTACGCCACATGAGGATGGTGAAATACGTAGAGGAAGTAGATATGGTACGGGAGCCAGCAGACGGCAAAGAGAGCCACCACTGTGAACAGCATTCGCACCACCTGTTGAAAGAAAATGCAGCTTATGTTTGTCATTGCTCAACCCTCTGAATTTCTGCACGGCACTCTAGCGATTGCGAGAGGTCGCACCATTCGTTTTGTTTTGCTAATTTTTTTTGTTGTTGAAGAATCGAATTCGCAACACATATCCCTTAGCACTCAATGGAAAGAGAGTAGTATGTCTGAATAAGAAAGTGCAAGAATTCTATGCGTGTGCCAATAGTGTTTAAAATTCAGCAGCGCAGCGTCATTTATAGCCTTCACAATGGAAGAGAGCTCTTCGATAGATCTCTTCACAATGGAAGAGACCTGCTTTGCACAGCTTAAGCTATGGATTACGCTGTGCTATTCGATTCCAAAGTAATCCAACACAAATACAGAAAAACGACGTCTTGTTTTGTGAGAGTGTATTTACCCAAAAATGAGTGCAGTTTGAAGTTCTGATGTACAAAGCATTCAGTTTAAGAATGTATTAGAATTATATATTCTTCAGTTAATCAATTTTCTTTGTCGCGCGCCAAGCCATAGATGCCGCCAAGCAACATTAGTCAATGACAGTGTGGTGTGGCACGTACCATCGCGGACAGTATGAGCTGAAAGAAACCTCCACCTTCGTGCTTTTTACCGTACCCTCCAGTTTTAGAGAGAGCTATCGTTCTAACTGAAAATGAAATGCGAAGTTGGGGTCCCATACCTCGGACTATTAGACAAATTGAAATATATTAGGGCTTGTGGGGACCGCAAACGTAGAAGGCCGTATCGGGCGCTTCAGATCCTATTGTTTGGGGGGTACCTAGTTATTACTTGCGGACATCTGTGGTTTGGGGGGGGGGGGGGGGGGGCGGCAGCAAGTATGCTATAAAGTGCATCAACAAACAATAAGTTACTTGAACCCCTCATTGATTGGAACAAATTGCGCTGTCAAAACCTTCAGGTGTGGGATTTGTCCATCTCGACAAAGTCCTTAAAAAGACTTGAGAAATATTTTGTCAAGTCACTCCGGAAAACGATAATTTTTTGCACTGCAGACCAATTATAATTTTATGAACACAACTTCCATGGACTAGGAAAGATATCGAATTTACATCCTAAAAGTGGCCGCCCTAACGCATTCTTCTTTATTTTTTTTTTCAAGCTAGGGGCCATCATATGTTCACCAAATACAGATCCTTGCGCAACCTAAATTTTGATCAATTGAGTTCAAATGTTCTTGATAGCTTTCGCATAATAAAATGTTTGACCTAATTTGAAGTTAATTAAAAGACTCTTAGTTGGCGTTACAGCGCGTAGGCGCAAGTAAGCGATAATTAAAGAGCCCCTGAAAAAAAAAGCTTTTTTGAACAGTCTGGTTGGGACACGCGTGTCAAAAATAAATTATTTTACAGGGAAACAATAAGAGGAATATTGACGGCGCGAGACGCGATTTAGTTGGTAGTCAACTCCTTTCCACTTGTTTCCTCTCTCGGCATTTTGGGCGCGTGGAGGAGAGGTGGATCGGCTTCGCCTTCACTTTGAGGTGGAAAGGGCGAATGACCATCTCGGTGAGCGAATGACCATTTTGTGACGTCATGGACTTTGCGCGCAGAATTTCGAATACATCTCTCGCCATCAATATTGATAAAAAAAAAAATCTTTTCCCGTAAAATTCATTTTTCGACACCAGTGTCCCTCCCAGACTGTTTAACTTTTTGTTTTTTTCAGCGGCCCTTTAAGACAAAGATATTAGCATGAAATGCATGTTGACGCTTCAATGGGGAAAGTGGAACTAAATCTGACACCATATAAGATCTCCCAATATTTATATCAAATTCTTCGAGTGGATTTTATATTAAAAGCTCGAATCTAGGTGCTCATTGCGATTATTGACGCATTAAATAATATGTCATGCAAGTCAAGCTTTATATGAAACATTTTAAAAAGGTACCATGTTAAGTAAAAATATATTTTCACGCAGGCGTGTCGGCATGCCACGTTCAGCCGACAGTTCAGAAATATTAATTTCCACAAAATATCTGGAAATGTTGTGCTGTTTTGATCTCAATCAATGAACCAACAAAATACCATACTAACGCCATATTGTTCCTACTTAAAAAGCCATATGTACCCATGTGAGCTATATCTCCTAGTACCAAACGAAGGACTCAAATAGAGAAACAAATTAAACTACGTAGTTTATTAACGAAATTAAAATTCTTCCTTACCTTTTATACTCGCATTGATTCATAACACAGAAAAATAACCCGGGTACTGTCGCCATTCATATTTAGTTAAAATATTGCTACTTGTAAAGGTATTTAAAACAGACAGAATAAAACGATAATATTCGTGTACCACATGACAGGGAAATTATAATGGACAAATACGGACAAATATTGAAGTGACCTGTGTGTTTGTCGTTGAAGAAATGGCATATGTCATATAGTTGTTTTCTATGGTCTTGTGGGAGATGGTTCCTATGAGTGCATACTATTTTTTTTTTCAACAGGGTTTTGATTAATTTTATAACCTATTTAGTTGTCAGATTTCGATATATGGTGTTCTTACGGGTAATAGCTACACTGTTATGAAACTCAGCGTCAAGAATTTAATTACTTCTACAGAACCCCGCGACCGCCATTCACGTACGCGTGTGTTGTATATGTGCCGTGCGCCACGCACGTGTACATATATACTGTACAGTCCACGTTCGCATGACGACCTACAACATCGAATTTTGTGTACTTCTATACTAAAACATTATAAACCAAAATTTATAAAATATCAAATATATATGCTGTTTATCTTCGTTCTATAAATCATTGCTTGTTATTGGCTTTGTGTTCTATATTATATGTTGCTACTGCGCATGCTGATTGTGTTGCAACAGAACTCACTTGCTGGTTACGCCGACGACTTTCACCCAATGCCAAACCCTTTCAGAACTATTCTGCAAAATAAGTATTTTATACACAACAGCATGCGACCTAAGAGCACGGTCAAAATATCAGGCGACAAGACAGCAACGCGTTAAATAGTCACGCCAAAGAAAGAACACGCGCCAAAAAAAAAAAATATATATATATATATCGAAACATTCAAAGTTCCTGGGGCACAAGAACACGCATAAATCTGCAATATTATTTCATTGCAACTAAACTACCAGTAAATATATAGAAAACGTAGAAAACATGTCTTCAGACGCTAAATTGCAAGCTGGTATTCGCAATCGGTTGATTTTTATAAATATATTCGAGCCTGTTCATCTGCGCTGAAATCCAAAAATCACACTCTCGCCAAAAACACAAGGATTATACGATTTGTAAGAGAAAATTCACCAAATGGAAAAAGTAGCACACAACATTATTCAAGGACGAACTTGTAGGTTGTAGTAGTTGGTAAACGCAATAATCCATGGTGTATGGCACAAAGCCAAACGTACACAAGGACGAAGACACAAAAACAGGCGACTTCCTAGGCGCCTGCTTTTGTGTCTCGATGTCTTTTTTGTGTGAAGAAGTTGAACCATGTTTTAGATCGCAGCACTTAGGCCCCCATTTCCTGCCTGAGCGGCGTCGACGTTGGCGTCGGCGTCGCTGTCGTCGTAACCGCGCGGTGCATTACGGGAAAAGTCCCATAATGAAACGCGCGGGTCTCACTCGTGACCCCCGCGTTGCATCTGAAGGATCCCTCCCGACGCTTCACCCGGTGGAGTCTACGACAGCCGGAATTTCACATGACCGTGGCGTACAAGTCCGGCCAGAAGCCCAATGACGCCGACTGCCTGAAAGGGGCCCCCGTTGAGGCCGGTCCTGCGTGTACCGAAGACGGCGACAACGACAACCAACCCCTTTACCTCATGCAGCTGAAGTAAGAATATGTCAGTGTGAGTGCTTTTAAACTGTTCTCAACTACACATCGTGGTTGATTCATAGTCAAAATTGTACATTGCGCCGTTTATTACCTATTCCACAAAGGCAAAAAAAAAGTAATTATGACGTTCTCAAAGTATAATGCATGGAAATAAACGAGACCGATTAATCGATTAACGAATCGATTAAAGAATGACGATTAATCGGGTTGAAATTTGTAATCTACGTCCAGCCCTAATATTTTATCTTGTCATATGAAAGCAACACAAAACAGACGCAAAGAAATGACGTTGCTGCTACACTCGACTACATTTGTTGAGAAGTAAATTTTTAAATATATTTTCGGTCAGCCGCTGCCAAATTTTGGCAAATAGTCAGGATAGCGAACAAAATTAAGCGTTCCACATCTGTCAAGATTTTCATATTAAAAAAAATACGTTTTTCACGACACGAAAGTATTAAACCATTAAATTATTTTTCCTGCTTTTTAAGTGTAGTAAGACCTCGCTTTGAGGCGATAATAGGTAGGCTTCGTTGACAAGATTTGTATACTTCTGAGGCGAAACAAAAGTACTTCAGTGAAAACAAAACTCATGCTAACCGCGATGAAAAGATTGGAGTTGAAATTCGACGTTCTCGTGCCCAAGAATATTTTCGCGTAAAATTTTCATTTTCTTTTTAACTTGAAGAACTGGGAACTAAGCGAGTCTTCAGTAGCTTAAAAACACTTGTCTTCCAGAATGCAGTGCAGTTTTCTTTTAGATATATATATATATATTTTACGCCTTTAAATCAATATCACGCGAACCCCTAAATATGTTTTATATCTAGCCAAATATCTCCAAACGGTCAGCATCCCTTACTTCCATGTCGGCACCTTTTTGGCAGTGAGTTCAAGACGTCACCTTTTAATGGGGCTGGGAGTGTAATGTACAGTTTTAAAGCTCATAGCCACAGTTAAAGTTTTGATTCTACAAAAAATTGTTGGCCAACTGAAGAACTCCTGAAAACATGTTATCATTTGAAAATAGGGAAGGAGTCACCAATATGGGGGGATATAATTTCCGAAACAATCCTTTGTGTGCATGATACAAAAGGTCTCATGTCACATTTACAGTACCTTCTAGCCCCCTGAAACACAAAAAAAGAAAGGAAACAATCTTTAGAGCTTTCGCTTGGGGATAAATGATTTCTCGAACATTGTAACGAGATGCACAGGCCCAGGATTGTCGCGCGATACAAGGAATACAGCACAAGTATATTCCGATACTGAAATATAGATACTGATTGAAATATTTTATCGCGATACAGAAATATAAATAGAGAAAGTATTTCTTAAACACTATCGCGGTAGATTTGTATCGCGATACTGCCCACCTCTGCGCGAAATGAAGCACAAAACTTTCTTTCATTTTCCGCCATGTCTGGAGTGTCTTCCGGTGGTACTCTTGAGAAGCGTTCAAGTTCCAACTGATGCCACTTCACGCGCTGAATCAAGCACCGTCCACAGGTGTTAAACGCAAAAAGAACTGTTAACCTGACGTGTATTCTATCCGTCGCTCGCCGACGAACTGTTTTACCATAAAGCTAAAGCGAGCTCTAGACAAACGCTGCAGGGTTGAGCAGCATGCTTTTGTACCTCTTTCATACTTTCCTTAGGTCCATATGTTTGCAAGCGCTTGAGTGTCCCATTACCCAATTATTCCAACAGAATTCAATGGCTGCCAGGCTATTGAGGGGGTATTCTCTGAAAGGAGAATGCTGCAGGCCATTTGCAACGCCCTTGGCGCTCATACGACTTCTAGAGGCCCTGTGTTTCACGGCCCCTTACATCAGTCAAGACGCTTTCCGCACAGGTAAGAATATGAATGAAACCACTCTATGCACCCGGAGATGGCTTTCAAAAATTGTGGAAGGCGAAAAAAGATGCTGATATCGCAAGTAAAAATTTGATTTTTCGTTTGTGTTTTTTTTAAGAATTATGCATCGATGTTTTGCAAGCCACATATGGCAAGAAAGTGTGGTTCATCTGGACAAGGTTGCTCGAAGCAACGGAAAGCTGCCTGTTGCTGCACGCCTTGATGCGACACATTTAACTCCTGCATCCAAACAACAATGCAGGTTGCAGTTTATCTTATATACTTTATGCTTCCAAGTGGCAGTGCGAGCTTTTTCCTGCATCTGCCAGAAACTCAGCGATGACGAAAAACACTGCTATAACTCCCAAAACTAAAGACTCGGGAGTTTGAAGACAGAAGGGACAAGGATGTGATCTCAGTAATTGGGAGAGGCGTCTTCGAGGTTTCCTGCTTTGAAGTTGTGGTAGTGTTTGAGTGGGTTCAATTTGATGGAGTCTCAATCTGGCTCAGACACGCCGTTTCTGAGCCAGATTGCGCTACAGCTTTAAATAACTATTTCTCTTCCGTACTCTAAAACAAAAGCGTTGATCATATACCTAGTTTGCCTTGCTCTGGTTTTGAGCCGATGGCCTCCATTACGCTAATATTCCTGCTGCAGGACTTCTTCGACTTATAGAAGGTTTAAGATTTTCATCTTATGGTCCACAAATTATTAGCCCTAAAATTCTTAGCAACATCAAAGTAATATCTAGTGTGTTTCTCGAATTATTGTTTTCTCTTTCATACCATCAGTGTTTACTACCGCTGGACTGGAAGCTGGGGAAGTTCATGCCAGTCTTTAAAAGCTGTGGTCGTGCGCTGGCCTCAAACAACCGTCCCATATCATTAGCCTGCATCGCGTCCAAACCTTTTGAGCTCATATAATTTTCTCACATTATAACGTATTTAGAAGCCAATCATTTGTCTTACAATCATCGACAGATGATTTAATAGGGGATTTATACGAGATGCGACTTTTAGAATTCACACATGAGTTAGTCACTAACCTTGACTCACAGGGCCAAACCAATGCTGTATTCCTTGATTTCGCGAAGGCATCCGACAGAGTTCCCCCATCATCATCTAATATCAAAACTTTCTATCCTGGGCAGCGACCCTCTGGTCCTTTCTTGGATTCGTGACTTTCTCTTTTCTCGCACTCAGCTCACTGTGTCTAAGAACCATATGTCAGATTGTACTAACGTTACATCTGGGAATCCACAGGGGTCGGCATTAGGTCAATTACTCTTTCTTAAATTTATTAACGACTTATCTAATTCAATCAATCGTAGCATTCGTCTCGTCGTTGACGATTGTGTCCTATATCGCAAACTTGCTTTGTCTAATGACTATTTGCATCTTAAGAGTGACCTTGAACTAATTCATGCCGGGTGCTCCAAATGGCATATGCCATTCAACATGTCAAAATGTAAATTACTTCGCTTTACTCGGAAACATGTAACATACCATTTTTCGTATTTTATTGGCTCTGGACTAATCGGCTCTGCCTCCATCTATAAAGATATTGGTGTAACACTTACTAGCGACTTAACCGGGAATAACGAAATCGAAACAGTCACAGCAGAAGCTTCGCGCACTCTCGGGTACATCAAAAGAAATCTGAAGGCGGCACCCTCTCATCTCAGAAAAATAGAACACGAAACTCAAGTTAGACCAAAGTTGGGGTATGCAGCAGCAATTCGGAGCCCTCATAAAATTTATCTCATCAATCAATTTGAGTCAGTCCGAAATCACGCGGCCAGATTTATTCTTGATGATTATTACCGAACAACTGGTGTCTCTGCGCTAAAACACTAGATGGATATTCCAACTTTGAAGTCGCGCCGTAAGATATCGTGCTTAACCCTATTTCATAAAATGTTCTAATATAATTCAATTCTTCGTAACGCACTCCTACCTCCTCCAAGAACAGAATCGTCACGACTAAACCACTCATGTCACGTATCTCGGATCACCGGTCGCACGAACTACTTCAACCAATAATTTTTCACGCAGACCATCACAGACTGGAATGGCCTGCCATCTGACATCGTAGCCACAGGTTACCCGTCTTGTTTCGCAGTGCTTTGATTACTCAATACACAATTGTTCTAACACTGTTTATATTACTTACCAGCACTGTTGCAGTCAGCGACCTGCCTTTTCAAGTGTTGATCTTTTGCATTTTTCATGTATGCCTCCCCCCCCCCCCCCCCCCCCCCATGTAATTTCGCCTCTAGTTGGGACTTGAAAGGTTTAATAAATAAATGAATAATTGAAAAGAGCAAAGAGCTCGAAGCTCTTTGTACTGATTTGCGTCCTTGACAGGTGTTCAATACAGATGGAATAAAATAAACTTGTTCATTTATGCTTTATGTTGCTTTGATGACCTGACTAAAGGTGCACTAAATGGGTTTCTGAGTTCACCCTTTATGACCTGCAAGTAATCTGCCTACTTTATAAGTCTGAAATTCCAGAATTTGCTTCCGAAACTTTCCCACTTCAATGTATAGTGCACATTGAAACTCTTTCTTTTTCCTTCTTTGCAGTAAGAAAGGGAAGCTAACGAATATCATTCTTTCTCGTTGCAATGGAAAGAAGGATGCGGTACTGATTGCATATTTTGTATATGCAATCAGTTTCTAAGTGAATAAAATAGAAGAATAATACATAATAACAAAGGATTTATAAATCTTTAGACGTCATAAAGAGGGTAGTTTGTGTTTGAGTCGTGCAAAGCTAAAGTCTGAATACGATATAGTGCACATATGAGAAGCCTTTAGGATCTCTGACTTTTGCTTTGACTCTGCAGCACTCTACTCACCTAGTCTTTCTCACTTTATTTGAGAGCGAAGTCAAAGCCATAAACACAAACGTGTTGCCTGACGAATGCTTGAAATGCCGCGCAATCGACAGAGTTCCTAGCTGTCGAAAATAATTGACAACAGAGGATAGTCGAAAGGCCAGGGTATTTGCTGCACACATATTTATCGATGTATATGAGTCATCTTATAAATACAGAAAGTCTCAACATTGAAATAATATATTCTACATACCACACAATGCTACATTATACAAACAAGGTTTACTTAAAAACCTTCCACAAAAGACAGCATGTCCTGTCAGCTGTCTTGATGACACACTTCACGGCGATCGGCCATGCAATATTCAAGGCCGATCGCCGTGAAGTTATTCAAGCGTTTCTGCTTGAATAGGAAGCTCTCAGGCAACGAGGCCTCATTCTCACAGTCGGAGATAATGCTAAAGTATATGCAGCGTGAATAGGAAAAATAAAGGGGCCACTTCCAAGAAAGGCCGGAAAACTCAGAATGCTCAAGACGGGTGGAGAAACTCATTAAGCAGGTTTTCACAGCTCAAGATGATGGCGTAAACAATTTAGCTGCTAAGGGTCGCGAGAGACACACTAGAAACAATTTTTTGGGAAGGTGTCCAAGGATGTATTGCAATCGAAGATCAAATCGCGTTACCTTCTATTGTGGGCCCTCATTGATGTCCATTCACAATGGGTAGCAAGAGATGCCAGAGGAGCAGGTTCCTTAGCTCTTACATGCCTACATATATGTATTTTTACCGTGCAATGGATCTTTGCATGTGAAACACGTTTAGGACCTTCATGATTTATGAGCATCGCTAAACTTTGAGTGTTGCAATTATGGTGCCAAGAAAAGTCTTCGACTCATGTGTTTAGTGTCCTATTCCAACGATGGTGGTCCCCTGGTGCCACCAAATGACGTCAGATAAGACGGAGCGTCACGCTAGGATGCTGCGATTCTGATGTTTGGATTTACAACATCCGACAAAACGATCGAGCAAACGTGAGTGTCGCTGTTATCACGGCGTATCAACTACGGACGGCCGAAACCTTTGTGAATTGTCAAGCTGGACACCGACATGTAGCAGAACAAGCGTCTGCCCCATGCCCTACCGCTGCAGCGACACTGCCAGGATCGCGGCCGGCGAGAGCTTGACACATCTGCGACGTCATCGGGCGTTAATCGAGGTGCGAAGTTTTTGAACGTTGTAAACACACCAGTCGGAGACACGTTCACACACTGTAGTTAGAATTTAGGTAGACATCAAATGGTGTATAGTATGGAGTCACTCTGCATTGAAAATACAACCTTTTACCTGTGCTGTGTTCCGCCAGCATTATGCAACTCAACATCTGAGTTATTGTTGCAAACTAAATAAAAATTTGGAACTTGACCTCTATTGGCGGTCGAGTGTGCATATTCAAGTGAGATAATTATATATATATATATATATATATATATATATATATATTATCAAACTGTTTGGGGTTTTATTGGTTTATGCGCAGTTTACATCGTTTTGTAATGTCAGCAAGGAAGGATTTAGAGACATGTTGGTGTTCGGGATTTTTTTTTCATGAAATTCAAGGTTGTAAAAAAGTTGGGTTGAGTGTGTAACGTGATGGCCAAAAAGCGACAGCGTTCGGTCTTAGGCTACCATTTTATATCCACTCGCGTTCTTCTGGCACGCGCTCCCAGAGCGCGCTTCTTCTTCGCCGAGGCGATACCAGCGATCATCACACGATCCCCCTTCACGAGGAAGTTGCCGTCCCGGCACTAGGCTTCTCACGCTAGGGGCACTCAATCGCGATACCGCGCGGGTCAACTCAATGTTTCTGGTGGCCGAAGGATGTATCGCGTTTCTGGCTCTGCCTGCTGTGGCACGTCTACGGGCAAGTCCGTTGGAGTGACGTGTTCAGGGGGCAAAAGAACGACTGGAAGTTGATCGTCGTCCAAGAGCTCGGCATCGTTCGCTTGCGGCGTATTGTGCTGGCCTCCGTCAGTGCCCTGGTCCCCGTTTTCCCCCGCTTGGTCGTCGACGTGAAGCTCGTTGTCGAGGATGTCAAACAGCGGTGGGTTCTCAAGAGCGACGGTCAGTTGCGGATCCTCGGCTGCTTGTACCGTTGGTAGATGTTCGACCGCATCGACGTACAGATCATCACCTTCAAGGTCTATTATGTCTGGGTAGTCGGGGACTGCTGGGGGAGTAGGAGCGGGGTCATTATCTTCGTTTTCTGTGATTATTATATCCGGGAAGTCTTTGAGTGCAGGTGCAGGTAGAGGCAGGTTGTTATCCGTGACGTCTGATAACGTCCTGGCAGGCAACAAGACTGGCTCCTTCCCATCGGCTACCCGCTTCAAAAGGTTGTGGTGTACAACCCGCCGCTTTCTTTTTCCTGTTTCTTCCTGGATTCTGTACACGTTGTTAGGTAGCTTCTTGAGGACTACATATGGACCCACCCATGGCAAACATAACTTTGAGGACTGTCCTCGCGGCACAGCGGGTGAACGTAGAAGAACTCTGTCGCCAGGTTTGTAGTCTTCTTCACTGATCGTGCTGTCGTAGTGGCACTTCTGTGCATCCTTTGCTTTCATGTCGTTCACGATTGCATGGTCGCGAGCCTTTTGTAATGATGTCCGTAGACGCGATGCGTGTTGTTCGTAACCGGACAGCGACGCCATGTTAGTGTGGCCGTGCACGTCGAGTAGCATATCAGCAGGAATATTCATGTTCCTACCGAAGAGCAGATAATAAGGACTGTAACCAGTCGACTCATGCACGCTCGAGCGATAGGACATCATGACGAGGGGGAGCTTGATATCCCAGTCAGTCTGTGTCTCATTGACGTACGCACTCAAGCTGTTCATCAGCGTGCGATTGAATCGCTCGACCAGTCCGTCCGACTGGGGGTGGTAAGGGGAGGTCCTTGTCTTTCGGATGCCCAGAATTGAGCACATTTCTTGAAAGACGTTGCTCTCGAAAGTTCTGCCTTGGTCAGAGTGTAGTGCCGATGGTATCCCGTAGCGACTGAAGAAGTTGTGGACGAGGCTATTGGCGACCTCCTTGCTTTCTTGAGTTTTCAGAGGAAACGCTTCAACCCATCGAGTGAAATAGTCGCTCACCACCAAGATGTACTTGTGGCCTCTTTCTGTCGTTGGGAACGGACCAGTGATGTCAATAGCCACGCGCTCAAAAGGGAAGGCGACCGCTTCCTGAATCAGTGGTGCTCGTGGTCTGGGGTTTGGTGCCTTACGAGCGGAGCACTTAACACATCTCGAGCACCAGTCGGTTACACTTGGTGCCATTCGAATCCAGAAAAAGCTTTCTGCGGCCTTCTTCAGTGTCTTGGCGCGCCCAAGATGCCCGCCCCCCGGTGCATCATGAACGGAGTCTAGGGTCAGCAGTATCCATGTCTCGGGGTCACGGGAACGGGGTTGACTCTGGTGTTTTTCTCCACATGAGGCAGCCGTCGACGAGCCTTAGCTTCTGCCGGTTGCGAAAGAGCACTCCCGCTCTGCATCGACGAATCTCTCCTGCCGGCGTGCCTGCAAGCAGGGCGTCGATGATGGGCGAAAGCTGCGGGTCACGTCGTTGTTCTTCTCGAAGGTTTGTCATGGTGAATGAAGACTGTGCAACTGTCATGAGCGCGACATGTTGGCGTTCATTCGCCGGGGAAGGCCGTCGGGACAACGAATCGGCATTACCATGTTGCTTTCCCGGCCGATGCGAGACGATGAAGTCATACTCGCTGAGTTGGTCAATCCAGCGGGCGACTTGGCCTTCCGGTTCTTTAAAGCTGTGTAGCCATTGAAGCGCGCTGTGATCCGTCCTGCAGGTGAATCGCCGACCAAGCAGGTAGTGCCTAAAGTAACGGACGAAATAAACCAGGGCCAGCATTTCTTTCCTGGTCACACTGTAGCGGCGTTCAGGCTTCGTGAGGGTACGACTGCCGTAGGCGATTACACTCTCCTTCCCATCCTGTACTTGGGATAGTACCGCGCCGATACCATTTTCACTTGCGTCCGTGTCGAGAATAAAGGGTAGGTCGAAATTCGGAAACGCCAGAACTGGAGAGTTCATGAGGCGCTGTTTGAGCTCTTCGAAGGAGTCTTGGCACTGTTATGTCCAGACGAATTGAGCTTGCTTCTCCAACAATTTGTGAAGCGGGGCCGCGATGCCGGCAAAGTTTGCTAAAAATTTCCGGTAGTACGAGGTAAGTCCTAAGAATGAGCGAAGATCCTCGACGCTTAAAGGCTGTGGCCACTTCGAGACCTTTTCTGTTATCGTCTCGTCGTTTCCGATTCCCGTAGCCGAAATATTGTGGCCCAGGTACAAAACGCTGTTGCTGAAGAAGCGGCACTTTGAAAGTTTCAACTTGAGAACTGCATCTCTCAACGCCTTCAGAGCTTGTCGAAGGTGCATGACATGTTCTGCTTCCGTTTTGCTGAAGATGATAAGATCGTCGAGATAGCAAAGACCCGTTGAAACGTCGCAGGAGCGCTGCACAGCCCGAATGGGAGGACATTAAATTCGAAAAGTCCTTGATGTGTGGCAAACGCGGTTTTCTCTCGAGACCCCGTCGACATCTCCACCTGCCAATATCCTGACGCCAAATCGATGGTGCTGAAATATTTAGCACCGTTCAGGGCTTTGACAGTGTCATCAATCCTAGTAGTGGATATGCGTCCTTGTGTGTGACCTCGTTCAGCCGACGGTAATTTACGCAGAAGCGCAAGCTTCCGTCCTTCTTTTTCACCTGAACCACTGGCGCAGCCCATGGGCTGTTAGAAGGACGAATTACTCCCGTGTCCAGCATTTCGTGCGTTTTCGCGGTCACAAATTCGCGGCGGTTTGGAGGCAAGCGGCGCGGGGCTTTTTTGATTGGGCCTGCTGCACCAGTGTCGAGCGAATGCGCAAGAACTGACGTTCTCCCCAAGTCCCAATCACCTTGACAAATTATATCCTCGAAGTCAAGCAGCGTACATTCGATGAGTTTTTGTTGATCACCCTGGAGGTGTTGTGATGCGGCAAGCTCATCTTGCAGCGAGGTGAGTGTCCATTTCTCTCGTTTCGTCGCAGAGCAGACGCTGTCTCGTGCCGCCTGCGCGTGCCTCTTGTCAAGTGGAGCAGCGGAGTACTCGCCTTCAGAGTGGTCAAAAGCGTGCAGGGTTCCGAGACTTGTACCCTTGAATAAGGTGACCGGCTCTTCGGAATGGTTGATGACACATACTGGTAGCTTATTGGACACTGTCAAAACGCTCCAGGTGACTTCAGTATTCTTTTTCACGAGGAGATCCGGGCGAGGTTCGAGAAGCCCAGTACCGAACTCTGCCGTATTCGGTGAAATGGTCCCGAGAACGATGGTTGCGGTCCTCGGTGGCAGGACCGACGTGACAGAAAGCTGAACTCTTTGGGTCTGGGCACACGGGCTCTCTACTTGTCGTTCGAGTTTTTTTTCGCTGAAGTCAACCCGGAATCGGTGTTTTATTAAAAAGTCCAGTCCCAGGACAACTCATGTAAGATGCCGGGAATAACAATGACAGGATGGCTCACTGAGAGATCTGCAACCTCAATGTTTAAGCTGCATGTTCCCCAAACTTCGAAGGCGGCGCCGTTAAGGCCAATGACTCCCTCTCGGTGAGTGAACTCAAGGTCAGGGTTATCGTGCGAGAGCTGAAGCCACTTGTCGCCTCGTAAAATGGTCGCTGACGACCCGGAGTCAACAAGCATGATCATGAAAAATCCGCCCACTTTCCCCTTTACTGTTACTTGGGGGTGCGGAACAATTCCCTGATTTCCACGTTTTACAATTGTAGGGTTTTCACTTCGCAGTGGCGCATGCTGGTCAGAGTTTGCACACGATCTTGTGAGGTGGCCAGTACCGCCACACTGAAAACATCGTAGTCCCCTCCTAGGAGTGTTTCCGCGGGGAAAGCTTTGGCCGTGCTCCTGGAAGTGACTCTGCGACTCTATCAAACTGTTCACTGTGGCGCGAAGGTCGGCCACGCTGCTGGTCAACGCCGCAATGGGATCGCCTGTGAGTCGTGTAGTGGCTTCTGAAGTGTTACCTACGGCGGCGCACAGTATTGGTGTCCCCGTACCCGCAGACAGTTGCCCAATGGACGTTAGCCTTGAGGCTATCTCAAGAGCTTTCTCAAACGTTGCAGGGTCAGCTTGGAATGGAGACCCAAAATGAACTGGTCCCATATCATCGGGTTGCCCACCTGTAGTGACACCTCTGGATACGCCTGTCCAAAAAGGTCCACAAGGTCGTAGGCGTAGACGTCTAGGGCTTCCGTGGGTTCATGACCGCGGGACCGAAACCGTGCCACAGACACAGCACGCTGGCCCGCCGACGCCAAGCGAAGTGTAAACGCCTTCACTAGAGCAGGTAAAGTGGCCTTGTCTTGGTCGGGAAGATGCTCGAAGACGCGGAAGGCCCATCCTCGGAGGCGTGTCGGCAGGTACACCAACTTTTTGGCGTCGTCCCAACCGTTGGCTGCCGCGCAAGCGGAGAAGAGCTTTGCCCATGACTCAAAGCTTCCCTCACCGGTGAAGATGTCCGGGAGAACGGGGAGTACAGGTTCGGTGGCCATCCCACCGCTGCCACCAATTGTAACGTGATGGCCAAAAAGCGACAGCGTTCGGTCTTAGGCTACCATTTTATATCCATTCGCGTTCTTCTGGCACGCGCTCCCAGAGCGCGCTTCTTCTTCGCCGAGGCGATACCAGCGATCATCACAAGTGTATGTTTATACAGCCTTGAACTTAGTCTGCCTCAACGGGCGACCTGTCTCCCAGTTGAAGATGAGCAATTTAGCCAATGCAGTACAACCGCTAGCCTGTAGTCTTTAACGTGCACCACGCTGTAGTTATACACGACCGCACGCCGGTACGATGCTCATCCAGATCGAAACGGGCAGGGGTGTGGATCGAACCCAGCATCCCTGGGCTCTGCAGCACGAGCTTTCGCTCCACATGCTCCGAGATGGTGTGCGCTAGACCACTCGGTCAACGATCCCCCTTGTAAAGCCACTCGTCCACCGATCTCCCTTGTAAAACATTAGATTAGCATCTTTAAAAAAACTTTGTACACAAACTTTCTACCACTGCTGTACAGTTTCATAGAATGCCCATCAAGTAATTTAATAAGGACTACTACTGCGAGTTAGGCTACACCTGGTGTCTAGATTTGTGTTAAAGCATGCGCTAGTAAGACACTTGGCTAACTTGTGTGCTGGTGCCAATAACTTTGGCAGCATTGTATTGGATGTATAAAACGAAGTATACCTTGAGATAACAAATAAAGCCATTCAACCTTTCTACTGAACCTTGGTTATGTTAACTTATTACATTTCAGCGGAAGCACAGACATGACAGTCTAAGGAAGGTAAGGTCAGTCAAAAATGCTGCAGAGCAGACCAGGCAGTTTCTAAGTGGTTCATGCAGAGCAGCTGACATGTTACAACCTCCCAGAAAACAGACGAGACCTATCCTATCTATTTCGGCCGCAGAGCACATCAAAATAAATATTGGCGTTTCTAGAAAGCTGGAATACATCAAATATTTCCATGGAAAGGCTCACACCAAACAGCATTGGTTTGAGGGTGGGTCCTGTCTGCAGTGAGAATACAGAAGCCTCTCAAGACACCGTCACAAACACATCATAGTTCGAGTAGTCACTCAGTGGCTACTTTGACGAAGCAAATAAGGATCATAAGTGGGTGGACTAGAAATGTGGATAAAGATGGGACTAGGTCTTGACCTTTTTCAAAAAGCGTAGTGATCACCATCTACTAGAGTGTATATCTGGATGTCAATAGCCCATCTGAGACCTAGAAGTGAGGAATGGTAGAAAGTTATGAAGTTCGTGACTTGCACACTGGTATTTGTCTGACTTAGTCTGCTGGGCGGACCAAACCAAAAATGCATACATGTTATTCATTGATTACTCCCGTGTCAATTCCGTTCGGCGCTCTTTAGCTTAGTTTGGACATTGCTCAATCCGAATTTTTAGACAGATATTGTCACGAATGGCAAGTGATTAGGCGGCGAATAACTGAAGAAACTGAACGTTTAATGGGGCGAACTTCTGCCCAAAACCGAAGAGAAGAAGATCAGCGTTGCAGGCGTCGATGTCGGTGAAACAGCAGGAGCGAGCGCTGTAGCGAAATTGAGTCCGGCTCGACTCCGGCTCACCCTTATGTACACGCGTGGGCTTCTGGAACAACCGATGTAGAAGCTTCGGCGCGTAGAACATTTTAACCTCGAATAAGCAATAGGGTTCTCAAATTTGCCAGAACGCGACATTTACAGAATCCACAAAAATGTACCTCCGCGGCCAGGAATCAAACCTCGACTCTATGCATTGGAGCAAATTACTATAACCACTAAACCACTAACGCGCTGACTACTTGGCCAGCTACGCCCGCGGAAATATGTCTGGTCCGAAGATAAGCAGGACACACTTTGCTGAAGGGCAGCATCGGTACTTTGGAAATTTACTTGAACTTGCTAATGTCAAACGCCTCATTTGAACCGCCAAAGAGGGCGCACTGTAATACACGTAAGAGCAATTGCAATTTGCTTAATAAGTTGGAAGAGAAAAGAAAGAAACACACAATCGCATCCTTGAGGTAACTTTCGCGCTTTATGCCTTTCTGATGTCATGATTAAAACTGTGGAAAGCAACTACTATATTAAGTTTTACCTAAGTGCAAGCAAAGCTAAAATTACAAGCGTGGGGTTGTTGTGAACTACGATTCGCAACAAGGCGCGAAGATAGTGTTCGGAGGATTCCGGAAACACTATCTTCCCCGCTATTTCAGGCCGGCGCAGCTGTAGCCTTGGCTATTTTAACGCGCTCCGCGCGGCTCAGCTAGCAAAGAAACGAGAAAAAACAGCGACCGATGAGCGAAGAAAAACTAAAGAAAACTGGAAAGGCCGAGAGAAGAATTGGAAAGGGTGCTAGTGGTGTCCGTACGCCATCTTCCCCGCGATATTTTTGCCTCAAGATGGCGCAAGTTGCACTGTCACGTGCTAGGCAGCTGCTTCGCCGCCGCTCGGTCCCCCCCCCCCTCCCCCAATCCCCGCATCGTCCCTCTCCCCTTTTGCTTGCCCGTTTATATTTCTTTTTGATTTCCTTCCCCTCTTCTGAAGCTCTTTAGAGCGCAGCTCTTAAGCGCCCATTTCCGCGTTTCGTGGCGTCAGCGTCGCCGTCGGCGTGGTCGCCCCGCTAAATTGAGCGGGATATTGATTGGTTTTGAGGCCGCGAGACGTCCATTTTCCTGCTAAATCTTGCGGAGAAACTCAATTTGTTCATGGGTGACGTGACACGCAGTCATGCGACGTCATTTTCACAGCTAAATTTAGCGGGGAAACTGAATTTGCATTGAGGTCACGTGGCGCCAATTTTCCAGATAAATTCACCGTGGGAACTGTGGGAGCAGGGCAGGGTATGGAGGAGGTTGAGGGGAGGGCACGAAGGAGGGGGACGGGAGGGTACGCAGGAATAGGAGCGGCCGGTGTGGAGGAGAAGAGGAGGAGGAGTGAAGGAGGCAGGGGGGGGAGGGGAAGGAAGAGTATAGGAGGTGGTGGGGAAGAGGGGAGAGGAGGATAAAGGTACAGAGGAGGAAGAGGGGCATACTCGTCCACCCGTACCTTCCCCTCCTCCTCCTAACGAGCTGCGCACGAAGTTCGCATTACAGAGATTTGTAAACGTCTTTAATTTTTCTTTTGAAATCACCGTAGATAAACTTTAGGAAGCTGCTTCTGAGGTGGGTGGAAAGCAAGGAGCACATATTAGCTTTTCATATATACTTTATTATTTAAACAGATATCGTATGTAAAATAGAAGATATATACACAATATAAAATTCAGGAAACATTAGAATTAATAGCACGAGAAGCACGTGGGAGCACAATTAGAAAAATATGCATTTGTAAAAGATGGCGCACCACCACAATTTTGATTATTAGAAACATATATTTCCTGCTGAGAAACAAAAAAGCAAATGTTTTCCACTCAACTGATAGGTGACCGGATTCACAGTTTCCGTGCTTTCCTAGCAGCTGCATACCATTTCGAATTAGTATTTTGCAGATATCTGCTCAAAAGGCGTGAATGGAACAGAAGCCGTTCATAGCAGAACATCCGGAGGAACCTCTTGCAAATTGCTGAACAAAGAAGGTCTTTGAACTGTTCTGCCATAAAAGCACAAATATATTTCATAACATCATGCTTGTGTACTACCATATTTGAAATCCACGCCAAAAAAGCAGTCTTCATGCTTTCCCACGAAAGCTAGGCAAGGGTATGTGGGCAACGAGAGAGCCCCAAGAATGCCTGTGTCGTCCGTGCGTTAAGAACTTTGTACGAATCGATCTGCTTGCGAATTTCAGGTGCAACGTCGCTCCCGCATCAGAAAACAAAACAAAAAAGCAACATAGGTGGCAGCTTAAGTGCTAGGTCCAGGGGCTTTCTGCCGCACGAAAGTGAAAATCGCAACCAGGATCGCACCATATGAAACGGGCGTGAAACGAAACTTTACCTCTCGTTCTGGAAGTCCTGTGGTAATCGAAAGAACTACAAGACTTTTTACTTTCTGGAGTTCCCGCGCAATTTCGCTGCGCAGTAGTACCAAGGAATCCTCATCCGAGAACGCCAGCTCGAAGCTGGTTAACTCTAACCGCAGTTAGAAGTTAACCGCGTTTCCCTACCGAGGTACGTCTGAGAAGTAAGTACCTAGCCGCGTTCGACAAAAACTCAATGCACAATTTCTCTGTGTTTCTTTTTTTATGCGGTAGCTCCCGCCATCTGCCGGTCGAAGCAAACAAATAGCCGTTTAAGAAACTTTTTCGCTAGTTTTGTCTTAATTAAGAAAAATAAAACAACATGTTATCACAGCGTTTCTTTTTATGCATAAGATATATATATATATATATATATATATATATATATATATATATATATATATATATATATATATATATATATATATATGTCCTTTAAAAAAACAAATATATTGATGCATCTATTGTGTCGCCAAACGCAGTATAAGTTTGCAGCGTTGATTTCGGACCTGGCAACGGTCTTTATAGCTTCGCTGTTTCGTCCTCCGTATTTTGCAACGTACGTTTCCCGCGCTTTAGTTATCGGCTGATTTTCACTGTTCGTCTTCTCTGCCGTTTGCCCAACCGACCCTCCGACTCGCCCGCCGACTGACTACCGGACTGACTGACAACTGATTTGCGGACAGATTGGCGAAGATAAGGGACGCAATGTCGACTGTGACGCGACGCCGACCTTGAAGAGAGCGCGTATTCGCCCAGTACGTTGTTGTGATGATGGGACGGCAGTGTGTGTTCCGTGACCGCTTGAACCCTTTAGAGGAGTTCTACGAGGACGAACTGCAGGAGCGCTTTCGATGCGGTCGCGCGGGCATTGTGTTCCTTGCCGACACACTGCGCCCGGACTTGGAGCGGCCGATGCGTCGCAGCCGCGCCCTATCTGCAGAGCAGCAGGTCATTGTCGCCTTGCAGTTCTACGCCACGGGGAACTTCCTTATTACCTCAGGGGACTACATCCGTGTGCACGTCTCCACTACTTCGCGGACTGTGAGGCGGGTGACTCTGGCCTTGGCGCGTCGTGCCCGAAACTTCATAGGGTAAGTGGTTTGGAGTGTCTCCTGGCGCGTCCCGATACTAGGCGCATGTGCAGGTCAGTTTTTCGAGAAAAATGCCTGGGCCTAGATTGCTCGATGAGCAATCACCATTATTTTAGAAACCCTTTGTATAGACATTTTAGTGTGTGTATTGCGTTCTCTGAAACAGCTGCATTCGTTGAAGGTGGTCTTCTCAGCACACCTATTCTGCCATTTATTTACGGCGCACCACGTGCGCAATGACCCTTTAGTTTTTGTTTCCTAAGCTGTAGGCTTGCTAGCCTGAATATCTGCCAGCGCATCAATCCCCACGTATACTGGTACCTCCCTAAAGGAACATGAAAAGTGTTGCTTCAGCACTCGATATTTCTTCCCTGGTTATGAGCGTGACATGCAGACCAGTGAACTGAACAGTAAAATTGCACGAACCAACTTGAGTGTACAAAATGACTCCCTTAGTACCTATTATTGGTGCAAGTGCAAATCCAACTAAACTACAAATAAATTAGGAGTGCAGACATTTACAAACAGCCTGGTGTCTGCACTCCCAACTATGCACTTGGTGCTACTGAGCTAGTCTTGCGGCTACTGAGTACTGTTATTGTGCATACAAGGTTTTTATTGCTCACTATTGATAAAGATGAATGATAGCTGTGGTCATTTTTAAGCATGCGGTCATAACAACAATACCATCGCTGTTAATCTCATAGTGCTACAGACTGACTCAAATTTATCTACAATGCAAGTGGCCAGGTGAAGCTGAGGGTCATGTCTTACAACAGGCATTCTTTGAGATCGGTGGGTTTCCTTCGGTCGAGGGTGCTGTTGATGACACTCACATTCGGATACAGGCACCACAAGTGCATGAGGAGGTGTACGTTAACCGCCAACTGTACCATTCGATAAATGTACAGTTAGTGGTTGACGTCTTTTACCGGATCCGAAATGTGGTTGCAAAATGGCCTGGGAGCACCCACGACTCTAGGATATTCACCGAGGGATCGTTGTCAGGCAAGCTGGCCAATGGCGTTTACGATGGTCTACTGATTCGAGACAGCGCCTACAACTGCAAGCCATGGCTGATGACGCCCTTCCTGTCTTCGTCATCAGCAGCGGAGGTCGCCTACAAGGCGTCGCATAGCACAACGAGGAGCATCGTGAAACGATAAAGCCAGGCTATGCGTCCTGGTTCGACTGTTCAGTGTTTCGGCACCTTGAGGCACCTAAACTTTTTCATGTGGTTGTGCCTGCGCTTTACATTTGTTGCCATTTTTATATTCTTGCATAGTAGGCTACGGCTGCTTAGAAGCAAGGAGAGGAAGGCGTATATCTACTACACCTTATTTATACTACTGGCTATAACCTACTGTCATAGCCTGAAATGTTTATTCTAAGGTTAGCCAGCTCTGTAGGAATGAAGTAAGTCAATTCACAAAATTCAACCATTAGCGAGTTAACTCTATATGTCAGATCAATTATTATATTTCATTTGCTCTTTTCTTTTACAACTCCAGAATAGAAGCTAGAACTTCACTGAAACATATCCTTCCTGTTGGTGCTGTATGACTGGATTTATTAACCTACAGGTTTTTACTAGCTGTTTATACTTTTCAAACAATAGCAGTTAAGTTTTTTCTGTTACTCTATATTGCCTAAATGTAAAATAATTCTTAGAACAAAAATACATAGCTTGCGATGTGAAAAAAAATACACATTAGCTTAGGCAGCTGGTCTTCATTTAGACAGTTTGAGTACAGACATATTCACACATATCGTATTAAATACTGCTTATCTCAAACTGGATTTTCCTTGCAGGTTTTTGCGAAGAACATTTTCATTATATCAGTGATGGGAATGGTCCGCCATTTGCGCCAAAGTGATTACCCTGCTACCTCCAGCTTCATTTAACCAAAATGTGAGGAATTTGAAACAACGTAGCGCCAAATCTTAATTTCACTTTAATAATACTGAAAATATAATAGCTCGGGCCTCGCTGCCCGCCCGCACCGTTACGATAAGCTTACGCAAGTTTTCAGGTTTTCAAAACTTTTGATTATCGTCTCATATGCCATTCTATTCAATCACATTTTGTATGAAGGACACGCAATATACGGAAGTTTCGCAATAATTTTCATGTTAGTCGTCTGTTCATTCTGGAGGGTTAATTAGTGTCGTTGAGTGGGCTTTTCACCGCGCACTGGTGTACTGCAGAAAAGCAGACACCACGGAGTAGGCACCGCGATTTTGCATGTCTTGCTTCGCCGCAGCGCACCCCGGGAAAGAACTCCTCCAAAGCGAGACGCAACACAATTCCTGAATACAACTGCGGCTCGTAAACATGAGAGATTGCGAGATCCTGGCGGTACCTTTTTCGAATTTGAAATTTAACAGGGGAATTTTGGTATTGCAGGAACATTTATATGTGCTCTTATGTATGTTTATTTATATTTATGCCAACTCATTTGTTTAGCTATCAATTTTCTATAGGTGTGAGTAGATTATAACTAAATTGACAGGAGCAGTGGATGGAATCTCAGGAAGAACCTGAATGAGCTCGGCGGGTTTGTTTCTAAGTTTCGTTCACATGCCGTTTTTCTTGTAAAGTTTTACAGATAAAATGTAATTTATGTTGATAATCAAATGACAAGTGCTTTGTTTTTTATCTGAAATATAAATTGCAGTTTTATTACAACCTCTAGAACTTGAAGGAAACATCAGCTTATGTGATCAATGTTATTGTACTATTTTAGTGGCATTCAGTACACTAAAATAACCATTCGAAGAAGTTTGTGCTGTTCTGCATCAGCCACCTTCTTGTCACCCTGTCATGGTGCTTCTCCACGCAACTGAACGCTATAGTTTTGTGTCTGAGGGACTCTTGCTCTGCAGTTGATGCTAACAAAGGTTTGAACGTATGTGAGAAGGCAATGTAAACTTTACTCTTTAGTTGGACAGGCCGACAAATCAATCTTGACGTAATGTTTGCATTGGTATGAACAAAAATGAATGTGCGCTTACGCTACAGAAGTTCTTTTTGATGCTCTAAAATTGACTTTTGACTGCTCCAAGAGATCCTCCAAAATGGCTCGGACCAATCACATCACTTATATCTTTACCAAAGTCTGCATATCATTACTATGTTAAAATATTCCATCAAAAATATAAAATATTGGGCATAATACCGTGTTTTCTATAGGCTGGAGCGATGACAAACATCACATGCCAACCTCATTAGATGTTCGTGTTAAACCACATCAAAAGGATAACAGATGTTGCTCTATTTATGTATACCCTCTGCAGGACGATAGGCCAGCTCAAGTGCAGGTTCCACTGCCTCCATGCCGAGTTGAGGATGCAGTCAGAGAGATGCTGCGACATCACTGGTGCCTGCTGTGCCCTGCACAACCTGGCCAAGACATACCCCATGCAGCATGCCAAGGACTGTCCTTTCCGAAGAGGTTCTCGTCGAGGCCGTGGCAGCGGGCCGTGACGAAAGCAATGAGGCTCGGGACTCCATCGTCAGCCCGTTCTTCGGTTGAGCGTAAGTATACCAATATACTGCACATGCTGCTTTCCATGGTCTTGAATACCAGTGCATTGTGCTGGCAAGGTACCCCCAATAATGTAAAGTCGTCAAACATTACCTTTTACAACTTATCATCCTCTGTGATATAATGTCAATATATATATTTTTTTTTAATACGATGTACATGCTTTAGTTATATTCCATCTCACCCGACGATGGATTAGGGTCCGAAGGCTGGCGGGCAGAGCACCACCTCACAAAAGCTTGCATTCGCATTGCAAAAGAGATGCGCAAAAGAAATTTTGATATGCCCAGTATGAAGAACACCAATTTTCCGCATAGGGTTCTCTGTTGTGGTAACGCTCTATTTTATATTGGTGAAGTAAATGTACATGGCATTTAGTTTAATTTACTGTTTTGAGAAGTTGGAGGGCGCAGGCAACACTGACATAAAGATGTTTCGTCTTAGCCATAACCATTCAATCCAATCTTTGTGTACGTTCTGTACATACGCTCCCGTGTCGACCACTCGACCAGACTTTAGGGCTGGGCGTCGATTAAAAATTTTAACCCGATTAATCGCCACGCTTTAATCGATTAATTAATCGATTAATCGGTCTCGTTCATTTCCATGCATAATAATATTGATTAAAATTAAAAATTGCATCTATATTTTTTTTTTGCTGAATATGTGTTAAACGACGCAATAATTTTAATTATGAATCAGCTTCGATATACAGTTGAGAACAGTTAAAAAGCACTCACACTCACACATTATTACCTCAGCTCCATGAGGCAAAAACAATCGTTGATATTCTCCGAGAAGGGCGAACTCCTTTGATTACTCGCAGTAGTCTCTGCTGCGCTAAACGGACACTCGCACGGCGTTGAAGTCGCTGGGACATGTGTAACCTTCTGCACATGTCTAAAGTTACAAATCTCCCCCTTACAGTTTACCTTAAGTTAATACTTCACCTAAATTTTTCACTTCATATAGGTGTGCTCGTCCATGTCTGCATAGTGAAATCATTTCATTTTTATTTAATTTTGGTTCGTCAAAATTTTACCGATTAACCGGTCAAACAAATTAATCGCGATTAAAGCATTAATCGATTAATCGGCAGGTTAATCGATCAATTGCCCAGCCCTACCAGACTTAAATTCATTTTCTAATGGCCACTGGTTCTGATCCCGGGTTCTCTTTGCCACATCGCTTTCAGCCGGTATATAAGAAAGCTGCCTTCAGTAGTCTGGCACGGCAGAACATACTGAGCATATATTTTAAGCTTCGTGTCGGGACTCCGGCTGCGCCGTATTATGAGATCGTTAGGAGAGCGGCAGACTTAGAGGGTGTAGGGTACGCCACAATCTTTGGATGGAAACAAAAATATTTTAAAAGATTGCCGTAACTAGTGCGCCGTCAGTGCCTTCACCTATATCCACGAGACGGGAAAGGCCTCCGGCCACGCCAAGAGTGCTGGACTCGTTCCATCACCGGGCACTCCGGCTGATCCTGCCTGGTTTCTTCCGGCGGAACGACTATCCTACGCTACTCAACGGAAGTCTGCATCTTTATGCCTGCGCTTATTGTACGCAATTTATTGAACTGCTAACTAGAAAAGGATGAGGGAGTGCTAAAAGATACAGATCTGATTACCCTGTGACATCTGAAATAGCATTCAACCACCTCCCAAATGAGTCCACCGCTTGCACAGATGTACAGACGCTCTTGAACAGGACCCACATATTGCGGACTAAATGACGTTGACACATATTTGCTGTCTGTATAATAACGGCGTCTGGCACCTAACGGGGCTAATCATGAGAGCAGGATTTATAATCGTAATAAAACAAAATGTAATCGGAATATGCTGATGTGTTTATTTCTGTGAGAAGTACATACGCTGCATTTATAATGTGGAGTAGAGTATCCCAGTATCCGGCGAATGCTCCCACAACTTTGTGGGCACAATGACAAAATTCTCAGACATTTGCACAAAATTGCAACACCGTCAGTGACATGGGAAATCTATGCATTAGCTAAAGAATGTGGATGGTTTGCTCTCATAGGGCCAAACATTTATCTTGCAACAACTAACTTGTTGCGGGCACAGAGCAATTATCGGATATTGTGTTATTCAATTAATTGCAGCGCATACACTAAAATAAAGATATAATTTGTAAAAATAATTTTTACATTTTATTTTCGAAAATAGCACTCCTATTTGGGCACCCTAAATATGTATGTTCAACAATAGAAGAAATTGAAGTGTCCTCTTGAGAAACAAAGGAGTGAATTAGCTGGCCACTAGGAACATTTAAGGGCTCGAATGCTGTGTCTAGTCCGTTTTCTTTCCCTGGTTCCCACTTCGCGTACTGGAGGCATTGCCTGACAACACTGACCTAGTAATGAATAACACAAAGCAGTTAAGATCAGCAGATGTGAGCGTATTGGCTGCAATTGTGCTGAAACATGTTTTTATTCAATTACAGATTCTGGATGAAATCAAGGAAAATGATGATTTCCCCAAGATCAGCCGTGCCACACTCTGCAGAGTCCTGCAAAAGCTTGGGTTTGCGTTTACGAAGCGCAACAGGAACTCATTGTTGCTTGAGTGCAACGATCTCGTGCTCTGGCGTGCTACCTATCTCAGGTCGATCAACGAGTACCGCCAAGATAACGGGCCCATCTACTACTTAGATGAGACGTAGATCAATGCTGAACACACACGCTGCAAGGTATGGAATGTCCGTTCAATCGCATCTTCCAGTGATGCCCAGAAGAAGGGGCTTACAACCGGTCTGAAGAACCCCTCTGGAAAAGACGAGCAGCACATCATTGTCCTTGTGGAAAGCAAGGAGGGCTTTGTTGTGGGGGCGGCCGAGGTCTTCCCGTTCAAGAAAGGCAGTGGGGACTACCGCCAAGAAATAAGCGGGCAACGCTTTGAAGAGGGGATCACTAAGAAGCTACCACCAAACCTCCAGCCCATGAGTGCTGTAGTCACGGACAATGCCTCGTATCACTCTGTAAAACTCCACTCCCTGCCAACTACCAGTACAAACAAACTTGGGATTCACCTGTGGCTCAGCAACAATGGGATTGCATCGGACCTGTCCATGCTGAAGGTAGAGCTCCTGAACCTTTTCAACAAACCGAAGGCTGCAAGGCCAGAGCTGGAAAAGTATTGCATTGATGCAATAGCAGAGCACCACAGCCACAGCGTCTTCCGCTTTCCTCTCTACCACTGTGACCTTAATCCAGTTGAATTGGTATGGAGCCAAGTAAAAAGAAAAGTTGCGAGCCAGAACCAATCGTTTATTATTTTTCTTTCTAAACACGCTTGCGCATGCCTGGTTTGTTGACATGATGACGAGCAAGTCCTTGCTCAAGGACCTACGCCAACTGTCACCACACACAGAGACATATGCTTTGGAGTCCTTCCGTAGCATGCTAAACATGTTTGCACTAAAGTGGGCTGCCTTTCACCCAAAAGGCATTCTTGCCAGGTATGTAAATAAATGAACTATCTAAAAAAAAAATCCTAAGGTCTGCGCTTAGCAAAATATGGAAGTTCTATTTATCTGTGTGACATGCATTTTGGTGCACCCGTTTCCATGTTAAAATAAAATTTCTAAAACTCTATTAGCTTCTGTTGTGAAATGACTCATAAGGATCACTAAGCTCTGACTATGTGACATTATATTTTGGTGTTTTCTATGCTATAACACTGCCAGGTCACAACTGTAGCAGTTAGCAGATAGAGAAAATTGATGTGAACTTTATGCGCCGCACATAGGGCCCAGGGGAAGTTGTTAAAAACCTATATAACCACAATATCACAGCAACATTTAGCGAGGAAGCTCCTGCGATCTTTACATTTTGTACTAAGCAACGATTTTACGATATAACTTTAAGCATAAGCTGTTCGCATTTTTCTAGGCTTGTTTGAACCTTAAAAAACTGAGAATCGAAGCGAAAGGTATCCGGCCCATGTAGGGCCTAGGGCAATTCGTTTCAGCCCTTGGTCAGCACATAACCGCACCAACTTATAGCGAGGAAGCTCCAGCGATCTTTAACTTTTTGTGCTAATCGTCGATTTTACAAAGTCGCAGTTCTCGGGATTTTGATATAACGTGCTTTTATTGCACTAAGTGACGTGCACGCGAACTCTTGCAAAGTCTTTGAAACAATCATTCGGAATATAAGTTAATAACTACTGTTCATAAAATAGTTCATTTATCAACTTTGAGCTTAGAACATATTTAGCAAGTCTTCACAATTTGATTGATCCGTGCACAAAATACAGCATCCGACGTGCCTTCGAAATTAGTAGGCTCTTGACCGTGCCGACTGGCATCAATTGTCCACAGTAACCTCCATGTTTATGATCAGACTCCTCTTCGATTTTTGACTAATCCAGCAATCTAACATCTCAAACCTTTTAAAAATTGCAGCCCCTCTTTAGATGGCTGGAGATAGGACCACACATGTCAACAATTTATTAAATTTGATACAATTTTGAAATAGAAGATTATCTTCGCATTTTCCTCTTTCGTATGCGTTATTGCAGCCATAATGTTTTAATCAAGAGTGCATTGTATCAGTCGGTCGATTATTTACTTGTTCTAATTACCTGGACAAGATAACTTGTATTTGTGTTTGTTTCTTGCTCAAAGAACCACTCTTGTTGCAACATGTTAACTACCATTCTTTCCAGCCTCTTCAATCGACATTTTTCATAAGTGTGAGCTGCCGATACTTCCTTTCACCATAGCTTGGAAAACGTCAACCGCCCAGTCCCCTCGAGCCAATCAGAGAGACGAAGTGAAGGTACTGTACGTGACAAATCTCTACAGGAGAGCACTTCGATGATTTGGTATCACATGCTTCTCTCCAACGTGCATATTGGCTCACTGGGGTTGTAGCTTTCGCTGTTTGCCCAATTGTCGTGAAACGGAGTATAGTGGCTACGGTGCTAATTACCCGAGGCATTCGTTCTTTGAGTATTTGTTCGACAAGAATGTGATGTCAGCAATCGCTGTGAACTCGACTAAGCACCAATTTGATACGAATGCTGTGCTACCGTTCGACGTGAACTGGGACCCAGTCGCGTGCCTTAAGCCGAAAAGAAATGGTGAGAGTTAATATTAAGTGATGTTTTCTTTTCTAATGTTCTAGTTTGTTATAAGTAAATAAAATGTACTTCTATATAACAATAAAGCAACATATAATATTAAACTAGATACTCAGAGTTCTGTTGATTCTTGTAATTAACAAGTTACCGCAATAAATATTTCTTACGAGTGTAATATTAATTTTTGGTGGCTGGGCCCGTTTTGTGCTCATTAATTTCAGCGTGTTATGATGTTATTATTATGCATCTCGTTTTAGGTATCCTTTCTGCAGTGACTGCATAGGCCTTGGAGGGGTTAAATGAATAAATGATATTTTCACATCACTGGAGTTCGTTTTAGGATGCACCACATATTCAGGAGAGGTGGAAGAAGTGCCGCCACATGCAACAAGTCTGTCAGTGTGGCATGTCCAATTTATTCACATTGAGGGGTCATAGATGCGAGTGTTCTCAAACGGTCCAGCGCATGCAATGAACACAATTCTTGGTGTGTAGACTCCGAAGGCGTAAGAGCGAGTAGAAACACGATGTGTATTTGGTTTGTGTATCAAATGTCTTTATATCTACTTGATTACATAGTTATTGATTCTTATCAAACGGTTCCTCAACGAGTTCTTTTCATGACAGTCTCGTGTCAGGCATTCAGTCGTAGTACCTGTCCTCCTTGTTGTCGGATGACGCTATTGGCATGTCGGTGCTCAGTTTGGTCGAGTGGTGACTGAGACTGACTAATGCCGTCTTGTAATCATACGTCACGTGCCGCCACTGACATCTGATGCAGTGAAGTTGCAGGGCTGGCTTCTAATCCTCAAAGTTTCTTGGAACATTTCTGCGCCAATGTAGCAAGTTTGTGCAGGAATTGTTTACGTGGCTGTGCATCCTCCTGTACTGTAGACTTGATGGATGGTAACATTGTTTGCAATCAAAGCCACTTCACTTCCATTCCGCAATAGCGATTTCTTCTGCACGACTGGAAAATTGCAACTTGTGTAATTCTCGTGCGGAAAAGTGAATTCGAGTAATGCTTGGTGGCCACTTTTGAGAAACACCAACCATAATATTTCTGCAGGCCACTCAACGGCACTTTCTCTCAAAGTTGAAATTGCGCTCTTTTTGGAGTGGACACAGATAATTGGTGTCGGCAAATTATTAGGTATTGCCCTTCGACGACAACCGCCACCAAATCAACTGTCATTGCATTGCCGCTCACCTGCTTTCTCGTGCTTAATATAAGAGCATGTGTCGTGCTTACCTCCCGTAAATGTGATGGGGATCAGGAGCTTCGGGGAATGTCGGCACCAGGGACAGAGGGCGCCGAATATACTCCTGAATGTGCCACGGTCGCTCCTCGAGACGTGGTCGAGGGTCGTTCGGCATGAAACCTCGCAAGCCATTCATTGCTACGGGCACCTCCGGTAGACATGGTGGGTCTCATGCAGTGGTAGCAGAGTTGTTTTCGGTCGGCCATTCGCAGAACCCCGTCTTCCTCGCTGTATTTCGTTCAGTGCGGTCCTTGACTGATACTTCTCGACGTCGGGAATACTGTGGTGTTGGGGTGTCTCGTTGAATTGGCATTCAACACTAACGACCACCCGGTGGCGGCCGTCGTGCTATTGTGACGTAAGTAGCCCTCGGTTCGACAGATGCTGCTTCGCTCTCAGAAGTCTGCGGTTGAAATGCCTGTTGAATTTCTTCCCGAACAATATCGGCAATCAAAATAAAAGCCGCTCAATTGATGGCGAAAAGTAGCTTCCTGATCTCATCCCAGACAACGTCATGAATGATGTTGCAAATGCCTGGGGGAGGCTGGAGCCGAAGTTGCACCTGGACGAATCAAGTGTCGAGACGCCATGGAGTTCTTGATCGTGTCGGGCTCGGGCATTCAGTGCACGTTCGAGGTTGAACGCCTCGGTGATACACCCTTCGCCTGATGTCGAAGGGTTGTGAACAAGGCTGCCTAAGATGTTGTCCATCATATGAGGGACATGAGATTCTTAGCTTCTTGTCTTGTGTAGCTACAGGGTCGGCGTGGGCGCTCGATCAGGTGCAAAACATTCTCCACGAAGGTTGTGACGCTCTCGTTGGGGCCGTGTCCTGGACAGAATTAGGAATTCGGCTCTCTCTTTTGTAGATGTTGGCTGACGAACGAACGCTTCAGCTCAACCTTGCGCACTTCCCACGCCAATACGGAGGATTCATGATTCTCCAAGCACTGGGTGGTGGTTTCTTGCACAAGTATAGGTCCTGCGGGTGCTGTCCGTTTGTCCACCCGTTGTGGCGGTGGAGACGGTCATATTGGTCGCCCCAGTAGTCCTCGACGTCTTCATACATTACGCCTTGAACGGGCGTCGGAGTGCGAGATGCGACGGGCATGAAAACAAAGGTGGGAGCAAACGCGGTCTTCCGCTACGGCTTTGTCATTGTTGGCTCAGTCGGCTTCGGTTTTTCTGGCAGGAGACCGAATTTCGATGGTTCGGTCTGGCTGTGTAACTGACTCGGAAATCGTGTTCTTTGTGTTCTATTTGTGGGATTCGTTCTTGTGGGACTCACTCGTAATGCAGTTTTTCCGCTGGACTCGGGATTGGATTTGCTTCACGGCTCGCCGATGTTGTAAGACGCGAAACAATCTGCCACTTGCGTCCTGTCGTCGAGCAACTCGGCGGAGGTGCCTCCAGGGTGCCCACAGAGTGAAGGGCTAAGGGTAAAGTACCCAGCTCCTCCACCAGAACATACGATGACAGCCGAGCGTGGCCTGGAGCTTTCCAGTATAGTAAAGATTGATAAAATAAAAGACTGGAACAAACACCCGTGACAATATAACAAAACTGGCAGAAGTGAATATATATATATATTCATATATATATATATATGAATATATATATATATATATATATATATATATATATATATATATATATATATATATATATATATATATATATATATATATATATATATGTGTGTGTGTGTATTTTTCTGACGCTGTGGATGCTTTAAAGCAAGAGCAGCTATGTATGGCATTAAATAAAGACGTTTTCTCTACTCAACTCACCTCATACCTTTCCTCCGTATTTCCACGTTATACCTACGAGATAGACCATGCTGAACTCTAAAGTCGCCTTCGACTGGCTTCACGTGACGGCTACCACACCTGAAATCAACTCGCTGAGTCCAACGACAACGAACAACGTATTCGACAAGCTCCGGGGAATGCTCCGGCACAGCTGGGGCTAGCCGCTGCCTGGGCGCTGCTATCTTTCCTGTGACATCAGGTGTTTGGTGTGGTCACGGGACGAGTAGTCACACTTTAGTACATAGGCAGAGGCCTGGGGGAGGGGGGGGGGGCGTCACTTCCGAGTGCAGACCATTACCCTCGGATGGATGTTGGATGGATGTTAATGGCTATACCCTTTGTAACGGGCGGTAGCTTGCGCCACCTAGCCTAAGTCTAAAAAGACAAAAACGTGATTTATCCCGCCCTTTTAAGACCAATTTTTCTCCCCCTAACTATCACCAGGCAGTGTGGGATATCACCAGGCTAACCTTCGGGGGATCGGGCAAAAAAACTAAAAAAACATCACCCCCCTGCCTCTTCCCCCCGGCGAGGGAGTCGCCAATTTTCCTCTGGTCAAACCTTTTCGGCGTTACCCCAGCACCGGACCCACTGGGAGACGGGGTTGAGACTTTGGGCCGGAGCCACGCGGGAGGGATCATTTATCGCTTTAAACCCTTCTACATCGTTGAGCTTTTATAATGTAGGCTAGAGGTTCAACTGGCTCTAGTGTGCTGTAGCAAATTGAAGCAGACAGCAATCAGTCAAACACTGACTACCGGTAATGCATTCCTATGGGAAAAAGTGAGTGTATTTTCTCCTGGCACTCGATTATAACAGCAAATATCCCGAATAATTCGTACATACTAGGTAGCTTCAAAGATGTCTCAGTCCGGCCGACTTAATAATTAGTCAGTTCCAACGCGTTCCTTTGAAATAATTGCATTAAAAGGGTATTAAAACGGCTTCGTGCATTTATATATGTGCACTGTTGCACACTGTTAGCACGAACACGGCGCCGGGGCTTTCCAGGATGGGGTATATACGTGCCAAACGAACGAAGGAGATCTAAGAGAGACGGCAAAAACTACGCCGCAACACTGCATCCCTGCGCATGTATGATCAAGGTTAAGTGACGACCACTTAATATAGTCTGAGTTTCAATAACTACTGCTTTATCCTTTCTGCTCTGCAAAGACGCCTTTTCTGCGTCGAAAAAACCACCCCCACGCTCAAAACCTTTGAGAAGTCCCTCAGAAATGCTGCCCGGCATTGAAAATAATAAAAACAAACTCCCGTCAGAGCTTACGTACTTTATTATTTACGTTTCCAATGTTTTTAACCAGTCGTAAAAATGCAAGACGGGATCATTTTCATGTACTGATAGGACTGCATGTTAGCAATATATAAGCGTAAACGGAATTCTCGCGAGCATTTTACACTCTATATTCCTTTCGATTGATATTTCGCTTAGAATCGTCGCTTGTTTTTACACGCCTTCTGTGGAACAAAAGCTTGGGCCTGAAATGTAACGAGGTTAAACATTGTTGACTGATGAAGAAAAATTCGTTAACTGAAGCAACGGCACTTTTACAATGTTAACAAAAACACAGACTATTTCGTACTATTCAAATAACAAAATTGTTCCATGTTAGTTTACGGCGAAGAGACGAAATGTATGCGCGTTTTCGCATAGGAATGCACAGGAACACCGCAAAAGTAGAATGGTTGCTGTCTGCTTCAATTTGCCTCCCCGAAGTCGCATAGACGCTAGCGCCAGTTGAACCTCTAGCGAACATTATAATAACTCTATGGCCGCAAGGCGTTTAAATAGGGCAAGAACCGGCATGACGTCATGCCCAGCGACGCCGGGAAAAGAACCCAATCCCAGACTGCCTTGCGCACTGAAGAGTTCTGATCGCACCTAAATCTAACCAAGCCCTCGTCTGCTCGCCACTCGGTCGACTGCGTTAGGCTTAGGCTACGCCTGCTCCGTGTACTAAAACGTAGAAATGAAGTCTACTTTCTACTTTGTTTTTATGTTCGAGCAGACGCTACGCCGCCGCGTTCTTTCTTCACCCTGTGTTTATGTTGTTGTTTTTTTGCTTTTTCTTTCTTTTGTTTACTGGACGTTCGAACCTTCGCATATGTTGCTTTGACTTGTTTGGGTTAGTTTCTACTTTCTTTCCTTTGTTACTTCTGCCGGTTCGCCTGCTACTCTATGCCCGGACATCTGGAGGGCCGTCTGCAACTTTGTTGTTCTTGTTTTTGTATTTTTTTTTTACTGTCGTCTGTGATAACCTCCTATTTTCGCCTTCAGTTGAGCTTCTTATCCGAAAACTTTATATATGCTTTTTGATGCTTAATAAATATATTAGAAGGTATAAGCTCGTGATACATTTCAATTGGGATTTTATTTGAGTTCACGGTCACGTCTGCATTAGGTCAACGTTTGTTGATCAACCGGCCGCCTTCGGGCACACACCAGCGCATACTTCTAGATGGTAGGCATGGCTTGTGCTGCCTACCACTGCAAAAACAAGCTTTTACGGTGTGGTGGAAAATCCTTCTTCCGCTTCCCGAAAACCAAACAAAGCTAAGTAATTAAGTTACTTCAAATTAAATTGAAAGAGCTCTTCAAGCCTGGCTTCAAAATCGACACTGACGCCTCAACAGACGATTATGACAACTCTACGGAGATGGCGGAGAACTTCACGGAAGACAGACCAGATGCACAACTGAACACCCGGTCCTATGTAGCCGGGTGGCCAGCCAGTCAAATCTGTCATCATGCTAGCTAAGTCCATCTGTAATCAGAAACATGAAACACCTCGAAAAACATTCTGTTGATGAACAAGAAATACTCGGAAGCGAAAATGACACCACCCTCCGACTTAGCTCGTCACCTAGCCGGTAACACCAGACGTGACTTCGACACACATTTCACTAATACGCTTTGGCAATATCTAAAGCTACCACCACGCGTACAACCTGACTGTGGGGTGCCACGTGTATGATGTCGTCCGCCAGAATCGAGAGGCCCTCGTCTGTACGCAAGTACGGTCGGAAGCCGATTTTTGCGGAGTGGTATTTGCCGTATATTTTTAGCCGCCAGGACACTGGTGGCTCGAAAGATACTGGTGGCATATTTTAATGAAGAAAAAATATTCATTTAGAGTAAGCACATAAGGGTTTCGAGCCACCCTTATGTTTTTACTCTAAATTGATATTATTTATTCTTTAGAATTAGTTTTTTTTTATATCCACTTGTTCTTGAAAGTTCGAGGCTGTGTAATGTGCATTTGTATTCCCTAGGTTATAAGTTGAAGGGTATTCCCTGCTTCGTTTATCACGTTTGCACACAGGTCAGTAGGTTGCTTCTTTCTATTCCCTGTCCTTGAGTATGTTAGGGGCCATTTCAAGTTCTTTGTGAAGCTGAAAAAACCAAGCGACAACCGAAAGATACCTACTGATGACTGTGACTCGACGCGAGAAGCTGAACTAGCAATCAGACATAGTACTTGGACGGCAGTACCGTGGCCGCCATAATGCGACACAAGCTGTTGTTTCTCCGTGTTCAGAAACACGCCGATGCGACTCACCCTTATGCTTCGCAACCGCCTACCTATGCTTATTGTCGTCTCCATTATTTAGGTCGGTGGTCTTTGTCCCAGTCAAGTAATTTGGTACGATGTCCAGTTATGTGATAGCTGCTTCATTCGCGCCAGACTGTGCAAAATGGCTTACCTTTCTACAATCTGCTACAGTTAGAACAAATGTGAAAAATTTGCGTCACGATTGCGTCAAAACTTGATTTCACTTTATTAATACTGAAATTATAATTACTCGGACCCCGCTACGCGTTCAAGTCAAGCTGTCCGATTTTTCAGAACTTTTGATTTTAGCAGAAAATATCGAACTATCTTATTTCATCTTTCTGTTAGTGCCAAGCACTGATAGTAGTTGTGATTCACGCAATATCTGTGATGTTTGGCTGCTGAGGCGCGTAAGTTAGCTTTGCTGAGTGCGCGCCTCATCGCGCTCTTTTGTACTCCAGTAAAGGGCAACGGCGAAGGAAGCATCGCAATTTATTTTCAACGCATCCGAGTGCACTCAGATGCGCTGCGGAACTCCACCACAGCGGGACGTTAAATACGCTGGCGTCGAGCGGATTAAAAACAAAAAAAAAAAGTTTAAGTGTTAATGTAACACTTCTTATTTGTACTAAACATTCATGAATATAATTGCGGCTATTATTTATTATAGACTGTGGTGTACGAGTGATATATTATTCACATTCTGAATTTAGCAAGGGTACTCACAAGATAATTTATATGGAGTGCTCTATAGGTTTATATTTGTTTGAACTCCGTTGTTTAGTTGTCATAGGTTTTATTCGTTCAAAGTACAGTCAGTATAATAAATTAAAACTAAATTACGTGAAGCAGTGGAAGCAAGCTTGGGAATAACCTTATCGACATTGGCTGGATTGTGTTAAAGCGGAGATGCAACGATTTTTCCTACTGTGCGTAGATACCGCTGACAATGAATCCCTCAGGTTAATGACCTATAACACAGTCGTATGCTTTTCGCCACGGGCAATTGAAGCTGAAACAAAAAGTGAAAGAAAAACGAGCAGCGTTCAACTGCTCAACTCGCAGCCAAAACAAGCGGCCACGTGATCTGGAGCCAATTACAAGTCACCAGTGTTGATCATAGCCACGCGTCGGGGTTGGCAAAGCACAGGACACGCGCTTAGTTCCAGACATTTTTATGGTTCGGCTGTTGCCGTCATTGCAGCGATTAGACACTAGTCACTCTCCGAATGTTTGTCGAGCTATTGAGAATCACGAGCCCATATCGAATGTTCGCCCAATGCTCGGGTCCAATCTTTGAGCCGCACTCAAATATCGCCACTGGGGGAGTACTGCAACCCACCCAATAACGGCATAAGGTTTTGCGAAGGGTAAATTGAAAGAAAACGCTCACATTTGTCCTTGAAATTATACTGCAACAAAGAAGTGTTTTTTATGAGTGGTGTTGCGTGCAAGAAACATTCCAATTGAATATCGTTGCGCAGCCCCTTTAAGGCATACTTAGGGTTCAAATGTCAATCTTCGTTGTCATAAGTTTAAAATACAAAATGTCATTGATTTTTGTAACTTCAAAATAAACGCTTTTTATTTTATATTTTAAACTGAATTCAAAATTTCAGTTTTATTACAACCCTTAGAACTTGAATGAAACATGAATTGTTTTTCCCAAAATTGTTATAACATTATTTCAGTTTTAAGATAATATTTTGTTTATATTTTATATCATACCTAAATGTATCATTCACAGCAGTTCATACTCTCCTTCATCGATCAGCATTTCGTTGCCATGCCTAGTGTCTCTATATGCAACTAAACAGCTATATAGTTCTGTGTTTGAGGGAATCAAACCTGCTGTTGCACAGAAGTGTGAAGCAAAGTATGCACTTTTTTTTTTTTAAGTTGGATAGGACAACAGACGAATCTTGGCATATAATATCCACAGTGATATCAATAAAAATTGAATGTGCGCTCGTGCACCAAAACTACATTTTCTGCTTCATAATAACCTTTCGGTTGCTGCAAATCGTGCTACAGAGTGACCCAGGCGAATCGCATCGTTGGATGTCTGAAAAACCAAACATAATGGTAATTATAAACAGGCGCAGAAGCAGTACATGTGCATCAACGGTGTGCAGTTCTCAACCGCGATCAGGCTGCATCTCCCGTTTCAAGTTCAATTCCTTGTGTCAGGGCACTGCCATTGGTGTCTTTCAGTGGTTTGTTCAATTCAGTTTCTATCATCCATGACAGTACAGTAGAATGCTGAAAGGTCCAGGAACAAGTTCCCTCGTTAAATGGTTGTATGCTGAAGTGTACTTGTGATAGTAGTTTCTTCGAGTCTCCTTTACTCTTGCGGGGAAAGGACAAAGTCCTACCGCAATAAGTTAAACGAGGAGACAAAAATAACTATCGGATGTTTACCGTAAGGGTTCTCAAAGTTCTCAACCTCGAGCATCACGAGACTCGTGTCTCGCACTTTTTCCCGCCGTGAGTACTCTTTATTTTTGTCTTGATTTACAAGCCTGTGGGTACGGCATGTCAACGCAGTGTATTCTGTTGTGTGTCATCGAATTAAACGGTTGATGCGACAATTCGTTTTGTACTTTCAGTAAATACCGCTTTCAATTATTCGTTGACATTCGTAGTTTCTGAAACACTCAATAGTTGTTTTGGTCCACAGAAGAGCAGTGGCAGGAAAAAAAGTAAACGAATCAGCAGCGTTCTCCCTCTCAAATAATTCTTATCACAGGCACTAGTTGTTGTTGGCAAAGTACGGCACGTGCTCTGACTTCCAAACATTGTTGAGGTTTGAGAATTCTCGCCATCGCGGCGATTGGCTACGAGCCACTACCCGAATGCACGTCAAGGCATTGCTTCTCCCGAGCTGAAATCAAGTGCTTAGGTAGTGCTCGTGTCCGCGGTATGGACTGCGTTTAAACATTATTACTTCAGCGATCGCAAAGCTAGATGACGAAATCCTGGGGATTGCATTACTTGCCATGCCATCAATGCGATCCCCATGGCTTTGTCGTCAAGTTTTGCGAAGGAGAGACTGAAAGACAACGTCTGCTTTTATCTTCAAAATTACGCCGCGACAAAGACGCTTTTTCCTCAGTGGCGTTGCATGGGAGTGTACTCGGGTCCTACTCTTGCCAGTAAACCTGTGGAGGATGAACAACACTCCTACCCAATATTGTTCCACAGCCTCTTTAAAATACTCTTCTTTCAAATTCAGCTGTACCCCAGACTCGGGCTATTTCTCCGTGTGGAATTTCCTCTCGCATCAAACTTCAAGGCAATGTGAAATATGTTATAAGTATAAGCAAGCAGAAATCACAGAAGAAAGTGATTTTTTTACACAAACAATTGTATTTTTTTTTTTCATTTTAATTGTGGACACTGTTGCGACAAGAGCTCTCACCGACCACTGCTTCTAAAGCCTGTCTCCCACTTCAGGTATTTTTTTTCATCACTATTATTTGGCTTAACCACAACATTCTTGGTACAACCACAGTCTAGCGGAGGAACGTATAATTTGACAAACGTATTGTTATTAATTAAGCAACGACAGTGCAGTCAACAACTGCCAATTATAGAGGACTAGTGGTCTGGGGTGAAGCACATTTTCCTATGAACACCCTGAAATAATGAAACACCGTGCGCTGTCGATCTCTCAGTGTTCAGTCACAAGATTCTTCAGGTGTTATGTTTTTCTATAGCAGCCTCATCTGCATGAGTGGGCTGGTGCTCATCTTTTTTGTATGGTCTCAACAAAAGTCACCAAACGAAGCTTCAAACGTCTGGTCTCAAATGCCGTCTCTTTCTTGCCTAAAGAAACTTTTCTTTGCATTCAGGTCTTTGCTGGTTCTTGGTGTCAAGAGGGCTGGAGGTGTCGCTTAATACGTTCTTTTTTTTTTTTAATTCGAAGGAAACTTTATTTTTTGGCTGCAACCCACGCAAGTTGTAGCGGTTTTGTGTACGTGGAATATTTTTGTTCAGGTCCCATAGTTTCAAAATTCGGAGGTTCTTAAACGGCTACATAAGGTCGGTATAACAACACTTAATTTCGCACTAACTCGAGTCTCACAAGCGGATTTCAGCTTTACGAGCACATACCCTTTTCTTGCAGCCATATGAGAGTGTCTTTCAATGCAGCAATTATTTTCATCCCTGCTTTATCAGTTAAAGTGGACTCGCAATAATTCGAACATGAATATTTCGTACTCCTGGTTAATTCGAACGAATTTAAAAAAATTTGGTTATCCCGCTATGTTTTAATGTATTTATAAGCTGCATATAATTTAAACAGCGTTTTCGCCTATAATTCATACTGTTCGTTCATCCCAGATGGTTAGCCCCGTTGAGTGCGCTTCCCATCGAGCGCCTTCGTTCTGCGAGAAAGCAATAACCACGAAGCTCCCGGTCATTGCTTTTCCGCAGTACGCTGGGCGCTCGATGAGAAGCGTTCTCGATGGGACTAAACCACCGCGATTCTGCAAGCAGAACTGTCCTGACAATCAGCTTTCAATATTCGTGCTTGTCCTTTATTTTTTGGGGGGATTAAATTCGCGATTAAATAAAGACTACCTGATACTGAAGCACATTCATAACTTCCCTCAATAAGGATACGTAGCTGAGCGTCTCTTTGGGTTTATTTTTATGCCAAATCTATCGGCACATGCCACCTCAACGTAAGCACTGGACTTTCTGAGACCACGGTTCATACATATGGTTATATTAAAACTTACTGAGCTTAGAAGTGGGCAAGTGGAAGGTTAGGAAAAACCTTCATGAGTTCAGCTGAATTTTTCGTTTAATCGTGGTACAACGGTAGTGAAAGGCTTGGAGGAACTATTGAATAATCGATTAGAAAATATTCGGCCAAAACCACTATTCGCTTCGAACTTCACCAATGTTGTATGTGTGTACCTGCTTATAAATCAGCATGTGTGGAGAAAAGCGTATAAAATCTGCTTGGTATGCGTAGCTATTCTAGTGTTGTACGGAACGGCGTTCCTACAACGCGTTCCTAATAAAAGGAACGGAGGAACGCCGTCGTTTCAATTTGCGTCGGTGGAACTGGAATGGGAACTCGTTACATTTTTAAAGGAACGTTATAAGGAACGGCATTCTTTTTTTTTCTTCGTCCAGTGGGGTAATTTTATGCTGTTTCTAAGGGAAAACCTTTTAGGGGGAAGTGATGTGTATATTATTGATACATCACGGTGTAGCATTTGCCTCAGTAGGACGGGATAACACCGGGGGACACTGGACTGTGATCACACCAAGTTACACCAAAACGGGTCACGTCAGACCGGATCACGCCAGGTTACAACAGCACACCATAACCTGCGTCTGAATTTCCGCTTAGACGTTAACGTCAGGAAACACCAGAAACTTGTCTTGTAGGTTCTTAGAGCGCAGCTCTTAGGCGCCCATTTCCGTGTTTCGCGGCGTCGCCGACGCCGTCAGCATAACCGCGCTAAAATAGCGGGAAAATTGATGCCACGTGACCTCAACACCAATTCACTTTCCTCGGTATATGTAACGGGCAAAATGACGTCACTTGACTTGGTGTCACGTCACCTATGAAGACGTTCAGTTTTTTGCGCTAGGTTTATCAAAAAAGTTACGTCACGTGACCTCAACAGCAATTCAATTCCCCTTCTAAGTTTAGCGGTGAATCGAATTGCTGTTGAGATCACGTGGTATCAATTTTTCAGCTAAATTTAGCGCGCAAACTTTGGGGGAAGGGGAGGGTATGAAGGAGGAGGAGGAGTGGGTATGGAGGAGGAGGATGGGAGGGTACGCAGGAGGAAGAGGGGAGGGCACGGAGGAGAAAGAGGAGGAGTGAAAGGGAGGAGGAAGAAATGTGGAGTCAGATGGAAGGAGGAGGAGGAGAGGAGAGCAGGAGGAAATAAGGTCGGGATGAGGAGAAGAGGAGAAGGGGAAAGTGAGAGGCTACGAAGGAAAAGGAGGAGCATGCCGTCCGCTCCGTACCCTCCCCTCAACCTTCTCAGGGGCTGCGCTCTAACTTCGCGTTAGAGAGAATTGTAGACATCTTTTATTTAAAGTGCATCTCTTAAGGCACGACCATATTGGTGTCGCGGAGGCCTGCGGCGCGACGGTCGGCGCTGCCGGCTGCCGACCAGAACCAGTTTTCAGCTTCAGCGGCGCGACGTACAGCGCCGCAGAGCCAACCGCTCCTTGCGCGGTTCAGGGCTCGCCGCCGCTCGCCGCAGAAGAGAGGAGCCAGTGGGAGATGGCGTAGATAGTGACGTTGCGATGCCATGGCAACGCTCAAGCCGGTCCCCCGCGCGTCTTTCACGTTCCGAAGGACGTGTTTCGTGTCGTCTGCTATCCCTATTTCCCCCGATGCCTTCCCCAAAGGAGTGGTTCCTTGAAACTGTGCGACTGTTTCCCTTTTTATACGACAAGACGCAACCAGACTACCTAGATAATGACGCTAAGAAGAACCGCTGGGAAATTATAGGAGAGGAATTCGGAATTACAGGTGAGTTTCTCCGTGGCACTTGTTGCATGTCGTCTGTGTTGTGACGGATGTCGTGTTGATTTGGTGACACTTTTGAAAGTAAACTTCATCTCTGGCGCGCCGCCGGGGCAGCAAAGCACTGACCTGTCCTTCGGTATTTCGGTAGAACCAACTCGGTCGGACCCAAAACCTGTGCCTCCTTCCCTTGAGAGCGCGGTGACGTCGCAAGGTCAACGAGCAGGCTAGGATAATCACATTCACGCTGATCCCCAGGTCATCATGGACACCTACCATGTGGGCAGCGAGTGCGGTTTCGATGCTGATATATGCGAAAGATGAGAACCGAAATGGAAGTAACTAACGAAGAGCAGACGGCGAAAGAGCGGGAAATCCGACGGGAGGCGCGATCGAAAGAGCCAGTGCTGTCACGTGACGCCCGCAAAACGGAGGCCAATGTGGACTCCTCGCGTTGGGACGCCGGACGGCGGTGCCGCCCAGAGGTGCCGACCGGCGGCGCCGTTCACGCTAGTGTAGTCAGGCTGTAGGCGCCAATTTTCAAGTTGAGCGGCGGCGCCGTTGGCGTCGCCGTAACAGCACGTTGCATTATGGAACGTTTCCTTGCTAAAATTCGTGAGATAATGTTTCCGCTAAAGTTTGCAGGGAAATTTTTTCGCTAAATGTAGCGGGGAAATCAACGTCACGTGACATCAACACCAATTCAGTTTCGCCGTTAAATTTAGCTGGGAAAATGACGCCACGACTTCGTGTCACGTCACCCATGAACAAATTCAACGGCGGGAGGAGAGGGGGAGGAAAGGAAGAGGAGAGGAGAAGGAGGAGGAGGGGTGGATGAGGTGGGAAGATGAAGAGGAGACGAACAAAGGGAGGAGGAGAAGGTGCGGCATACCCTCCCCTCGGTACTCTCCTCTCTTCCTCCTCAAGAGCTGCACTCTAATTTCGCATTACAGGTATTTGTAAACGTCTTTCATCTTTTTATAGGGGAACGAACGCCTAGTTGTCGCATCTCAGGTATGTCCCAGCAAGAGTTCTTTATACAGGCACATATTAAATAATTCATCGAAGGTGTCGTCGTCGAGCTGGTTTAGTGTTTTAAATCTCGGTGTCGCGACATCCACCCTTTAACCGTTCTCGTTGGGCGTTGTCAGGTCGGTTGTGATTGAGAGGTGTTAAGTAATCGCACGGAGAATATTTGGATGCGTTATATAAGCTTTCACTGGGTAAGAAAAGAAGACTGAATAAGAATAATATGTACAATCCTAATTACGTTAAAGTTATTCGAGCACAAAAGTTGTACTTAGCGCGCACGTCATTGATTGGTAGAGGGAGTCAGACAGTCGGGCAGTCAGCGAGGTGGTCGGATGATCAGAGTGCCGAAGGGCAGTCGATCAGTCATTCGGGTCGAGCAGTCAGTCACTTGGGTAGCCGCATGGTCAGCGAGTCGGACGGAGTCCGGGGCTTGAGGGTTCCGTTTGTTGTCGCCGGTTGCTTTCCGCGCAGCTGAATCGACCTCGTACGGGCCGGCGCCTCCAGCGCTTGGAAGCAGCGCAATCGTATCTCTCGGGGTCTGAACACCCCGCCGGAGTTCGTTGCTGTGTCCTCGAGTCTCGGCCGATGTTTCGCCTCTCGGAGCCTGGGAACCCCGACGGAGGTCGATGGTGCTCATCCCGGATGGTCTACGATTCGATTTCGACTGCCCCGAGCGCTGCGTGCCGCCCCGTCTCACGAGCTCCCCACCCTCTTTTTCCTTCACCGTCCATCCACTTTTTCCTCTTCACTCTCTGCCCGGCAATGACCATGACAGCGTGGTCAAGGTAGCCCTCAAAGGGGCGGTGCAACAATTTTGCCACTGAACGAATGTGCAGCTTATATTTTTTATATTATTTACCTTGGCATAAGTAAGAGCAAACGTGCCACTATATACCCCGAAATACATATATTTCGCTGCATAATGAGAAAGTAAAGAACGCTTTCTTTTTCCCAACCTGCGTTCACATGGTGGCCGTAAACATAACATGTGGTGTGACGTCATGCGAAGTGTTCTTTTAAGTGATAGTTAGGCAATCGTAAGCTAGATTTAAGGTTAATTAAAAAAATATTGTTGTTTAGTCATGCAGAAATATGTCGAAAGCCTAATATTTGCGTAAAAAGGGTACCAAATATTTGTGGAGCCATCTGCCGCAAGTCACCAAAACCTGCCGTCGCTGTCAGCCGTCAACGCCCGAGGCGCCTACTCAAGCGAGCAACCCGCAGGATTTGTCTTTTCCTAGTTAGATGGAGTCCGAAGTATCGTTTTTCGTGTGTCTGAACCTCGACCTCGACTTCGACTTCGGCCACCCGCCGTGGCCGCCGGCGATGCCGACTGCCTTGTTGTGCTTTGCAGTGCCCGACCCAAGATTCGAGAAGTGTACAGATCCAAGGCAAAAATCTCAAATATCATCGCCTTCCGCTCGGGGAACCAGTCAGAAGTCAGAGGTGTCGGAGGATCGGAAGGAACCCTGGGAAGACAGACGTGCTCGTATGCTACTATCATTTCGACGAGAATCGAGACTACCGTTGCATAAGAAGTACCCTTCGCGATGCCGGGCAACTTTGCCGAGAGCCCTCCTGAAGCCGGACGCAGTTCCTTATCTTTGCCTGCCCCCCACCACGAAGCCCACCATCCCCCCAGCGAACGAAACAACGCTGACACCTCGCAGAACTTCGATACGTGGCGCCCTTTTTTTCGTGTACGGCATTTAGAGCAGGGGTTTTATCGTAAGTTTCGGTTTTCCAGGGTGATGAGCCGGTTGAAGACGTGTACTGCTTGGAGGGCGACGCACCTCTTGAGCCGCGCGAGCACTGCTCAGTTTGCAGTCCCCGAGCAACCACACGCGCCGCAGCGGTCCAGAGTCTCTGACTCCTGCCTAGAGACACAGGTGTTTGCTGAAATCCCGAGGCCGCCTGACGTGAAAAACGCTTCCGTGGGAACAGGCCCTCGGCTGGGAGAGCGGTCTGTCGGTAGGCATGAAACTAGAGCAGCCTTTTTTTTTTCGTCTGCTGAACGTCAATCGTAGATTAAAACGATTCAGATATGTACATGATTAGTTCCATTTGCCATGATATTGTGCGTTTTCATCGATAGGGTGGCAATGAAATCTAGTTTTCCGAATGAATAATTAACAGTCAAGTGTTTTCTTCATGTCATCATAAATTGGCGACGTGAGCGATGGAAAGCGTCGCAGCGGTCGGCCTGCCACGATTGGCCAAATGCTTACTATGACATCTGCAAAGGGTTTCTCATTGAGGGAAATTTGAGTAATACGATAACTTCAATTTTGACGGTGTTGGCAGTGTTGGTTTTAAAGCGGAATGATTTCACGCTTCCACCATGTTTTTTTACAAACACAATGGAACTCGTTTTTCGCAAGGTAATTACGTCAGGGAGGGAACCATAGCAGGGCGCCACCGAAACACGTGCACGACGCGAAGCTTGGTGGGTCTCGTAAAAAACGAATGGTCGAACGAATGGTCGAAATGATTTTCTGAAACGATAGCGTAGCTTAGTGGAAAAATGTGTGCTTCGTACGCAACGGACACAGGTTCGATCCACGAAGGGGGCTTTCTTTGTTTGTTGTTGTTGTTTTTACTTTCTTTTTAGCATTCACCAATATTTACGACATTTCTTTTTTATCGATATCATTGCAAAAAAAAACGAATTTTGTCGACGAAACGTTGCTGAACTAAATGGTACGGGACTCCCTTTTCAGAGGTGCAGTGGGTGACGGAGGGGTTGGGTTGCCGGCTGGACGCCGCAAAGCGGCGTGAACGGTGGGGGGCCAAGTGGGTTAATAGTTTTGTAATGAGCAGCCGCAGACTGTCGCCGCGAAGCGTCGTGAACGCAGGCGGGGGTGGGAGGGGGTTGAACACGCTCCCCACTGACATACGCGTCGTCCGGAAATGGTGACCCAAACGGCATGAGGTCTCCGCGTCGTGCGTATAGCCATTTTCGGTCAAAGTGCACGATATCGTGCGTATAGCTTTACTCATGCAAAATAACTGTTCAAAATATAAGGGCACATTCGAAGTGTGCATGTGCAGACCTTGGTTTCTTCACCTCTTGTTTACTTAACTTCCATTTCGTACTGTAGTATTTCTTCCTGTCATATCAATGAGGAGATAACTTGTTCAAGTTGATCGTTTCCTGAAAAATGGAGCTTGTGCCGGAGTAAAATTAGCAGAAATAGGAGCTTACGCCAAGCCATGCGGAATAAGGATTTAATTATTTAAACTTATGTCCTTTCTTCAGGCACGTAGGCAAACTTCTATGCAAAAGCTCTGACCAGCCGCTGGTTGCAGACTGGCAATAGCAACGACACCGCCGTCAGTGCCAGCAGCACGGACTCTCCTATGGTGCCACGAAGGCAAATTCCAGCACCTACAATGCCAGCATCCGCGTCAATCCCAGTCCCTAGCGGTTAAGACGACGGCGATGATGACGACGACGACGAGGAGGACGATGACGAAGACAAGGATCCCACGTACGAGCCGTTCATCAAAGAAAGCTTTGTCGGGTAAGAATATGGGTTTTCCTTCGCTTAAAACAGACTTTATGGGAACATGGAACTGCTTAAAGGGATACTGAGGAGAAGGTGTTTATTTGTACATGCCATATGAGAGTCCATCCACCCAGAGCACGATTTGCAGCACAAAATTCTTTTGCTTTCCGCTCGAAAACCGCCGATCGAGAACTGGCCGGTTTTAGTCGCGCTCACTCTCTTCTTCCTGGTCACGTTCCGTTTTCTATGGTTGAGACACCACCACCAAAAATAATGTAAGTCGTTGGTCATCGAAGGCACACAACAACACCGCCGATAGACAAAAATATTCTATTAATTTTTGTGACTTCAAGAAAGCTGCAAACGCGTTGATTGAAAACAAAGTAGCACAGCCAGGTAACTTTTCGTTGCATTCTCCTCCTCTATATCTTTTTTCCGCCCCAGTCCAGTTTCGGTTTTGGTTTCGAGTTGTTGCGTGTTTTTACTTTATTAAAAATATACGTGACGCTGAATCACGATATTTATTCTGGGGTCGTCTGACACCATAATAGATCGCCTGGCAAAACATAAACCATTTGTTTGTTGTTGTTGTTGTTGTTGTTGTTGTGTTTTTTTTTTTTTTGTTGTTTTTTTTTTGGGGGGGGGGTGTCAGTGTCCCTTTAATTTATCGTTCGAAAACCACAGTAGCTGCAAAATAAAACATATCTAAATTAGGCCAAGGCAAAAAAAAAAGAGTTGGCAAGTGTGCCGCAACTAAAATGAACATGCATCCGGCATGGTCAAAGGCACGAAATGTATCAAAAGCGCAGATTTTTTAAACTGCTATTTCTAATTGACAATTATTATTGTCAAAGCCGCTCCTACTTAGACGATTGCCGGATAACCTGTCTGTACGGATTGAGTTAAATCATTTATATTGAAGGGCGGGGACATGAGTTTTTGGTCAGTCAGTCGGCCACCACGATAGTCAATATGTATTTGTTTTATTCAGATCTGAGTGAGATGATCATGTTTGAAACCACTGCTGTTTATTGGATTAACATTGTTAAAATGAAAAGCAATTGCCTTCGTCGTGGTGAACTCTTATATTGTTATTTGTCACACAGAGTGGAAGGATAGCAGCATAAAAAGAAAGTAAAACGCTACGGGCGATTACGGAGAGTACACTGTCAGTTGCTAGCGCTGCCGCGTTGCGGTTAGCATGAAGCATTACAATTTATAAGGGTGTCGCCAATTTGTAAATTATATTTACAGCTCAACCTAGTATTCCGAGCTGAAAAAAAATTCCAGCCTTATATGAGTTTTGTGTGTCCATTAGCAATTAGGTTGTACCCATAATCACTGTTCGAATCATCCCCATACAGTGCGTAGCCAAGATACAGATTTGTTTAAAATAATATTAACAATCACAAGTAGCCACATGATTTTCTTATAAACACCAAAATATATGCAGTGTCAATGTAAGGCAACAATTCTCTGTTCTTTGCTGATAAGCTGAGCACAAAAATGAGTGTCAAACAGTAAATAGTCATAACTTTTATAGAAAGGACACCTTCACAAGTGCAGAACCCGGGTACCCAGGAGCGAAAGTTCTTGGTATTCAAGAGTTTCCTCCAACAGCCGTTTGCTGTATCCAAGACGTGTTACAACCCCTGCGCCGTGTCCATGAAGGGGGTTGGTACTCTGCTCGTGGTGCGCACCTTTTGCCCCACTGGGCACATGAACCGCAGGGGAGCTGGAAACCGATTCCTCTCGTCTCCCGTACTCTTCACGGGTCCTCCTCGACCAGAACGCTGCGCTTCTTCAAGTTGATGAACATATAGGTCTTATTAAAGAAGGCCTACTTGAACTACCAGCAAGCACTTTCGGTCCCAGCTGTTGAAGAGGTGATATATGATGCCATTTCTTTCATCATCTCACCTGCTTTTGTTCTTTTCTCCCGCTGCAGTGTTTCACTGCACGTCTTATATCATTATCACACATGTTAGTATACTTTTCACTGGTGAAGAGAGACAAGCAGGAGGAGTTAATGCAAGAGCTCCACGACCAGCCTCTCAACCTCGCTGGTGATGGGAGGTGTTACTCTCTTGGCTTGAGTACCAAATAATTGACCTATTTTCCCTGCCAGTGCCCCGTGTCAACAAGATCCTGCATTTTGAGCAAAGTCAGGTTGGAGAGGTGTGGAATAATTACTACCACCTCCTTACAGAAGCTTCGTAGCCAGGTACATATTGAAGCCTTCAACTACACTTAGTTATACTGGCAAATTTTGCGGCTGAGTGACATAATTTAGTGCTATTGTGGGAAAAGCAGAGCTCAATGGCTTTTGATTAATCGCTGTTATTATCAAAAATGCTCGCTGGTCCTTGTAATCCGGATTAATTTGAAATGGTTACAAATTTATGCCAGGTATTATGGTCCTCCTGCAGCCTTCTGCACACCTTTTTTGTCTTTTGAATTAATTTCTACACCTTTGCCTATATATGTCAGAAGAGAATTTAGCATGTCAAGGTGATCCACAAACTTACTAACGTGCATTGCTCTAAAATTGGAGCCAAACTGTGAAATAAGATTTATGTTCAAAGATAGATGTCTGAAGGTATTTTATTTAGAAAGCAAATAGTTCAGGAGTTTTGAGGCGGCAGAATACTTGATTAAGTAAGGTGCATGTGATAAAAATTGCAGAAACTGAAAAACTACATGTGCCACTTTACTGGAACTATGCAGTGCGAAGCAGTGCGCTGCAGCGGACACAAGAAAAAGGAAGGTTTCCTGTGGTCCCTTGCCTTCACACGGGACAACCAGCTCACGGTACAGTTTCTGGCCATTTACAAGCACCGTTCGATCTGAAAGCACATGAGGGAAAAAGAACCGGCCATCCTGCACTACTTCGACGTCTTGCACGTCTCAAAAAGTAAATACCACGTGTTATAATCCACTTCAACTTCGCCAATCTACGCTGCTTGCCAATTGGAAAAAAAAGATAGGCTCAAGCAGTGTTTCACTTGATTCGACTGGAGCAATCTTTCGCTTGTTGACAGACAGAAAGGCTTGTCACCAAGCGTCAATGTACAACAATAGAGACCTTGCTAACAAGGTGCCCTTGCATTGTCTGCGACCAGTGTTTGTCTAGAATAACTAAAGGAATTTATATTTTCTTCTTAAGATAGATTTTGTTTGCATTATAGGGCTTTCTGAAAGTAAAACTGAAGGGGTTTTATATCTTGGCGAAGGCACCGCAATATTCTTATTTACTTTACATCCATAATTGTAATTATTATTTATTTCCTCATTTAAAGCTTGCTTTACGAAAATAACGTGTTCAAAATGGGGTAAACACTATGCAGTTATATCACTTTGTACCCCCTGTCCTTTTCTGACATATATTGCTTGCCTCTGTTCTAGCATGGGCTGACTGTGTAATAAAAATCGAAATGAGATAATGAATTTATTTCAAGTCCAATCATCAGACGCGTCATTCACAAAGGACATGAATATGCTTTCTACTCAAGGTGGTGAATATTTTATTGTAGACCGGCTATTAGAAAAAAACACTACAGCAGATTTTGTGCACTCGTCATTTTGCAGACGTCAAGAAGGACCTAAATGTTGCTGGCAAAAGCCAAGACTGCGGGTCGATTGCTGACTGGGCTCATCCAGCAGTAAACCATAGGCATTGGTGTGCCGCAGTTAGCCAGGGCAACGCTGACGTCCTGGTGGATGCCTGGTGCAGCATGACCAGGCACGTGGTCCACATCCACGCGGGCCACCCTGGCATCTACACCATATGTGTCCATAACCCCATCGAAGAGGGAGAATGGCTGGTGCCAGGTGAATGGGCGTTTCACATATCTCTCACTGTTCTACAGAGTGTAAATGGCAAAACAGATGGCCTTTAAAAAATATGTACGTAGATTTTAAGGTGAATGTACAAAACATGCTTCAACTTAATTTTCCAAAAAAAACATTGTCGGG
>JABSTQ010011044.1:0-194449 GCA_013358835.2 Ixodes persulcatus
GGTCTCAGTTCCGTGTTTTTTCCAGGTCCCCAAGCGCTGTCCTTGCTGCTGTGGTGGCTGGATCTCCTTGTGCTATGTTTATTATCCTCTGCAGCGCCCCTTTGGAGTCGGTGATAACTACCATTCGCTGTGGTGGCAACTTCACGGCGATACGTAATGCTCTGTCAATTGCCACCATCTCCGTTGTAGTGGATGACGCTGGTGCCGAGAGCCTTCCGTTCCATTCTAGCCCGATATTCGGAATGTACACGGCTACTGTACTTGATGTTCTTGCCCTGTTGACGCTGCCATCTGTGTACACCTGCAGCTTATCTGAGTGGTTTTCTTCCAAGTGATTCTCCACCACGGCCCTAACCTGGTGTATCGTCCCGTCTTTCTTTGACCTCAGGTACTTGATATTCGTGTCGCAGTCCACCCTGACGATGTCCCACGGTGCTACGCTTGCATGCCTTGTCACCTGGGGTAGTGGCAACGTTAACTTTGTAAATTCTTCTGTCGTGCTGTTCCACGATGTCTTTTTCCGATTCTGAATCCGTTCAAGAAACCACCTCCCTGCGGTTGTCGTTGCTAGTCTCGCCAGCTGGAGAAGTCGTCTTCTGCCGGCCTGCTTCATAAGAGGCATCGCCGCCGCCTCGCTGAGGACCGCTTCGTTCCCGCGTTTCCTGGGACTCCCAGTGCCGTCCGCAGTACCCTCCTGTGCATAGTTTCCAGCTTTTGGACGTCCGACTGCGAGGGTGTCATGTAGGGCAGCCTGTATAGCGCTCTTGATGTCACCAGCGCTGTGTTCACCGTGAGGACGGTTTTCTCCGAGCTTCCCCAGGACGTTCCAGTCAGCCTGCGGATTGCATTTGCTGCGGGCCGACAGGCCTCCAGCACCCCTTTTGTGGCTTGGGCCCACTGCAGCCGGTTCTGAATAATAATTCCCAGGAACCGTTGCTTTGGTACTCGCTTGATGCGCCTTCCCGCCAGCATTACGTCCCCCGGGTGGAATCTCCTTCCATTTCCGCGTACTGCCATCGACACTGCTTTTTCCGTGGATAAAGAGAGACCGGACTCCACCAGATAGTCGTCCACCGCGTCGATTGCTTCTTGCATGCTGCGGATGATCTGGCTTGTGTAGATTCCTGCTGTCCACAGGCACAGGTCGTCTGCATAAATTGATACCTGCACCGGCAGTGTTGTTGTGGGAATTGCTTCTGGGAGCCGAGCCATTACAAGGTTGAACAACACTGGGCTAAGTACACTCCCTTGAGGTAGTACTTTATGTAGGGTCCTTGGGGTAGACGTGGTGTCGCCGGCCTTTACTTGGATGACTCGGCCCGAGAGAAAGCTGTCCAGGAAACCTTGAATCCTGCCTGTGAGTCCGATTTCTGTCAGCCTCTTCAGAACGACCGATCTCTGGACACCTTCGTACGCTTTTTCCACGTCCAAAACGTCACCATCGTGTTCCGCCTACTGTTCTTTTTCTCTTCGAGGTCGCTGGTTAGGTCCAAGATGCTGTCCTGTGCTGTTAGCCCCTTCCTGAATCCCGTCATACATGTTGGGAGGACGTGATGCTCCTCTAGATACCAGCTCAGTCTCGCCTGGACCAGTCTTTCAAAAAGCTTGCCTACACATGATGTAAGTGCTACTGGCCGATATGACGTAGTCTTTGTTGGAGGTTTTCCTGCCTTTAGAATCGGTACGATGTTTGCGGTCTTCCAAGTTTCCGGAACCTCCCCCTGTTCCCAGATGCTGTTGAACCAGTTCACCAGTGGTTCCAGTGAGTCCTTTCCTATGTTTATCAGGGCCTGGTATGTTATCCCGTCTGGCCCCGCCGCACTCTTTTTCCTGCATTTTCTCAGGGCACTTTGCAGCTCCGCCACACTAAAAGCCGCATCCAAGGGTCCCTTGGTCATATTCAGTACTCCCGGTCGTTCGGGGGCTTCTGCCGGCGCAAATAGTCTACACAAATCGTCAGCCACTTCTTTCGTTGTCTTTTTTAACGCCAAAGCAATTGTCTGGAGAGGGTGTCTCAACCTTGCTTTCCCCGTCATCGAGTTTAATGCCTGCCAGATCTTGGCCAAAGAGGTGTGCTCGTTAGAGTTCTGACACATCAAAGCCCAATATTGCCTTACGAGCGCCTTTGCATGCCTTCTCATCACCGCTGACAACCTGTTAAAGGTGGTCTTATCTTCTGTTCGCCCTGTTCGTCGGTACTTCCGCTGAGCTCTGCTCCTTGCTGCTTCCATTCTTAGCAACGTCAGGTCTAGCATCGGGAAGGATTCTGGTAGCGTGACCCATGTCGTCGCCTCTTCCAAGGCTTGCCTGATCGCCTCCTCTATGTTTCCTTCTGTCAAGCTAAGGGCGTGGCGGAATTTGTCCCAGTTTGTACATGGCCTCTTGACTTTCTTTGACCTTTGGCAACCCTTGATGGTGATGTTAATCGGAAGGTGGTCACTTCCTCTGGTGCTCGCGGCCGTTTCCCACCTTAGTGGTATGGACGGCGTGTGAGCCGTGACATCAATGGCACTGCAGCTGTTTGGGGGCCTTATAAAAGTTGGGCCTCCATCGTTAGCTATTACTAGCTCAAGGTCCTCGAAAGCTGTCATGAGCGCTTCCCCTCTTCTGTCTGTTTTGGTGCCTCCCCATACCGTGTTATGGGAGTTAAAATCTCCGCAGATGATCAACTCATCCTTATACTCCTCTCCCCAGTCTCGAATTTCATCTGCCGGCATTGGCGTGCCGTCCGGCCGTACATACCCCAGAAGTATGACAAGCGTTTGACGCCCGACCCGTACTCGCGCCGCCACAAACTCTGCGGACAGGGTGCACAGTCCGCTCGTTTCTAGCTGCACGTGAGGCAAATCCTTGCGTATAAAAAGCACCGCACTGCCGTGTGGGAAGCTTGGGATGGACTGTGTAGTTAGTCTGATGTAACCCGGAAGCGACCGCTTCCCTGGAAGGCCCGCTTCTGTGAACGCCAGTATCGGATATGGATTGCTCTTCAAGTGAATGCTGACTTCGGCGTGTTTCGCGGACAGTCCCCGACAGTTCCATTGTAGCACCGTTGGCAGGTCCCTCCCGTTGCCCACTCCCTGTTGTTGCCGCTGGCTCTCCGAACACCTTTGTTGTGCAGCCATCCTGCTTGCCTATGGCTTTTCTAGCGACGGTTAAGAAAAGGCAAATAGGCGGATCATTTCTTCTGCCTTGTCTATGACGTACACAATCTGTTTGGCCCATTTCTGCGGCAGTCGATTTAGGAACTCTCGGACTCCTTTCAATGCCATTAGCATGAAATCCGGTATCGATGGTGCTTGTGAGCTTGGTGTTCCTTGCCGCGACTCCCATCGTCCCTGCGTTGCCCTGCTGTAGTCGCGTTCCCCTCCAGGCCTTCCTTGCGTTCCGCTGCTATTTGGCTCTGGACTCCCCCTGTTCGTATTCCGCTGTTCCGGCCGAGTCTCCTTCGTTGTATCCCCTGCGTCAGGGCTGCCCTGTTGAACCTGCTTCCCCATCGATTTTTCATTTCCCCTACGATCCCCTTGTGCCTTTTTCCTGCCCTCATGCACCTGTTTGGCGGCTTCCTGGAAGGTTAGGTTTTGGCTCGCCTTCACGCTGCAGATCTTCTTTTCCTCTTGAAGTTTTGGGCATACCGTTGCCGTTGCGGCGTGTGGTTCTTTGCAGTTGACGCATCTTTGGGGTCCGTCGCACCTCCCTTCTGTGTGTTTTCCCGAGCACTGCCCGCATACGGCTTCATTTATGCATGTTTCCGCAACATGCCCGATCCGGAAACATTTTCTGCACTGGAGTGGTCTCGGTACAAACGGCCTTACGCTGTACCTCACTAGCCCAATTTTAACGTGCGCCGGGAGTGTGTCGCCCTCAAAGACAACTTTTACGCTTCTCGACACGCCAAACCGTCTCGCATACACGACATGCACTCCGCAGTCAATCAACTCGACTATCTTCTCCATCGTGACCGTCATGTCTACATCTCCGATGACTCCCGCCCTTGTGTGTTTTGCCCGAGGGAGAAAAGCACGTACTGGGATTCCGCAAATCTTGTTTGTAATTAAAAGGTCCAACACTGCTGCTTCCGTTCTCGCTTCAATTGCGATTATGTTCTTCTTAAGGTTGACCCGAATTTCCTTTATAAGCTTCGGCGCCATCGTCTCCAGTTCATCTGACAGGAGTTGCCAGTTGAGCTTCCTTAGGTTCATCTCCGCCTCGGTCGGGACGACCAGTACCGTTCGTGAAGATTCGGAAAGGTGCACTTTACCTTGGCTGTGCTGTGAGCTGCGCTTTGTCTTTTTCTTCCTCCTGTTGACCGTCTCGAAGTCGTCCTCGTTGTCTTCCGTGTGTCCCATGCTTGCGTCCTCGTTGCCAGCCTCGTCCTCAGACAGGTTGCTGTAGCTCCCACTGAGGTGCCGCTTGGCCGGGATGGCCGGGATGGCCGCTGCACCCTCCGCTGCCATTTCCTCCGTAGACCCCCCCTGCTCGTGATTTCTGCCCGCCGCCCCCCACGAGGGCTTTATAGCTCGCCCTCGACTCTTCGCGTCGTGACCGTTCCGTGAGAGCCCAACGCAGCAGCACCGACACGGCTACCCGCGCACGGGTCCGCCCCTTCACCACCGCCCCCACCACCCTTGAAACCGAAACAGTCGTCTGTTACGCCGAGCACAACTTATCACGACCGCTGCCACCGACGCTATCCTTCATGAAGTGCCGCTGGTGGTGGTGGTGGTATCTTGTTTTGGTTTTCCGTCCCCTAGGTTAGCCTAGCAATTTGTGCCGGCGTTGGCAGGGGACGAGCCCTAAAGAGGGCTGTTTGTAGATCATCTCCCTGGAGCTGTTTGTCCCCAGGTCTGTTCATCTTGCTCTTGTCTAGAGTCGCGCCGCGAGTCCCGTACCGCAGAGAAACTGTAGAAGCACCTTAAAAACCTTCCGGCATTCTCTTTTTGCTCCTTGTGGAAACAGCAACTCTTCCGTCGTTCGTTTGCTTCCGATAGCCAGTCGGCTATACATTATTTCGCGGCTTCTGTCGTATGCGGGACACTCTGTTATGACGTGCTGCACTGTTTCCACGACTGGGCAGTTGTGGCACTCCGAGCTGCGCCGTCTTCCCATCTTCTGCAGGTAGTTGTTTGTGAAAGCCGTTTTCGTACGCAGGCGACGCAGCAGGGTGGTTTCTGTCCGAGTCAGTCCTGTAAGCGCCCCTTTTGGTAGCGCCAGTTCCTCTTCCTCTTCTAGAAAGTGCAATCGTATGCACTGTGCTGCCTGTCCCGGATCCGGTGGCGTTGAAATGGTTGGAGCCTCCCCATGAGCAGCCGTTGCCAGCTTGTCAGCCTTTTCATTTCCTGTTATTCCCACGTGACCTGGAATCCATTGCAACCATGTCTCAGTTCCGTGTTTTTCCAGGTCCCCAAGCGCTGTCCTTGCTGCTGTGGTGGCTGGATCTCCTTGTGCTATGTTCATTATCCTCTGCAGCGCCCCTTTGGAGTCTGTGATAACTACCATTCGCTGTGGTGGCAACTTCACGGCGATACGTAATGCTCTGTCAATTGCCACCATCTCCGTTGTAGTGGATGACGCTGGTGCCGAGAGCCTTCCGTTCCATTCCAGCCCGATATTCGGAATGTACACGGCTACTGTACTTGATGTTCTTGCCCTGTTGACGCTGCCATCTGTGTACACCTGCAGCTTATCTGAGTGGTTTTCTTCCAAGTGATTCTCCACCACGGCCCTAACCTGGTGTATCGTCCCGTCTTTCTTTGACCTCAGGTACTTGATATTCGTGTCGCAGTCCACCCTGACGATGTCCCACGGTGCTACGCTTGCATGCCTTGTCACCTGGGGTAGTGGCAACGTTAACTTTGTAAATTCTTCTGTCGTGCTGTTCCACGATGTCTTTTTCCGATTCTGAATCCGTTCAAGAAACCACCTCCCTGAGGTTGTCGTTGCTAGTCTCGCCAGCTGGAGGAGTCGTCTTCTGCCGGCCTGCTTCATAAGAGGCATCGCCGCCGCCTCGCTGAGGACCGCTTCGTTCCCCGCGTTTCCTGGGACTCCCAGTGCCGTCCGCAGTACCCTCCTGTGCATAGTTTCCAGCTTTTGGACGTCCGACTGCGAGGGTGTCATGTAGGGCAGCCTGTATAGCGCTCTTGATGTCACCAGCGCTGTGTTCACCGTGAGGACGGTTTTCTCCGAGCTTCCCCAGGACGTTCCAGTCAGCCTGCGGATTGCATTTGCTGCGGGCCGACAGGCCTCCAGCACCCCTTTTGTGGCTTGGGCCCACTGCAGCCGGTTCTGAATAATAATTCCCAGGAACCGTTGCTTTGGTACTCGCTTGATGCGCCTTCCCGCCAGCATTACGTCCCCCGGGTGGAATCTCCTTCCATTTCCGCGTACTGCCATCGACACTGCTTTTTCCGTGGATAAAGAGAGACCGGACTCCACCAGATAGTCGTCCACCGCGTCGATTGCTTCTTGCATGCTGCGGATGATCTGGCTTGTATAGATTCCTGCTGTCCACAGGCACAGGTCGTCTGCATAAATTGATACCTGCACCGGCAGTGTTGTTGTGGGCATTGCTTCTGGGAGCCGAGCCATTACAAGGTTGAACAACACTGGGCTAAGTACACTCCCTTGAGGTAGTCCTTTATGTAGGGTCCTTGGGGTAGACGTGGTGTCGCCGGCCTTTACTTGGATGACTCGGCCCGAGAGAAAGCTGTCCAGGAAACCTTGAATCCTGCCTGTGAGTCCGATTTCTGTCAGCCTCTTCAGAACGACCGATCTCTGGACACCTTCGTACGCTTTTTCCACGTCCAAAAACGTCACCATCGTGTTCCGCCTACTGTTCTTTTTCTCTTCGAGGTCGCTGGTTAGGTCCAAGATGCTGTCCTGTGCTGTTAGCCCCTTCCTGAATCCCGTCATACATGTTGGGAGGACGTGATGCTCCTCTAGATACCAGCTCAGTCTCGCCTGAACCAGTCTTTCAAAAAGCTTGCCTACACATGATGTAAGTGCTACTGGCCGATATGACGTAGTCTTTGTTGGAGGTTTTCCTGCCTTTAGAATCGGTACGATGTTTGCGGTCTTCCAAGTTTCCGGAACCTCCCCCTGTTCCCAGATGCTGTTGAACCAGTTCACCAGTGGTTCCAGTGAGTCCTTTCCTATGTTTATCAGGGCCTGGTATGTTATCCCGTCGGGCCCCGCCGCACTCTTTTTCCTGCATTTTCTCAGGGCACTTTGCAGCTCCGCCACACTAAAAGCCGCATCCAAGGGTCCCTTGGTCATATTCAGTACTCCCGGTCGTTCGGGGGCTTCTGCCGGCGCAAATAGTCTACACAAATCGTCAGCCACTTCTTTCGTTGTCTTTTTTAACGCCAAAGCAATTGTCTGGAGAGGGTGTCTCAACCTTGCTTTCCCCGTCATCGAGTTTAATGCCTGCCAGATCTTGGCCAAAGAGGTGTGCTCGTTAGAGTTCTGACACATCAAAGCCCAATATTGCCTTACGAGCGCCTTTGCATGCCTTCTCATCACCGCTGACAACCTGTTAAAGGTGGTCTTATCTTCTGTTCGCCCTGTTCGTCGGTACTTCCGCTGAGCTCTGCTCCTTGCTGCTTCCATTCTTAGCAACGTCAGGTCTAGCATCGGGAAGGATTCTGGTAGCGTGACCCATGTCGTCGCCTCTTCCAAGGCTTGCCTGATCGCCTCCTCTATGTTTCCTTCTGTCAAGCTAAGGGCGTGGCGGAATTTGTCCCAGTTTGTACATGGCCTCTTGACTTTCTTTGACCTTTGGCAACCCTTGATGGTGATGTTAATCGGAAGGTGGTCACTTCCTCTGGTGCTCGCGGCCGTTTCCCACCTTAGTGGTATGGACGGCGTGTGAGCCGTGACATCAATGGCACTGCAGCTGTTTGGGGGCCTTATAAAAGTAGGGCCTCCATCGTTAGCTATTACTAGCTCAAGGTCCTCGAAAGCTGTCATGAGCGCTTCCCCTCTTCTGTCTGTTTTGGTGCCTCCCCATACCGTGTTATGGGAGTTAAAATCTCCGCAGATGATCAACTCATCCTTATACTCCTCTCCCCAGTCTCGAATTTCATCTGCCGGCATTGGCGTGCCGTCCGGCCGTACATACCCCAGAAGTATGACAAGCGTTTGACGCCCGACCCGTACTCGCGCCGCCACAAACTCTGCGGACAGGGTGCACAGTCCGCTCGTTTCTAGCTGCACGTGAGGCAAATCCTTGCGTATAAAAAGCACCGCACTGCCGTGTGGGAAGCTTGGGATGGACTGTGTAGTTAGTCTGATGTAACCCGGAAGCGACCGCTTCCCTGGAAGGCCCGCTTCTGTGAACGCCAGTACCGGATATGGATTGCTCTTCAAGTGAATGCTGACTTCGGCGTGTTTCGCGGACAGTCCCCGACAGTTCCATTGTAGCACCGTTGGCAGGTCCCTCCCGTTGCCCACTCCCTGTTGTTGCCGCTGGCTCTCCGAACACCTTTGTTGTGCAGTCATCCTGCTTGCCTACGGCTTTTCTAGCGACGGTTAAGAAAAGGCAAATAGGCGGATCATTTCTTCTGCCTTGTCTATGACGTACACAATCTGTTTGGCCCATTTCTGCGGCAGTCGATTTAGGAACTCTCGGACTCCTTTCAATGCCATTAGCATAAAATCCGGTATCGATGGTGCTTGTGAGCTTGGTGTTCCTTGCCGCGACTCCCATCGTCCCTGCGTTGCCCTGCTGTAGTCGCGTTCCCCTCCAGGCCTTCCTTGCGTTCCGCTGCTATTTGGCTCTGGACTCCCCCTGTTCGTATTCCGCTGTTCCGGCCGAGTCTCCTTCGTTGTTTCCCCTGCGTCAGGGCTGCCCTGTTGAACCTGCTTCCCCATCGATTTTTCATTTCCCCTACGATCCCCTTGTGCCTTTTTCCTGCCCTCATGCACCTGTTTGGCGGCTTCCTGGAAGGTTAGGTTTTGGCTCGCCTTCACGCTGCAGATCTTCTTTTCCTCTTGAAGTTTTGGGCATACCGTTGCCGTTGCGGCGTGTGGTTCTTTGCAGTTGACGCATCTCTGGGGTCCGTCGCACCTCCCTTCTGTGTGTTTTCCCGAGCACTGCCCGCATACGGCTTCATTTATGCATGTTGCCGCAACATGCCCGATCCGGAAACATTTTCTGCACTGGAGTGGTCTCGGTACAAACGGCCTTACGCTGTACCTCACTAGCCCAATTTTAACGTGCGCCGGGAGTGTGTCGCCCTCAAAGACAACTTTTACGCTTCTCGACACGCCAAACCGTCTCGCATACACGACATGCACTCCGCAGTCAATCAACTCGACTATCTTCTCCATCGTGACAGTCGTGTCTACATCTCCGATGACTCCCGCCCTTGTGTGTTTTGCCCGAGGGAGAAAAGCACGTACTGGGATTCCGCAAATCTTGTTTGTAATTAAAAGGTCCAACACTGCTGCTTCCGTTCTCGCTTCAATTGCGATTATGTTCTTCTTAAGGTTGACCCGAATTTCCTTTATAAGCTTCGGCGCCATCGTCTCCAGTTCATCTGACAGGAGTTGCCAGTTGAGCTTCCTTAGGTTCATCTCCGCCTCGGTCGGGACGACCAGTACCGTTCGTGAAGATTCGGAAAAGTGCACTTTACCTTGACTGTGCTGTGAGCTGCGCTTTGTCTTTTTCTTCCTCCTGTTGACCGTCTCGAAGTCGTCCTCGTTGTCTTCCGTGTGTCCCATGCTTGCGTCCTCGTTGCCAGCCTCGTCCTCAGACAGGTTGCTGTAGCTCCCACTGAGGTGCCGCTTGGCCGGGATGGCCGGGATGGCCGCTGCACCCTCCGCTGCCATTTCCTCCGTAGACCCCCCCTGCTCGTGATTTCTGCCCGCCGTTCCGTGAGAGCCCAACGCAGCAGCACCGACACGGCTACCCGCGCACGGGTCCGCCCCTTCACCACCGCCCCCACCACCCTTGAAACCGAAACAGTCGTCCGTTACGCCGAGCACAACTTATCACGACCGCTGCCACCGACGCTCTGAAGTGCCGCTCGGACGACGGTTCTCTTATATGGCTGCTGGTTCCTGTAGACGGCGCTGCGTTCTTGCTTGGGTCTTGCATGACGATCGGGAGGTGACACAGCGATCCTTGGTGATAGTCTGTCGAAGATTTGCTTGGTGTTTCCGCTTAGATTTCCGAGTGCGCCGCGATAAGCAGGATGACCTGCATGTGATAGATGAAGGGATTATACCATCTTCACAGGCTGCGCGCTGACGTGCCCACTCAATGTTGGCTCCGCCCATGCCGTAGCCTTGACTGCGCTGTTGGTTGCGCCTGAATTCGCCCGCTCGAGTCAGCCGATTTCGGCAACTTGACGAGTTGCAAAGTTCGCCGGACCGTTTAAGAAACATTTAGACAGAACTCCGTCGTAATATTTGACGTGTGGTCTTCCTAGGCGATACTGAAGAGAACTGCATTGTTTTTTCAAAACCAAAAATGAAGCGGAATTGCCCTTTAATACAGGAAGCTAGATCATTTAGAAAAATTAAAAACAGCAAAGGACCGAGGTTACTGCCTTGGTCCTTTTCGACGATATTTATAAGGTGCTTTTCCTTTTAAGATATGTCACTTTGTTAGAGTAATAACTTTTCGAAGCATTTAGCCGTTCCTTGCACGAGGACCTAATCCAATCCACCGGACGTCCGTCTTGCATGCAGCGAATTCGCATTTTTGCTGCGTTGCAGAGGCTGTGTTCTACTCGTTCGTCGTCATTCGCCGAAGAAGTTTTTTTTTTTTTTTTTAAACCCTGTGTAAGCCGTGAGACTTGACGTTGAGAACACGTGGCAATTCTTACTGAAGTGCAGTGCCGCAGAAAAAAGGCACAACTCGTCGAAAGCAAGTTTCGCCGGTCTCGAGCTGTGTTCATAGCTTCCTTGGCACGCCGAAGTGCTGTGTCTCTGTGCCTTCGCACGCTTGGATACGATCAAGAATCGACACAGTGTGGATGGGTTTTGTGACGTGAAAAAATATTAAAATTATTTTGAAAGTGGACGTCGAAATAGCCCCTACCTTTCCTGAAGGGCCGTGTCGTCTGCTGCATGATGCCGCTCAGGCAATTTTAAAAGAATTACGTTCTTCCATGGCACACAACGTAGCGCAAAATATTGTGAATGTTCGTTGGCCAGGAGCGGGCGAAGTGGGCAGACCGTATGGTTTTGGTTTGGGCCCAGTGAAGTTTGGGTCAACGCATCGACGCGTGCGCGCTGACGGCGAACCGTGCACAACCTGCCGATTATATCGCTCCTGATGCAGTAAGTACACCCTTAAGTACTCAATACAGGCTGGTTCTTAGTAAATGATCTAACTACGAGTTACGGCGTTACAGTATTTCAATATACTAATTCAAAGACAAAAGTCCGTTCCTTTTAAGATATGTCACTTTGTTAGAGTAATAACTTTTCGAAGCATTTAGCCGTTCCTTGCACGAGGACCTAATCCAATCCACCGGACGTCCGTCTTGCATGCAGCGAATTCGCATTTTTGCTGCGTTGCAGAGGCTGTTTTCTACTCGTTCGTCGTCATTCGCCGAAGAAGTTTTTTTTTTTTTTTTTTTTTTTTTTTTTAAACCCTGTGTAAGCCGTGAGACTTGACGTTGAGAACACGTGGCAATTCTTACTGAAGTGCAGTGCCGCAGAAAAAAGGCACAACTCGTCGAAAGCAAGTTTCGCCGGTCTCGAGCTGTGTTCATAGCTTCCTTGGCACGCCGAAGTGCTGTGTCTCTGTGCCTTCGCACGCTTGGATACCGATCAAGAATCGACACAGTGTGGATGTGTTTTGTGACGTGAAAAAAATATTAAAATTATTTTGAAAGTGGACGTCGAAATAGCCCCTACCTTTCCTGAACGGGCCGTGTCGTCTGCTGCATGATGCCGCTCAGGCAATTTTAAAAGAAATTTACGTTCTTCCATGGCACACAACGTAGCGCAAAATATTGTGAAATGTTCGTTGGCCAGGAGCGGGCGAAGTGGCAGACCGTATGGTTTTGGTTTGGGCACAGTGAAGTTTGGGTCAACGCATCGACGCGTGCGGCGCTGACGGCGAACCGTGCACAACCTGCCGATTATATCGCATCCTGATGCAGTAAGTACCCCTTTAAGTACTCAATAACAGGCTGTTCTTAGTAAATGATCTAACTACCGGAGTTACGGCGTTACAGTAGTTTCAATATACTAAATTCAAAGAACAAAGTCTGTCCGGGAACCGACCAAAATCTTCATTTCACGTGGGGATCAGCCCTTTTAGCGTTTGTACGCGTACATGGCAACAACATCATTTGTGCCAAAATGTTTCCCTCTGACCAAATTATCTTGCAAGCTGCAGCGGAGATTTTCTGTAAAACTTAGGACTCTTTAGCGGCCGTTTTTAATCTCCCAAACAGCCGTGATTGACAGGATGGTGCGCACACAATCGCGTTTCCTGTTTGCATTGCAAACCTCTATTTGAACCTCGTAGTACAAGCAATTAATACTGAGTTTCAGGTCATTTTCAGAGGCCCCGCCTATCGCTTCGGGCGCGCGCTTCAGAGCATGCTTTGAGGTGGCAGCGTGAGCTCCCGCTACAGATAGCTAGCGTTGCCTAAAACAAACTATCTACTAAAACTTCCTATTATGCATTGCGAATTTATACGTCGTGTCAACGTAGATAAGCGCAAAGGCTACGAGCGCGATCGCTCCTCGAGTTGAACGGCGGCTTTGCCGCACGGGCCACCTGACAATGCTATCCACTCGCGCTTGTAGCTTTTGCGCTTAGACCATGTTAAAATAGTGAGTTTTACTAGATCGTTTTCGGAGGCCCGCTATCGCTCCGGGCGCGCGCTTCAGGACATGCTTCGAAGTGGCAGCGCGAGCTCCTAGACATAGCGTTGCCTGAAACACGATCTACTTAGGGTGCCTTCATGTCCGCTTTGCTTGGGGTTCTTGGGGTGATGACATCTGGCCATTTTGTTTCGAACGCTTATTTTTATTTTTTTGTTCTGAAGCGCATGAAAGAGCGTGTCCCTGCACGCGCTCGTGGCGCTGACTGTGCTACGGCGACATTTTGTTTCCTGCGATTTCTTTTTATTGTAGATCTACTAAAACTCTCTAGTTACACGAAGTACAGACGCGATCGGCAAATATTAAAAATTTAAAACAAAATAAAAAGAACGCCACCCTCACGCGGATTGCAGTTGTACGCGACGCCGCCAACGACTCCACACGGCACACGTCCACACCGCCCCACATGTCCAACGATCGAAACCGAAACTTTATGGCCAACTAGTTCGCCGCGGTGAGGCGCTTTGTGTTTGAGTAGGCTAGAGTAGGCATTTTCTTATTAACTGATGGCAAAGGGGATTTATAGCCTCACTTTCTTTTCAGTACGGAGTGAATATAGACCGTTCCATTAGGGTCATAGCAGAGAGGGTAATAGAGAGAAAAAAATGCCCTCCCCATCTCACTCCGCATGTCGTCTCCGCCGAGTGGGCTGTATGCCTAGCATCCGGCTGGCGTGCAAACTCTTTAATATCGCGTCATTTTGGAATTTCAAGCGCAGATTTTGGTATGCCAGTTATCGTGTAATACTATGCTAGATAAAAAGACTAACAGGGTCCAATTGCGCTGTTACCTGCGTGCAAATAAACAAAAAAATAGGGGAAACTGTGTCAGATTGGCCGGTCTCTCCGGCGAAAAGTAAATCCGGTTGCTGTACCTTTTTTACTATACAAAGTTCGTACTGGTGTAGGCCTTTAGCGACCATGAGTGGAAGTCTGTAATATTAAATAAAAACGTGCTCTCCTACCGCAATAAAGCAATAGTTGAGGGCAGTACGACACTCCCAAAAATTATACTTGACTGCATAAATATATTTAAAGGGACACTGACACCCCCCAAATTTTTTTTTTCCTTTTTTGTCAGGCGATTTATTATGGTGTCGGAATACTACCCAATTAATATTTTGCTACAGAGTCACGTATTTTTTTTAATAAAGCCAAAAAACGCAACTGCGCGAAACCGAAACCGAAACGGAGAAGTGGAGAGGATAGCGGGAGCGGCGGAAGTCACATGGCTACACCCGAGACCGTGCTTTTTTTTTTTTTTTTCCTCTTTCCGCACGTAGCAGACGAAATGCGTCCGTTCGCTGTGGTATTCCTTTGCAGTTATGTTTGTTCCGCTCGCTGTTTTGTACTTCAAGATGAGTTGTTTTGTACATTTAAGTATTGGCAATTAGTAGTGAGTGCCCGAGTGCCGTGGTGAATTCCCGTGATCAGCTCCGAAAAGAATACTCCCAACTCCAAGATGTTGCGTGAAGAGTTGCCTCACATGTCCTGCATCTGAAAGTGGCCAGAGTGCACAAGTTTCCGAAAGATCAACGGGTCGGGATCAATGGCTGGCTGCAATTCCTGTAGAACCATTACGCGAAGCTCGGAAAGCGGACGCTACCCGATTCATATGCTCCTTGCATTTTGTGGAAAGTGATATACACCGAGTTCGCAGGTGTCAAAAATGGAATCCATACCATTTAGTTCAGCGACGTATCGTCCGCAACAATTTTTGTTTCCTGTGATAATTGTAAAAAAAGAAATGTAGACATCGCAGAATGCTTGACAAAAAAATAAAAAAAAAATGAAAGGTGCACCCACACCAGGAATCAAACCCGTGCCATCTGCGTGTGAGCCGGATGTCTTTCCACTGAGCTATTGAAATAACTTTCTCGTACGTAAATTATGCAGCTGGTAGACTGTATGTCGGAAGTTTGCTGCTGATTTCCCTTCAATACATGCACTACCGGCTTGAAGTCGGGCAGCACCACGCATAGGGCACATTCGCACCTCGTAAAGTAACCGTACGCGTGCGTATTCAACTCGAAGTACGCACTTCGTGCTTGACATTTGAGCGAGCGATGTCTTCAGCCAGGAGAAGGGACGACGGCTCGGCGACGTCTTCGTGCAATCGGCTTGCTGGTCGGGCGTGTCGCACGGGATGAGTATCAGTTCTTTTGATTTTTCCGAAATTTCTCTTTCGAAGAAAGACAGAATTCGCCAGTACCGTGAACGACAGTTCTGAAGTAGAGGTCCAACGCCCATCGTCCGCTGCCATCCGCTAGTGCTAGTATGGTGCCTGGATCGCGTCTCCGACTGGTGTGTTTAGCGTCCTATCCCGCCCATACATCAAAAGTGGTCCCGAAGTGGCAACAAATGACGTCACAGAAGCCGGAGTGTCATGCTGTAGCCTGTCGCGATCCTGGCGGGTGGTCGTAGAAATGCTGGCCAAAAGCACAAGCGAACGCGAGTGTCGCTGTCGTCACGGCGTCCCAGGCGTTCCAACTTCCTGCTGCTGCAGCTTCCGTGGACTGCCGAAGTGAAGAGCGACCTGCAGCAGAACAGGCGTCTGCTACATCCACCACAGCTGCCGGGACACCGCCAGGGTCGCGACCGGCGACAGCATGACACTTCTATGACGTCATCAGGCGGAAATCGAGGGACCACTTCTTTGGACGCGGTAAACACACCAGTCGGAGACGCGTTCCAGGCACCATAGTGCTAGTCCCACGATACGCGAAACGACGCCATGTTGAGTGAACGCACAGAAAGCTTCCGGTTGTCTGTGCTACCTTTTTTTTCAATCAACGTATTTGCAGCTTTTTTGAAGCCGCAAAAAATGGGTTTCATATTTTTTTCTATTTTTAATATTGTCTGTGTGCCTTCAATGACCCACGACTTCGATTAAATATGGTGGTCGCATCGATACCTTACAAAACGGCCCGTGACCACGGAAAAGAGAGTGAGCGAGACTCGAACCGGCCAGTTCTTGATCGGCGGTTTTCGGGCGGAAAGAAACCGAATTTCGAGCCGCAAATTTTGTTCTGGGTAGTTGGGCTCTCATATGTCACGTACAACTAAAAACCTCGGCGAGCATAAATACCCTGTCAGTGTCCCTTTAAGTTGACCAACTTTTAGGTTGACAGAGTTTTAGTTAAAGGACACATGCAAAGAAAAAAAAACATTTTTTTTTAAACAGCTTAGATGGAAAATGGATATTATAAAACGATTTTACAACGAAGAAAAAAAATTTTAGAGCTATATTTACGGCGCTATACGAATTTGTAGTTGGCGCCCGCCGGAGCCGCCGCTGGTCACGTGGCTATGTTCCAAATCTTACCCGAGTAACCTGCCTCCTACGTCAGCGGGTAATACCACGTGACATCGCGAGTAAACGGCCGGGATAATCACCTGGATACTACGCGGATTGGCTTCGTCTTGGGCTACGACAAAAAGAAAACACAGCAGCGATGGCAGAAAATAGCAGACGATCCTTTTGATCATGAAGAAAGCAAATATTAATGACGACGCGGTGTTTTTTGAAGTGGATCAACCAACTCATTTTACTCACCTTCCTTTTGAGCTTTATATTGAGATAAAAATTGCTTACTCCGTACAGTTAACATAAAAAAATGTGTTTTTATTAATCAGCGCGATCGCCCTAAACGCATATATTCCACGCATTGCCCGTAGCTCTCAAGTTTTGAGCAGCGCTCCAGGCGAGCAAAATAGAATAATTGGCTCGCGTTTCGAACATGCGTCAAAACGCTTCTCCACTACAGTTTTTTTATACTCCGTTCCATTATAAGTGCCAGCGTAGCAGAGGCTACAAGAGCGAGCTCCGAGCTTTCAGCGTCCCTGCCAAGCACGCGCGCTCGTGCAGTGCGAGCGTCGTTCAGCGGAACATGCTTTAGCAAGTATAGCTTCGGCTTCGCTATCAAGGAAAGTGAAACATACGGGCTCACGGAAGCTATGAAAGAGAGCAATGAAATGATAAAGCTGAAAGGAATGTGCAATGGGACGCTGAAGCCGCAAGCTGCGTAATTCTTCTTTTTTTTTTTTACGTTTTGTTCTTGCGCGTCTACAGATGCTGACAGATGCTTGCATTCGAACGTAGCACGTGCAAAATTGAACGTTACAGCGCCGCCTGGATGGCGCTGCCACCATAACATGGTCGCGTCTTGCGGACGCGCTCGCGCCCCCTGCCCGAGAGCAACGGGTCTGATGTTTTGCAGAAATTGATTCCACACAGTTGTAGTGGTACAGCGCGAGGATGCTTTCTCAAGAATGATTTGAAACTTATGTTCGCTTTGACGCGAATATGATTACAATAAAATCTTTGAAGCCTTTACTGCTTTACAAGTGTCATCCTCTCATTACACACACTTTGGAGGAAACAAAAATACTACCTTATCATTTACTGCGTTCAAACATTTTCAGTCTTGAACGTGAGAATACGGCATTCCCTCCAACGCCGAAGACGAGAATGCGGAGAAGCTCCTGTTTACGCTCGCACTCTGATAATAACAAGTATACCTTCCCGGGGGAGGTGCACGATCTGGATGTAATGCAGTCAATTCGTGAGTTGAAAACAGCAAATCGCAATGACCACACATGCTGCACCTCATTCTTTGTCACTTCGAACGTCCGCCACCAAAGCCAACGGAGCAAGCGAGCTTTCGGCGCAGAAAGCAGACGACGAACAGATCACGTGACGTATTTACTCGATTTGATCCGACGTTACCCCTCGATCGAGGAGGGTAACGTGAGTAATTACTCCAGAGTAAACAACCCGCTTCTGAAACGCGAGTTCTGACGTCATCGAGTAAGCTCGAGTAAATTTTGGAACGCCACGGTACGAAACCTTTACTCCGGAGTCGGATCGAGTAAGTTTTGGAACACAGCCGTGGTAGGCCCGCACGCCGCCGCCCTGCGTCGCCGGAGCCGTAAAGCCACGCCGCCGCCGCACGCTGAGCGTTGTGCGAACGCCGCTTCAACGCGTTTCTCCACGCCGCCGTCGCCGCCGCCGCACAAGTTCGTCTGGTTCGGGGCGCCGCCGCCGTCATCTGACCGGCGCACAGGTCGACCACGTCTGCTTGCGCTTTTTCAGGAGTTTCTTTTGGACTCTAAAAGTTACTTACTAATCTTAGTTTTTTGTTATACTTCAAACAAAGATGAATAAGTTACTTTTAGAGGCCATAGGAAGCTTCCGAAAGAGCGCGAGCACCACGTGACAAATATGGGCCTGTCACGTGATAAATAAGGGCCACTTTTCCGCGGCGCCCGCGGGCGCCAACTACGTAAATATAGCTCTAAATTTTTTTTTCTTCGTTGTAAAATCGTTTTATAATATCCTTTTTCCATTTAAGCTGTTTAAAAAAAATGTTTTTTTTTCTTTGCATGTGTCCTTTAAGCAGTAAGAGATAACTTTGCAAAATGTTCTAATACAACAAAAAATTTAATCGCAACCGATGTATGCGCTATTATGAATCAGCGGCGGAAACGACGGCGCGTTAAATCAGGTCGAAATCTCTACCGTTCTTCCCCATGTTTCTGTCGACTATCATAAAATGACGGCTGACTTGCTTGGACCCTTGGTCTCGGACGAACGCTGGTTTCAAGCGAGCGCTGAGCAGCACAGCAAACAGTAAAGCCCACAAATAATCACGAACAGCTCGTAAAAGAAAAAGAAAGAGCGCCAGGGACAAGCCCGCCAGCGAAGATGGACAGCTACGAGCACGGCGTGTACATGACCACCTTCAGCGTCATAGCAGCGGGGATCATGCTGCTTCGCTTGCGGCGCAAACGACACGAACGTCGCATCCGAATGCTGCAGCAACGAAACCGCAGGCTCGTCGCGCTGCTAGCCTCGGCCACGGCGCGCCGATCCCCGTCCCCGGAACCTCGACCCGCGAGAACCGCGGCCGGCGGCACCGACCGCGTCGGACGTCGGCGCCGCGTCTGGGCCCGGGTCCGCAGCGACAACTTCTGGCAGCACATCATCTCGCCCGACTTCAGCGCCCAGGACTGGTTGCACAACTTCCACGCGAGCCAGGAGACCTTCCAGCATCTGTGCGAGGCCCTCCGCGAACACATTCAGACCCAAGACACGGCCTGGCGGCCCGCTACCCCTGTCGAAAAAAAGGTAGCCGTCTTCTTGTGGCGACTCGCCAACAACTGCCACTACAAGGTACTCAGCCAGCTCTTCGGCATCGGCAGGTCGTCGGCCTGCCTCGTCCTCAAGGAGGCCGTGCAAGCCCTGCTCCTACACGTCGCGCCGAGGATAGTGAGACCCGCCGAAAACACCATGGCCTTCTTCGAAGAGGTCTACGGGCTCCCTGGTTGCCTGGGCGTCCTCTGTTCGACGTACGTCGCCGTCAACCCGCCGCTTTACGTGAAGGCCGAGTACGCCGTTCCCGGCGAAGAACAGTCGGGACTCCACGCCTGCCTCCTCCAAGTCGTCATCGGCAGAGACGGACAGATCTCGGCGGTCAGGGCCGGTCAGACGCCTTCGAGACCAGGTCGCCTCGAAGACTGGGCGTTCCCCAACGAACTCCTCGGAAACACTCAGCAGATGGGAGAGTCTGGAGCCTCTGAGTCGTCCCTGTTCTACCTCATCGGGGACTCCTCTTTTCCGCTACGGCCCGAAGTCTTGACGCCGTACCAGCAGACGGCGACCAAGGTCCAACGTACCTTCAACAGCGCCGTGTCCGGGGCGCTCGGCTACGCGGAGCAGACGGTCTTGAAACTCAAGGGGCGCTGGAAATGTCTGGCCCAGAAGTATGAGGGGGACCTCAGCAATGCCGGGGACCTGGTCGTGGCCTGCTGCGTCCTGCACAACATCTGCGAGGCGAGGGGCGACAGGTTCGATCCGCGATGGTCCGAGGGGGTGACGGCGGTCCATCCGGCCTCCAGGAACATTCAGGGGGTCAGCGCGGAACTGGTGGATCAGGCGAGGATGAAGCGGGACGTCGTCGCCATCAAGTTGACAACGCGGGACACTTGAACCTTTTTAGTTGTTCTTGCATTGAGGCATCTTAATCCGAGATCTCTGGTTTGCAGGGATAGCCAGCACCACAGATCTTCCAGACGGGACTACTATGGCCCGTTTTATTTTGACGGTAGGCCGTGATTTCGACCTAGGCATGGGGCAAGGCTTACTTGGGAAGTGCTTGTGGTTCCCCAAAAACATTGTCTTTGCACAAGGACTCTTGTGGGAAAAGGTGCATTTCAATGTGATCAGCATATATTTTTGTGGCCTTTGCATCGATTGGGATCAGCTAAACTGCAGTTGAGAGCGGACAAGGGAAATTGGCAGCGTGACCAGTGGAAGTTGTTGCTATACTTTGTTTCACCATACGTCCAGACGCAGCGGACACTACAAGCCATCCTAGCCAATCCTGCTCTGTGATCATAGCTTGTGATAATGTCTCCACACGTCACAGGGCCCCCTCTCCAAGGTCACGTGACGCTCACGTGGCCTTTGATTGGCTTCGATGGCTCTTATTATCCTCTGCGCCTGGTGTAGGGTGCAACGGACTGTAGTACGAGTGAATAAACCATTTGCAGAAAGTGCTGGCACTGGAAGGTGATCCAGTCAGCTTCTGTTCAATACCAGCTGTAGTAGATGAGACGACCTAGGCGAAGGCAGACGAGCAACTGCGCTTACCGACGCCGGGTGGCGTTGGGTCTCCAGTGTCACATGGTAGATGCCACAGGAGAAAGGAGTACAGGACGTTCCCACAATTCATTGCGCACCTTGTGCATAGCCTTCTGGGATTCCTTCAAATGACCTATTGTGCTGGCCAAAGCTCTGCCAGGGTTCTTTGATTGTCTCAATGCCTCAGGGTTGTTCCTGAATATTGGAAGTTACAGAAGCTAAAGTATCTGCATTGTTTTGCTGTGTACAGTGCAAGGTGGAAATGAGGGAATTGCCGTTGGTGGCCGGGAATGCATCTCTCAGCAGCTCGCTACTATCGTCATTGCAGTAGTGACATGACACTAGACTCCTGTCCCAATTGGACTGCCTGCTCTGGAAATTAGACCCACCAGCGAACTATGCTTTAAACTCTTGATGCTACAAACATTGCCTTCGAACATCAGGGCCCCCTCCGAATGAAGTTTCTTCAGCGGAAACATTGCGCAATGTTTTCGACACTGCTGCCTTCTCAAACTCTTCTGCGATCCCCATTTGTTTTGTTGTTTCTTTAGTGGTAGTTTCGACTTTTTATATTAGCGTTCATGCATGGTGCAGGCAGGATTCACAAGTTGAGTATGGATTGCAGCCGAGCAGACTTTACGACTTGCGACGTCTCGGTACCATCGCGGTTTGTGTTGGGAATGCCGTGATGTATGTGTTCTGTCCTTTTTGCGCAGTATTATTTTGTATCTCACATTGTGGTTCGATGCCAAAGCCAGTGAAAATGTAGGCGACCGACTCGCATCCATACTTCCGTTTCGTTGCTGTTCGCATCGTCGGTCGCGTACATTCCCATTACTAAAAGGGGCCATCTCGGCCCAAAACAAGAATTTGTTTTGTTCCATCTAAGAACAGAAAAATCCTACAGCTTCTTTCCTGTTTAAAATCTGGCAGTCCAGCTGCTCACTTTATTGAAATGACGATGTACCGTTTTCGTGTTTTTGAAAGCACCGGATAAAGTAAGAACTGAAGGGACAACGAGCACGCATGCTGGTGGCATCTATGATGTGGCCTTGGGACTGCATTTCGCTAGAGCAAAGCTTTTTTTGCAGTATTGCGAGATCAAGCAAATACAGTCGAATCTCGTTTATTCAAACTCGAGGGGGGCCGAAAATTTGTTTGAATAAAGCAAAGTTTGAATTATCAGGAGTTTCCTCCCATAGAGACGCATAGGATGGGACCTGTATGTCAACTTGAATTATCCGCAAGTTTGAATTAATGAGAGTAAACTGTACATACTATCTACAAAAAATGGTTGTTTATAACGTTGTCAAAACATTTTCGAGCCAGCTGTGAAAGAATAATGCGTGAAAACAATGCGGAGCGCAAGTTCGTCTGCTCCTTTTGCAGGGGTTGTGGTGACGTTAGAACGCCGAGCTCCGACTGGCTCTGACTGAAGAATAGTGGGTAGACCTCAAGGCAGCTTGCTTTGAGGTCTACCCCCTATCTTTAAATCGGAGCCAATCGGAGCTCGGCATTCTGATGTCGCCACAACTCCTACAAAAGAAGCAGACAAACTTGCGCTCCGCATTGGAAATGTACGGAAATCGCGAGTGTTCCATGGCTGCCTGATAGATGGCGTTAGTGTGTTCCCTTGTTGTAAGAGATTGCACTTCATTGTTTGTGGCAAAGTGTGGCATACGAGTTGGGACAACAAGAACGTACAGAAATACTTGCATCTTTAATCGGTGTCTCGAAAAGTGGCATATGTACAGATGTTGCTTTGAAAAGCAAAGGGAATGAACATGTCAGATCGCTCTCTTCTGGAATGTTTTCGTAAATGCTATATAATGCCTATAAGAGATTGGCGTTCTCCCAAAAATAGCAGCTCCGATAAAAAATAAAAAAGTGTAAAAAACTATAAATGTGAACCACATCCGCGCACAACAATGGACGCAACTCCTCTCAAAAGCACCTGCAAAAAAAAAAAAATAAAAAGGAAAAGAATCTGTCTTTCTTGTTAATGAGAAATGCTCCACAACCGACACACCGTCAAACGTGGCACCAAAGCTTCCAACAACGGTTGGAAGCCCCAACAACCGTTCGCCTGTCACTAAACAACACGTCCCCTCAACGAGAATAGCCTTTTCTGCCAGTATGGAGCTAGTAGATTGCAATGACACGTCAAAAAGGTGACGGAAGAATCAAACGATAGGTTTAAAGCACTTAGCTCAATAAAAAAAATAAGCACTCGAAACTGACCGTTCGAATTTACCCTAGGAAGCGGCAGTGCACGATCGTGTCGCGGTAGAAAAAAACCCACACTTTTTCTCGCAGTTGCCTGTTGAGAGTTTCCTAGTTAAAAAGACACTGAACATCAACACTGTATGGTCGGAAACTTTGTGCAAAGCTGCCTCAATCACAGAGTCGGCCTTGTTGACAATATCCGCTTGGCTAACGTCTTAGCATACTGAATTCAAGTGAGAGCTTCAACTGTACAACACTGAAAAGCCCCACGAGAAACGTTTTGCATCTGGTGCATTAATAATCGAACCGGATTTGGCTTCAATTACTCTAATCGAAGCTACACACGTCAACATTTCAGGTTATGCACTCCGTACGTCTGTAGATACAACACAAGGAAAAGTATATGTCCGAAAACTACGAGATGAAGTGGACGCAACCGCTCGATGCTGCGTCGCAGCACGCATCGATCCCACGTAAACAATGTAAAAGTTTAAAAATCCCTTCATTAAGTTACAGAGAGGGATATCATAGATTCCACTTCATAGAGACTGGTTGCCTTATTTGTAAGAGGTAGCGTACCAATGAGGCTTCTGTTCTTTTGCTAAGGACGAAGATGACCGCATTCACATTCGCAGAGAAGTCCAGTCACTCTCGGGGCTCGGACAGTCTCGCATACCGGCTAATACGCAACTCAAATTGAGATTCGACGGCTCCCGATCACAGGTATGCTCGAAACGGCAGGTGAAAGCACGGGCACGGCGTTTGCCTCGCCGACTCTGAGCCGACGGCAGGTTCCATCGAAAGTTGCGATGAGTCCCGGCATCTCCCGTGTTTTGATTGCTGAAAAAGAGAACGTCGCTTCAACACACAAACATAATTTACATCATAGTCTAAGCCCTGATACATTGAGAAATATAATACGGCGCAACCCACTTATAATGATAATGAGAAAACCAGAAAATTCAGTCTTTACAACCGATTATCGTTGTATCTAGACTAGAAATTGATCTGTTTCTATAGTCTAGAAACTAAAGGTTACAAGCAGTACATCGTTATATGTGGCATCGTTATAAGTGGACTGCACGGTAATAGACAAGAGATTTTGTGTTGTTTGTTAATATTTCATTTCTCAGCGTCTCGGAGCTTAGATTATTATGTTTCCTAACCAGCTCGCCTGCATACTTTTGCTTCTTGCAAAACTCATGTTGTCTACTAGACAAAACTAAAGAGCTCGCGCTACTAATCCCGTTTCGCTGTGCACTGCCCGATTACATTACCGGTGCTACTCCGCATATTTCTACTCAAACACACAACCAGAGAGAGCCAATCCACTGCAAACGGTATATTGCATTGACACGTTGAAGCACCTGTTGAAAGAAAAAGAAACCAAAAATCCACGACATCATGTTTTTAACGTATGCACAAATTTGTTTGAAAGATGCTTCGACCCTCACGCGCAGCTTCACTGCGGAAAAGTCGTACCCGCGACACCGCAAGCCAGATGCAGCTCCGAAGTTCATAGGTTGACCAAAGTGAGGCGCCACATGCCACCAGTTCTACATCCATTGATGCGTTACCACCTGTACCTAGTTCGGGTTCTCACCCCTACATTTTAACGCGCTGCGGTGGAAGACGGCCTCAATCACCATACGGTCGACACTCTCCGTCTGCCTGAGCCAATCGGAAAGCCCCTCTCCCGACGGAGTTGCGTAATATGGGGCGCCAGTAGGTGAATTTCTACCTTTAACTGCTGCAACGGTTTTCTTTGCTACCCGTCCTCATCACGCACGCATGGATGGCCCGGACGCGCCGACGCGAAGTTGGCAAAATTGACACATCAGAACTGGAGGACCTTTTTTGCCGTCAGTGTCTCCTACGAGGCCGTTCGATCGCTAGAAGCATGTGAGGTCCAAGCAACATCTTGGTTTTTGCTCGAAGCACGTGCCCTCACCTGGGATGTCGCGTTTGGAAATGTGCGGAAGACTGGTACCCTGGATTTTTCTTTACTGCAGGTGAGTTCTAGCTGTGTTCTGTGACAGTTTCCTTTATGTAAATATATTTAGTCGTAAGACAGAAAAAGAAAGGTCCATGAAGTTGTCCGCAAATGTTAAACAAGTAAAACTAAACCTTTTTTTTTTTTATAAAGATGTACATTTGTTGATTTAAGTTTTAACCTCCCTGAGAACTTTGCAAATTAGTCTTGCTAAACGTGGAACAGTTTAAAATGTGCCGAAGCAACCGCACACGAAGTGAGCTTTGTTTCTTCTAGATATTTGCAGAGTGATGCTGTTATATCTACTTATCAGAAGTTCCCCTCCCCCAGTGCAGATTTCATCGAGGTACTCTATAATAAGTCCGCAATCCAGTCGTGGCTGCCTCAAGGTTCAAGTGCCTGCGAAACTGTATTGTTCTTTGAAAAATACAAATAAACAATTGGCAGATTTCTTTTGCTGTTTGATATAATGCCTTGTACCTGTAACTCTGAGGGGGCGTGCGTTTTTCGAAGACAGCTGTTGAGCACATAAGCTGTATTTAAATGTTCTGGGCTCAAACAAGCCATCTTTGAAAATTGCAATCGAACCAGAGAAGTCACAGTAACGAATGGTCAGAACATGGAACACTGAATACGTGGAATGGAAGGAAAGAAAGAAAAAGGGGGAGCGGGGAAAAACTGAGGCAGCTGCGACCAGCGCAATTGGCACCGTTAGTGCTTTCTGTTGGCAGCTTTGTGCAGATTTTACTTTCTGCCCAAATCTAGTTCCCCATTCTGCCGCAACGACGCGTGTCGCTAGTTTTTCGCTACCACAGTGAAGGCTAGAGCTGCACACGACTGACGCCGCCACCATGGCTGTTGCCTTGCTGCATTGCACCAATGCCGCAGGGGGAAGACGCACTCAATCAAAATAAACTGGTCACTCGCACCATTTTAAAGAAATGTTTAAAAAATAATAAAAAAATATTTCGAACACTATCATTTAGTTTTTGAAAACAAACTCAAATAAAACTATATCCTAATCGAGGGTTCAACTCCCTCAAAACTTGCACATGTCCTAACTTGCACGAAATGCACGCTTGCAGTGCACATTTAGTATACTGTCGGTGCTAAACAACGTAAGCACTATTCTCGTGGATGCATATTTTGGCACAGATGCAACGTCCATTTACTAACTCAAAATAGTCACTAATTTCTCACCCAGTTACACAGCCAATAACTACCCCAGACATCCCAAACCGCTGACTGCAAAGGTCCGCAAGAAGCAGACGCTCCACCGACCTTTCGGACTTTACAATCTGGTGAGCAGGTAGGAGAAGCCCAAGGACAGGAAGCTTCCCAAGTGGACCGCGGTGGCACTCGTGTAGGCCGACGTGCCCTCCCCTGAAACGAACGCAAGTAGGTAAGACACAACGTCGGCACCATGAAGCGCGTCGGGAAACCCGACGAGCTCACAGATAATCCGCTCGTTCCCCAAAGAAACCATCCAATGGAAACTAATGCGAGACAACCTGATGACCCCAGGGCTTAAATATAATCTAAGGGGATTATCCATCCTGGACTGATAATCCCTTTCGTGCTTGTTTTGGTAAGGAACCCACCTGTCCATTGGGTTAGTTGGAGCATCATGAATTCACATTTGCAAAAACAGGAGTGTATAAACAAAATCTGATCCCCATTCCCTGGTTCATGAATGAGCAGTATTTATTACGCACTAATAACTAAAAAAATAAGAAAAAAAAACTTGCATGGGGTTGTTTCAAGGAACCTGTGCAGAAACTCGGTATCAATTCCTGCTGGTTCCCTCTTACCAGTACCTCACAGAAGAGTAACAAACCTCGATGAAAACTACAACGAAAAAAGTCCACTCTTTTTCAGCTACCAAGGCGTCCCCCCCTAGGAACACTACTATGTAGCATCAACCAAGTTGTGCTGCGTGAGAAAGAAAAAAAATTCCAATGAGAAAGGAGAGGCTTACCAACGCGGAACTCCCAAGGCGGCGATGACATCTTGCCGTCCCCTCCGTAGCTCCAGGCGAGGACGCGGAGCTTGTACACCTTGCCCGGCACCAGGCCCGTAACAATGGCTTCCAAGTCCTCTCCGTCCAGAGCCTTGTAGACCTCCTTGGCCGAAGTAAGGTCCTGATCCGCCTCCCAGTAGCGGACCTTGTAACCCTGCGGTGCCGCAACAAAGGCACAAGCGAAACAAGCTCTCAGAGACACTGACAGGATCGCTTGCCGGCGACAACATGACACTTCTACGATGTCATCAGGCACCGCAGCAACACCGCAAAACCAAACGAGAGAACTTCCAGACGAGACAAGTTGCCGGACGTGCCTGGATGGACTCTTCCTCGATGGAGGGCAGGACACCGCGCCAGGTGACCTTGACGCTGGTGTCCGAGTGCGCCCGGACCTTGACGCTGGTCGGGGGCCTCAGGGGCGCCGCCTTGAAGGTCTTGGCCACGAAGAACTCGCTCTCGGGGCCCGAGCCCGCATCGTTGTATGCCATCACGGCCACCCGGTACTCCGTGTTGGGCTGCAGCCCCACAATGAGCCCCCAGTTCTCGATGCCCCGCTTGAGCAGCACCAGGGAGTCGAGCTCCGGGTTGGCGTCGCTCTTCCAGTACTTGATCTGCGGCACGCCAAACCGGAAACATGCTCCATCAGGTTCTACTCCGACACGCCTCAGAGACATCTATAGAAGTGAGGAGAAATCGCGGCAATTTCTACGCGGAGCAAGCACCGGGCGGCAAAAACGTCGCGCCTTTGCGATGCGGCGCAGCGACGTCGGCGAAGAGAATGCTGGCTGGTACAAACAATTTTTTGTATGACGATGCATCAGCAGCTGCGGCTGAGAGTCTAGCAACTGGGAAATGGTATGTTCCCTCTGCAATCTTGTGACGTTGAAGCGTAATAAACCACGGCTGTCTCTCGGTCAGATGACACGCCATCTTGGGTTGTCCCAAAGTCGGCTTGTTATAGAGGCCGAGCGACATGCTCTGCCCATTGGCCAAGCTATCTCAATATGAAAAGCTCCGATGTGCTCGACTGCACTCCCCTAATTAACATTTGCCTAATTTGCGTCCCTTTTTGTTATTGTCATTAAATTTACAAGACATGCGCCGGTGTCTGCAAGTTTATGGATATCCCCGCCTGCAGAAGAGAAATTGCATAAAACAAAGCGCACCGGCTTGACATAAGTAACGGTTTAATTGGACGTTTCGTCTTCCCTAAAGGAGACATCAACGCACCGTGGGGGGCATGACCGATTAAAAGAAGAGAAGACACACAAGGAGCACAAGCACACGAGAAGGAGAAGGCATTCGAAGCTGAGCCTTGAACAGTAGTCATGTGCGAATAGTGGATTTTGAGTTGGAAGCGAATAGCGGTTTTGGCCCAATATTTTCCAATCGGATATCGAACAGTTTCTCCAAACTTTTCACTACCGTGCTCCATGCTTATCAAAGTAGCGCCGAAGCCACGCCTCTCCGAAGCAGAGGGAAAGGGGAGAGAGGAGGAAGCCCGTCAGCCGGCGTCACAAAAGGACCGACTGGGGGACCCGCCGCGGCTGGCCGCGCTTTCCTCGTAGGCTGCTCTAGTGTCTTTTCGAGCCGTCGTCGTTCTGCCGCTGCATAGCGCTTGCTTTGATCCGTTGACCGGTCATGCTATTCACTCCATCGCATGACGTGTTGATTGTTCTCTTGTTTGTTCACGTGTTTGCAGAATTCTCGTGGCACCGAACCAACTGACTAGTGCTGTTGCAGGATGCCGTACTCACGTGTAGCCGCCAGCTTTCACGAACAGCGCTCGTCGCAGTTGTTCTTCCCGCTTACCGTCTTTTCCACTTCGTCACCGAGATTTTAAAGGGGTGGGTGGGTTTGAGCAGTACACCGTTTATTGTTCGAAACGTGTTTCGGACGGCGCATATGAAAACTATATACGTATGGGTTTGGGTCTGAAGAAGTCTCGCCTGAACCCGACGCTCTGTCGACCATCTTTGAAGGTAAGAAGGCAATTCAGCGCATTAAAAGTCACAAGCAAAGGAGGAAACGTAACTAGGTAGGAATTGTAGGTCGACTGTTCTAGAAAAAAGCTATTACGTTATTAGAATTGTGCAGTGTGCTAGAAAAGCCGCGATCATTTAGCCGAGTAGCGGGTTTCTACTGGCTCTCTTGTGTTAACCGCCTTATATTAGTGTTTTGGAGTTGGTTTCTTATATTGTTGAAGTGACCATATTTTCCGGACCGACTCCGGTCCGGGAAATCTGGGAAACAAAAGAAAACAATCTTGGGTAGCCCAAGATTTTTTTCTTTTGCCTTTAATCTACTCGGCTACCCAGTCACTTGGGAGAGGAGGGCTTGCTCTAATAAGTGGTCATGCAATTCATAATGCGACTTTCACGGTGCAACTTGTTTTAGCATAAACATTTTTTTTACAGTTGCTGACATTATTTGAGGTCACATATTTTTTAAGCGTAAACATAAATTTTGTTAAATTTTCCTTCCAAAGGTTCATATTCTCTTCAGGAGAGCTTTTTGGAAATACAAAGCATGTGACCTTCTCTTCTGAATTGAGTTCTTTTTTTACAAGTTACGCAGTGTTTTTCATATAAAGATTGTGTTCTGCAATTATTCTTTGTGCCATAGAAATGCGATCGGACGATGATAATGCTTGGTGGTGGTGTGATGCAGTCAACAAATCTTGGTAGAATTATGCGAATATAGAGGCCCAGGAAGCTTTCACGATTTTGACATCAAATTAAGGGCTGCCGGGCACACATCTCCGATTTTTCTAAAGCTATAATGGCGTAATAGTTTGTGGCAAACAAACTAAACGCAGCGGAGGGTACCGCTATCACAGGGATGGGCCTTCTGCGCAGTTATTCGCATAGTGCGCAAGGACATGGCGGTGGCAGAACGGTGACCCTGTTTTATCACCCGTCTCATCTCAGGGGAAGCTCTCCTGTCGCCCGAAGCCGATTATACTATCCCTTCAAAGTTGAAACCACTTCACAACAATGCAGCCTGCACGCTTACGCGTCCAGCAGCTGGCAAGCACGAAGGCGGATGTGCGCAGAATTCTTGTCCTCGGACGACCGTTTTGGGGAGGGTCACGCTAATCCGGCTTGAGGCGTCCCGTCAAAAGCACTCCGTTTATTGTCAACGTTTTAGGTTACAATAAGTAGCAGTCAGTACGTTCCTGATGGTATGAAGCCGGCTATGTCGGCGCCCGCGCAAGCGGTTCCTCGTGTTTGCGTTTATTACTGCGGGGGGTCATTTTCCTACTTTGCCAACGGCTGGAACGCGTACTTTGTCACGTCTAGGGTCGTTTGGACACATTCCTCTTTCGGATCCACCGAAAGATTTCGAAAAATCAGAAGCCGAACCCGATATACAAGAGCAGAAGACCCGGCGCCCGGCTACTTCCGCAAGCGACGGAGCAAGCGAGAATCGAGATGGTCCTTTTATTAACGAAATTCAGGTGAACTCGCACAGGTTGTTCCCAACCTTCTACTTGTTCACTTCTAAGCTCAGTTAATTTTAATATAGCTATATTTATGAACTGTGGCATGTAAACGACAAAATTGTCACAGCTATCCTAATCAAAGGGATTTATAAACATGCTTACTACCGTAAAATACCGGGCAAGTGCCTACTCAAACTTTGGAGATAATCACAAAAAAATGGGGGATGGGCGCTTGTCCGGTTATCAATTTTACATATAAATGTACTGTGCGCATTTTCTCAGATCTTACAAATTTAGTAATGGGCACTCAATGGGGCATGGGCGGGTGCGCGGTATTCTACGGTATATGCAAATATTCTATCTCCATTTTCAAATCCGATAAAAAAAAACAAGCACAAATGACGAGCCTGGGTTGTCAAGACACTGATGCCTAACTCATGCTCTTGCATAATCGCGACAGGTTAACCCCATTGAGTGCTCTTCTCATCGGGCACCTGTGCACTGCGGGGAAGCAATACCCACGGAGCCCACAAGTATTGCTTCTCCGCAGTGCACAGGTGCTCGGCGCGAGGCGCACTAACGGGACTAGTCTGCCAAGATCGACAATTTGAAAAGTATGAATATCTCAGCTCGTCTCGAAACGAATATTGAATAGTGCATTATTCGAAAATTCGAATATTCATACAACACTATTAAACAGGGTGTGCTCACCCTGTGTCCGATGAGCTTTCCTCGAATCTTCTCTCGGGTGATGTCCAGGGGGGTCCATGTAACATTGAGGGCGGTCGAGTTGTGGGGGAGAGCAAAGACCCCCGACGGCTGCACCTGGGGCATGCCCTCCGCTGAGAAGACTTTCACCGGATCCGAGATGGGGCCATCGCCACGCACGTTCACCGCCTGCACTTGCACCTGCAGACATCAAGCGACGTTTAGGGCTTGGCAGTATTTACGAGATCAAATGTTCACCGCACTCTTAACGAGGCTCAGACTAGGAGTGTTCCGTGTATTCGGTAAATACTAGGGGTGTGCGAATATTGAAATTTTCTAATACAAATCGAATATGATTATTAGGAAAAAAAAGCACTTTGACTATTGAGTATATTTCAAATGTAGTAAGATAGTAAGCTGGGCTAGCTGGTATGCATTAAACATGATGACGACGCGCTTCTCTTCCATTCTCTTCTTACCTCGTCTGTTCTGTCTATTTGTGCGCAGTGTATCATCATGTTTCGAATGTGTCTGTACCATTAAGAAATAACGAAAGAAAATATGCAAATACTTTCTTCACCTTCGAAACTGAAAATGATGTTGACAAGCTCAAGTAAAGGAAACTATACTGACTAGAAAGCATATAAACAATGCAGCTGGTAACGCAGCTATTATATCTATCACCCGTCAACTGTACATAAAAGCAGGCAAAAGGTTCAACTAATAAGTTATACAAATTAACAAAATTAAGACTGTACAAAATTGCACAGGTCTACATAGCATGTAGAAAAGCAACCTGCAATGTTGTCACACAAACAACTGGTAGTGACCTTCTTTTCAAGAAAATAATTGAAATTGCCCTTGACTAGCCAGCAAGTTAGATGTCAGCTGCTAATGCAATTATTGCAAATTATCATACAAGAAAATTAATTGTTCCAGATGTTCAGTATGTAAGCACTCCCTTTTCTCAGTGACAATTGCTCCTGCAGCACACAAATATAAGGTCGCTAGAAAAGTGGCTCACAATGGCAGGCTTGACAAAACGAAAACCAAAACTGCTTCTTTGTCGTGAGCTAGTACATACCAGGTTCGCACAATTCTTAACGCTCACCTTTTCCCACCAAAATCAATGCTCAAAACTACATGCGCATTACAAACAAACCCAAAAACCAAAAGAGAACCGCAATACTCATTATAAGGCGACTAGTTTCATGGCCATCGTGACCGCTTGTTTATATTCGCCATTTTGGTATCCGTATCACGGGCATTTTCTCGCACCTACGGACTGGTGTCTGCCGTTTTAAAATGGAAAAACAAAAAAATTTCACTTGGAGGCTTTATTTAAACGAAAGGTCATCACATTGATTGAAAAAAATAATAATGGAGCAGCACTGTGTGGCCTCGCAATCCCAGCGACCCGACGAGCTCGCAAAGCGTTGTTTGGAAGAGACCCTTCCAGAGGTGCAAGAAGCGCGGCACCTAAAACGCTTTAGATGAAAGCAAGAATTGCCTCTGTGGACAGCGAAGAACCATCGTCGGTCGGACTTCGACAACGGCGACTAGTGCACGGTATTAATTTTTATGTTGGCACGCGTATTCTAAAATCTGTCCTGTGAGGTATGTGTTAAACCTTCATTATTTTATCTGCGTGGTAAAATCGGCAGCAATTTAGTTTTAATGTGAAAGCATTAACTGTCCCATGGAGCACAGCCAGAAATTTGTAACCGTGAAAACGGCTCCTAAATTCCCTCCCTCAGCAAAACGGCTGCGACGCGTTATGGTTCTAAGGAACGCCACCGCACAAAGAAGCTCTCTTCCTGGCGCTGCGGCCCACGCGCCAATAGAAGGGAGAGGGTGGCGCGCACGTGGCCGCCGCAGAGGCGTTTCTGCGGAGGAGAGCGGGGTGGACCGTGTGTATCATTGCTTTTGCATTCCTAAACGTAAGCAGTCTTAAGCGTCCTCCTGTACTTTTTTTAATATCTCGGAGCTAAACCTGCTTGTGCGTTAGGATAGGCTGCGTTAGAATCATGTAAACACGGTAGTTCTACGTATAACATAAATGGCAAGGGTTGATAGAAAAATGGCTACAATACCCGCGATTTCAGGCGACCAAACATGGCTTCTAAGGAAGCTCTGGATGATCAAGGCATGTCCCGCGCGTGGATTATTCGCTATTTGCCCGAATATTCGTACATTGCCCGAATACCTGGCCATAATCGAATATTCGAAAATTTCCGAACATGCAATTCTCGAATCGAATATGAATCGAATGAAAAAATTATAGACTTTGTATTCAAACTCTCGAATATTCGCAAAAAGCTAGTAAGTACACACTAGTCCTCCGAAATTAACCCCCGAGTCGTTTTCGTCGAAATCGGGAAAAACTGACAATTGGCGAATCGGAGCTGTCCTCGTATAAGAAAAAAAAACCAAGCTTCGTGGGAAGAATGTCTTCGTCTACAGCTTTATATTGTGTTGACCCAGAACGCAGCACCCAACAAACTGTCCACGAGGCTGCTTCCTGCTTCAGAACCGCACATTTCATCTCGTTTTTTTAATCGGTACCCGGACATTTTTTTAGTGTCTGGGCCATGTTCCCTGGAAGTTGGGGAACCTCGCTCCCTATCTTCTCGACATAAGCCCCCAGAGCCCCCACGTTTGGTCCGACACCGAAAAACCACGAATCTGTAGAAAACAATAAACCCGAAAGAATACCCCCAATCAAGAAAAAGATAAAACATGAAACCCCTATTTTTATTGTTTTGTTACTCGAATTGTATTGATTAGCCCCAAGATCGACATCCAACACTTGTGTAACATCCTCGGTGCAGAAGATACTGACATTTATAAGTAAAGTTGTTTTAGCATTTAGGTTGTTTCCGACTAATTTGCAATCTCGCTGCTTGTGCATCATTGTCAAGGCATCGGCTGGTCGTGGGTGCAAAAAACAAACATGAAACGAAATGAAATTTAAAAAAAAATATAATGTCGTAATTATTACGAGTTGACGAGGAAAGAATGTGGGACTCCGGTCGTCGGTGCGATTCGTCGCCACCCACCTCGTAGGGGAAGTAGTAGTTCTCCTCGCCCACTGGCACGACGTAGAGCCCGACGTTGCCCAGGTTGCGGAGGTTCTTCTTGCGGGGCTCGCTGCGGTCCCCTTCCGGCCGGTAGTACACCTGGTACCAGATCTCCGGGGAGTTCCACTCCTCCGGCAACAGACGCTGCGATGAAAAGACGGGGGCGGGTTTAACGAGGGTGCTATTTCGAGTTGACCTGGCGTCCCCCTTCGCGTGCTGGAACGCGGCTTTGGCTTTCTCCCTTACCCGCAGACTTTTGCACTCGTTTGTGAGAGTCGGCTAGTATGAATTGTAGCGCCTTTAACCCTTGGTCGAGTTTTTTTTGTTTTCTTTTAGTATCTTTCTTAGTGGTTAGGTTTCGTTATCAAAAGGAATAGTTTAAAAAGAAGGGCCGACGCACCAGTTTTTTTTTCATTATCTAGGGGGAGCATGCGAACAGTGCTTGCAGGCTGTTTAGATACAGAAGCATCAAATAAAAATGTTGAAGGCGAAAGGATGTCACTTTACTTCCATTCTGCTTCATTTTGGCACGTCCGCTTCAGCGACATTCCGGCGCATTCGGATTCTTAACTGGAGATACTTTACGGAGCTTCTCCGTCGAATGATGAGCCCTCGTCCTCTGAATTTAGTTACGAAAAGCGTCGGACGTCCGAATTGAAAGAGCCAGTGCTCCCACTGGCACTACCGCCGGAGTGGCCGGCATGCGAAGTGAGCATCACACGTGCAAAGCATCCAACTTGGAAACTATAAATAACTCGGCAAAGTGAGACACTGTGCTAAGATAACGTTTATAGCTCAGCAAACAAATACCACATAGCAACACCTCCCGCAGTACGCGCAGTTTCGCCGTTTTGGGCCATCACTTTCAAATGTGTACTCATCGCCGCACATGTCGGCGAAGACCGCCGAAGGGTTAAGGGATGCTGGGGGGCTTCGAGATCGTGCTTTTTATGGCCATACTCAATCTATGCGTCCTAGGCATCCTAAAAAAGGTAAAATCACAGTCACGTGCGACCTCCTTTTCTATTAAAAAGGGGACCAAACATTGTGTTACACACTATTTCTGAGATATGTATCGGAAAAAAGGGCACGTCGCGACGTTTGGTTGCATTTTCTTGTGCCCCCGTTTTTGCAATGTTTGGTTGTGAAAAGGGGGGCACGGATTGGACACCAGTGCTGCATCCGAGATCGGCCGGGACTCGTGTTTGATCGGTAAGGACACGAGTTGTAGCCGAATGCTGACGCAGCACACGAGCAAACACGTACAGAAAGGCGGACAGAAACAGCTGGACGAACATAGAAGAGCAGAAAGAACAGACAGGGAGACACAAAGAGACCGCCACATTCTGCGGTCGGCGACGCAATCAGCGAGTGAGAGTCACTCACGTCCCAGGTGATGGTGAGGGAGCCCGCCTTGCCGCCGCCGCCCCCGACGTTCCGCGGTGCGACGTACGGGGCGTCCAGCGCCGTGTTGTACTGGGGGCTCGGGTCCGACGGCTGTCCGACGCCGAGGTCGTTGCCGGCGATGACGCGAAACTCGTACTTGCTCCACGGGGAAAGCACGGGACCCAGTTCCACTCCGCGCCGGCCAGGGGTCATCCGACGCTCCGGGGCGTACGTGACGTCTGGAGGACGCAGGGGATAGAGTCTATAGGCCGTTCCAAAAGTTTCCTCCCGAGAGCTGCCATCTTTGTCCACTGGGCTGAGGAGCACGTTCCGAGCATGCACAATGTACACTGCGCAAGCGTCCACTGCCCAGTGACTTTGGATCTTTTTGCCTCGGTAATGAATGCCAGAAAGGTGTACACAGTATGTTACGGGTCGAGAGGCTTGTCGTTAAAGGAGCGGGAAAAATCAGCGACTGCAGCTAACGAATTCAAATTCTCACCAAAGCTGTATTTTAGCGGTGGTTTTTGCCTCACGGAATTTCAAGGCATAGCTCAGTGCCTGTGAAAAATTAGAACATCCTTGACATTTTGAATGACACTGGTGCAGACAACCAAGTCGCCCAAAAGTTGCGTTTGTGATGCCATCTTTCAGACGCCACCACCGTCTCTTTCTTGCGCCCGTCGGTAGATGGCACCACGAGCACAACTCTTGGACAACTCGGGCTGTCTGCGTTGGAGCCCGTCATCAAAGGTTGTTCTAATATTTGGCATGAACAGAGCTATGCCTTGAAATTTCAAAGGGTAAAACCTACCACTATAATACACCTTTGACGACAATCTCGGCTCGTTATGTACAATGAGCACCAACTTTTTGGCCTATTTTACGGCGATCTCTTCGATTCATAAGGCCCTATACGTCGGCTGTAGTCGTCGCTAAAGGCGGCATGTTTTCTCAGCACCCCACAACCATTCACAGACCTTTCAATTAGTACCTACAACACCTTCCGCAGGAAACCACTCACTGATGAGCTCCCTCCAGGTGCCGTTGTGATTGGTGCGGCCCTCGATGGCGTAGCTCGTGATCGGCCTGCCGTGGTTGGTCCCGTCCGCCCACTCGATGAACCCGGAAGTCGCGTTGAAGTTGCTGCCCAGCACTGCACCGGGGGGTCCAGGGGGACCTAGAAACACGCCGTATTTCTAGTTTCTCCGCGACACCTTCTTTTCTGCTCGTTCCACGGCGCGCGTGGCAAGTTTAGGTTCGGGTGAAGGCCCGTTACACACTTGCCTTTGCTTAAACCCGAGCTGGCCCCTGAACTGCACTTCGCTAAAGGGCAGGTTTTGCGGAATTTGCAAGATCAAATGCACATAATACTATAAATCAGAAATGGTTGTTTATAAATAGGGATTCATGCTTTGGGGGGCGTTTTTTCGGGGTTTCTTTTTTTTCCGTCGGTTCGGGGCCTTTCGGCATCAAATATTTGTGTCGGAGGAAAAATTAGCGTCTATTGGGGCTTGTGTTAAAGAAAATAGGACTCCGCATTGCCCGAGGGACATTATTGAGGCAGATTCCATTTAACTTTTATTATGTGTAAGAGATAACAATGACCAAGGTATCCAACATACCGATGACCAGCAGCTCCGTGTTGGCGAGCACCTTTCCGACGGACGTCTTGGCGATGCACGTGTAGCGGCCAGCCTCGGCAAAGGTCACATTGTATATGACCAGGTAGCCGGGCTTTCGACCCTGCAGGTTGTTGCAGATTGGAAAGAATTAGACGCTCACGAGGAAACGACGAGAAGAAAGAAGAAGTTTGGAGTCCCGAGGAGAATGAGGCGAACGACGCGAACGACAGACAGCAGCCGATCGAGACACTTCTGTGGAATGATGTATATTCAATTGATTTATTAGTGTAAATACAGTTTGTGTTTTGTTTTTACGTTAATTGCCTTATTTAATTACGATGCCCACACGACCTCTTTGATTCTGAGACATTATGGTGCCGAAACCCGGGATCGAGAACGATTGAGTTGAGCGGATTTTCCACCTTCGTGGAACACCTGCCTGGAACGCTGTTTCCGAGAGCTGTGTGGGAGATCGTCAAACATGGAACGTCTCAAGGCAAAACGTGGAGCGAAGCGGTCGCAAAACACGAAAATTATCCACGAGGCGACAGCGGGGATGGAGACAGCGGACCTGGCATCGCTGACTGCCTGGCTTGAGAGGCTGAAGGCCAATAACAGAGCGCTTCAAGAGTTGAACGTGGAGATAGAAGATCATGTATCGGAACAAGACCTCGTCGCAGAATACACTACGGTCACGGAGTACGACGACGAGGCTATCCGAATGATGGCGCTGTTGGACTGCAAGGCAGACTCACTGAGACGTAAGGAACAACAGGCACAGGCCATCCAGATGACAACATCCGCGACATCTGCGACTGCCACTACAGACCTGGGAAGAACGCGCACCAACGTGACTAGCGGCGTGAAGCTGCCCAAGTTACGACTTCAAACTTTCAACGGCGAGGTCAGCGCGTGGCAGAGCTTCTGGGAGCAGTTCGGTCGTGCTATCCACGAAAACGATAGCATCCCACGATCGGACAAGTTTCAGTACCTGCGCAACCATGTCACCGGACCAGCGGCGGCGGCCATCGCTGGACTCCAGGCAACTGAGGCTTGCTACGACGATGCCATTGAAATCCTGACACTGCGCTTCGGTGATAAACGAAGGATTGAGCAAAATCATCTGGCGAAGCTTCGAGCACTGCCTCCCGTTGAAGGATGTATGATCACGTTCAAACGAACATCCGCGGTTTGAAGGGTCTCGGCGTGGGATCGGCAACGTACTGCACGATGATGTCCGATATCATCCTCAAGGCCTTGCCGAGCGAAGTCGTCGTAAATTATCACCGGCAGCAGGCAAGCAGCACTGCCTACAGGTCGTCGGGAGAAACGCAAAACAGTCCGACTTCACTGAGTTCACCAGCGCTGCCGGACACCGGACACACTGTCGACGGAGCAATTTCCACCCGTAGCGCTTCAAGGCCGCCCTCTTTCGCCGATGCCGAAGATGAACTCGCCGATATTCTAAGCTTCCTTCGAATTGAGGTTGAAAGTAGGGAGAGAGCCGGAGTAGTAGAAGAACGGCAAGAGACGCAGAAGAAAAGGCCCGAAAGACCCAGAATGCCAGCAGCCTCTGTGCTACACGCAAATATCACAAGCCCCTGCTTCTTTTGCCGGTCCACAAAGCACGCAACAGATGTATGTACTGGCGACCTCACGTTAGAGGTGAAGAAAAGAAGGCTGGCAGAAGAAAACCGCTGCTTCAGATGCACAATCGGAGGGCACCGGGCGAGGGAGTGTCGGCGGAAGGTGACATGCGCGTCGTGCTCCGGTCGACATGCCACATCCATGTGCGACCCGAACTGGAAACCTAACCTGAAGAAATCGGATAGAGGTGCCCCTGCGACAAGCGTCCAGAACGCAATCTCCGACAGTGCTGACGTCCCATTGGATTCCGAAGTGCTTCTTCAAACGTTCCGGGCCTGGGCTGAGGAAGGCAACCAAAGACCTTACGTGCGAGCCATTATCGATGGAGGTAGCCAACGGACGTTCATTCGTGAGGACCTTTCTCGCAAGCTCGGCCTCAAGGTTCTGGGAGATGTTAGCCTCCGGCTAAATACGTTCGGCCACTCCACGTCACGACCGCAACGTCGGCGACTAGTACAAGTACGGTTGCACAGCCAATACGGCCAAGAAGAGTGCGTCATCGAGGCCGTCGAGGTACCCTTCGTCTGTAAGGACGTTGTGCAGGTACCCGTCGACCACGAGTTTGTTCGCCGTATGGTGAAAAACGGCCGTCGTATTGCGGACATGCTTCTCTCCTCTCTGGTTACTGCTGAAGAGGGCATTTCCCTTCTGGTTGGTTCAGACCAGCTGTGGCGAGTGAACGGTGACCAAGTGCTGCATTGCAAGGAAAATCAGAAGCTGGTAGCTATAAGCACCATTTTCGGCTGGACCTTTCAAGGCCCAGTGTCAAACCACAGCTCTCTCAAAGGCAGCGCCAGCAGCATGGTATGCGTGCTAAGAACGGAATGTTCCACGAACGAGGACGTAAGGGGGCATCCTGCGGCGTTTTTGGGAGCTAGAGAGCATCGGCATTTCTGACCAGCCTTCCAGCAAGATGGAAGAACAGAACGAACTGCTGAACGAGTTCAGCCGAACAATACGGAAAGTGAATGGACGGTACGAAGTGGGTCTACCGTTGAAGGTAGGTGCGAAAGAACTAAAGGATAACCACACGCTGGCATTGAAACGTCTTGAGAGTTTGAAGAAGAGATTGTCACGCGACGAGTCCTTCGCAAAAGATTACGACAACGTCATATACAGCTACATCACCTCAGGACACGCAGAAAAGGTTCCAACGAGCCCATTTTGCGCCGAGTCGACAAACCCACGGATTTATTATATGCCCCATCAGCCCGTCATTAGGAATGAATCCGACACCACCAGGCTGAGAGTCGTCTTCAACGCTTCTTCTCATCTCCCAGGAGTTGCCTCACTCAACAAACACCTGGAAAAGGGGCCGAATTCGAACGCTGATCTGGTCGGAATCTTGGTGCGCTTCCGTCTACATCCAATTGCCCTAGCAGCGGACATAGAAAAGGCGTTTCTGCAGGTCAGCGTTCGACCTGAAGATCGAGACGTCCTACGCTTCCTGTGGTTTCAAAGAGATTCGTCGTCAGCAAGCTCAGAGCCAACCATTGAAGAGTGGAGGATGACGAGAGTGCCCTTCGGGACATCGGCCAGCCCCTTTCTACTAACCGCCACTCTTACTCATCATCTGAGCAACGTCAATTGAGAATTGAGATCGACTGCGGAACTGCTTCAACGGGGATTCTACGTCGACGACCTCCTGATTGGAGCCCCCCCTATCGAAGAAGCGGCGCGAATACAGGAAGAAGCCAACCAGATTTTAGAAGATGCAGGAATGAGACTCCGAAAGTGGTCTACCAACGCGACAGAACTGCAAAAATCATTTGATGAAGCTGCATCAATGTCCGCACTCTCTGAGCCGAGGGCTGTACTTGGACTGCTTTGGCGACGTGACGCTGACACGCTGGCCATTCCAGTGGAGAAGATCCTGAACTTCGTCACGTGCAGCGGGACGACGAAGCGCTATGTACTCCGTGCATCAGCTAGGGTTTTCGACCCGTTGGGACTCCTTGCTCCGTTCGTCATACGAATCAAGGTTTTGTTTCAGCGGATCTGGGAACGAGGAATTAGTTGGGACGATTTAACGGACGACCTACTGGTGCAATGGCGGCGATAGTGCGCAGAACTTCCACAATTAGAAGAGGTAGTGATTCCTCGCTGCATCATGAAGACGCCTAGAGAAGTCATATGTTCTCTCCAACTACACGTCTTCTGCGACGCAAGTCCGGTGGCCTATGGCACTTGTGCCTACCTGAGAGCTGAAGGAGAAGATGGGAGGGTAGAGGTGAATTTGATATTTTCAAAATCACGTGTGGCGCCCATAAAGCGGATAACACTACCTCGGCTAGAACTAATGGCTGTAGTGATTGGAAGACGGATGGGCCAGTATCTTGGAGAGATCATGAACATTCAAGAGACATTCTACTGGACAGATAGCGCTATCACACTTCACTGGATCTGCGGGTCAGGAACTCAGTAGAAGCCATTTGTGGCTAATCGAGTGGCAGAGCTCCAATCTGGAGGGTCACCTTCTACATGGAAGCATTGCCCCGGACTAGAAAATCCGGCAGATTTGATGACACAGGGAATGTATCTGCGGAAACTCTAAAAGGTATGCAACCGCGGTGGAAGGGTCCAAAGTGGTTTAGTAAAACCGAAGACGTATGGCCGAACCTCGTCATGTGCGACGACGTTCCAGTAGCAGTTATTGCAGAGGAGGGAAAGCTGGAACATCACGTATTGCAGACTGCAACGGAGAGGATTGCACTTCTATTGGAACTTGAACGGTACGGGGCGCAGGAACGGATCATCAGGATTACTGCATTGATTATGGGGTTTGTAAAGAACTGCCGAACGCGGCAAAGCCGACGTGAGGGCCTGCTAGCGTCCGAAGAACATGAACGAGCCGAGACTTGGTGGATTGCACGAACGCAACAGGAAGCTTTTACACAAGAATTGAACGATCTAATGGCAGATGAGAATCTGGAAAGGCGATCTAGCATTGTCTCGCTCGCCCCCTTTATTGACCCCAATCGACTGTTGCGGGTGGGGGGACGACTGCAACAATTAAACGAAACAATCGAGGTCAAGTACCCGCTTTTGCTACTTCCCGATGACCGCTTCACTGCATTATTGGTAAGAGACTGCCATCGTCAAACACTGCACGGCGGACTTCAGGACACCTTAACCCCAGTCCGAGAGCGGTTCTGGATACCGCGAGCAAGACAGCTGGCCAAGAAGGTCATCAACAAAGGTAATGGTTGTCGGTTGGCCCGACTCAAGCCGGCTAACCGACTCAAGCGGGAGATGGCGGAAGGAATACCTCCTTCAGCTCCGCTCCACACACCGATCGCCCGAGACGCGGACAAACGACCTACAGAACGGGGACCTCGTTCTTGTTCACGAAGACAAGACCCCACGGCTCATGTGGAAAACGGGGAGGATAGAAACAGTTCAGCTGGGCAGAGACAACCACGTGCGTTCCTGTCTGGTGCGCCTACCGAGCGGGGTAACGCTTCGGCGCCCCGTGCAGCTCCTTTACCCCCTGGAACTGGCAAGTGAAAGAACCAAGGCAACTCTCATGCGAAAAAAAAAAAGGGGGGGAGGATGTTGCAGATTGGAAAGAATTAGACGCTCACGAGGAAACAACGAGAAGAAAGAAGAAGTTTGGAGTCCGAGGAGAACGAGGCGAACGACAGACAGCAGCCGATCGAGACACTTCTGTGGAATGATGTATATTCAATTGATTTATTAGTGTAAATACAGTTTGTGTTTTGTTTTTACGTTAATTGCCTTATTTAATTACGATCCCCACACGACCTCTTTGATTCTGAGACACAGGTTTTATGAAGGGAGTGTCAATTCAATCCCAGTACCAATGTGGCTGCCAAATCTCTCGGCAATCTTGGCGAGACAAAAGCAGAAGACACCGAAATGAAAACATTTCTATGTCTTCCGTGTAACAAGTGCGCATGCCACAAAAAATCCAAAGGACTCACTCATTAATGTTGAGCAATTTTACTCTTAACATGTATGTACCATCCACTGCCGAATAAAGCAAGAAAAGAATGACTTTCGGCCTTCCAGAAACAACACATTGTTTTTGTTTACACTAGTTTCCAGACTTGCAACTAACTCCCAATGTGGGTTACCAGACTGACAACCAACTCACAAATGCCTACCGTAAAATCCCGTAAGGACACCCACCCAAAATGTAGAGATAAATGGTGAAAAACATGGGGTGGGCTATCTTTGGGGATGCCACAGCAAAACTTTATCAAAGATTAATGATAAGCACCGGGGCACCCGCTACAAACCACGTGACGCGGGAACTGATACCGCAGATCGCACACACGGCAAATTTGCGTTTCACGATGCGATAAACACGCGGGAATTCGCTACAAACTCCTGTGTCACGGCAAAGGATGCCGCAAGTGGCCGACGCAGCAGAATCGCGTTTCCAGCTACAATCTTGCCTGTCACGGGAACAGATATCGCGAGCGCAGATCGCGGACAAAAACACGGGAATACGCTACAAACTCGCATGTCACAGAAACAAATAAAGCAGATCGCGAATGCAACATAATCGCATTTAACGATGCAATATACTCGCGGGAAGAACTCGCGCGTGTTACCTTACAGCTAAATATCAATATCGCGCGCGCAGACCGGGGACGAAAACACGGGAATCCGCTACAAACTCTGGAACAAATACCGCAAATCGCGAATGCAGCAGATTCACATTTCATGATGCAATATACACGCGGGAACAACTAGTGTGTTATGCGAGCCGATATCGCACGCTGATCGCAGACAAAAACGCGGGAACCCGCTATGAACTCGCTTCTCCGATGCACTGGTACCGCCGATCGCGCTGTTGATGCACGATTCCCGTCGGACATCACTTGACGTCCAACGGGAATCGGGGGGTGGTCGATGTTTCAGAATTTTTATGTTACAGATATTTAGCCAGAAAAACGGAATGGGCGATCTCTCGGGGGAGGGCGCCCTTACGGGATTTTACGGTAATGTAAATTATTGGACACACAACTCACTCGCAAACGCCTAATGCGAGTTAATTCGTGCGAATCCAGAAGGAACTCACGACTCCATATTGAGGCCAGTCCTCCGGGTGCAAGCGCAGGTCGTTGTGCAGCCAGATGTAGGACAGGTCGAGCATGTGGGGTGCGATCGCCTGGCACATGAGCTCCTCAGTGCCCCCGGCGTGCGCCTGTAGCCTCGGTGGCGGGGCCTCCAGGCTCCTAGGTGGCGCTGTTCAAAGGGAATCCGCCCAAATTAACAATGCCCTATACAGTGCAACCCATTTATAACGATAATGAGAAAACCCAAAATTTCAATCGTTATAACCGATTATCGTTGTATCTGGACTAGAAACTGATCATTTCCAGTCTAGAAACTCTAGGAACTGATTGTTATAAGCGGTACATCGTTATATGTGGTATCGTTGTAAGTGGGTTGCACTGTAATAACTTGACTATAAACTGTGTAAATCCCAACTTTCACGAAAAGGTGCGAGTTGCTGAGCCAACACCGTCTCTGAAACATCATTCCTTTCCCTCCGGAGAATTAACTACCGGAGCGCCCCAATTTTAAAAGGAACCCTGGACGTCAGCAAATTTTTTTTCTTCTTGGGAATTATCTTGTCTAATTTCTACTTCTTTCATGCGCACGCCCTCGACTCAGTCCCAGAAAAAAAGCCGCACGGTAGTTTCTATTTTTAGAGACTTGAAAGAGGCTGAACTGCGGGTTCTCGCTTCGTCATTGCAAGCTGCATTAAAGGCCGGATACACATCCAAATCCACATTTATGGCTGCAGCCCCATCCCCGGCTGTAACTACAGTTGTAGCCAGATGTATCCGGTCGTGCCCAATCCGAACGATATGACTTCGCGGTTGCACGCTTACGCAGCACGATGAGGCGGCCTCCGCTGGTCGCAGGTGCCGTACTGGTTCTTGGCTGTGCACGTGTAGTTTCCCTCATCCTCACGGCGGACTGGGTGGATTCGAAGAAAGCCGTTGTTCAGCACCTGTCGGGAAAAAAGAAAACACGTTGTTCACGACACAAGGTAGAGTGTTGCACTAAAGCAGTGGTCCTCAAATGGGGGTCCGCGGACCCTTTGGGTTCTGCGAAAGCAGTCTAGGGGTCCGCGAAGCCCTGCCTCATCAGTCATGCCCGGCAATAAAAGTTGTATATTTTTCAGATTGAGATGAAACGTACCAATATTAGCCTGAGTTTTTTCGTGTCTATGTCACTGAAAGAAGTCTGCTTCACACTAGCCCTTAGTTACATCTATGTATTAAATCAAGATCATAATTAACCTATACCTCTCCCTTCCCCTCTCTACGAACGGGGTCCTCCATCATCTTTGCCGATCCACAAGGGGTCCGCGAAACATGAATGGTTGAGAACCACTGCACTAAAGCATGAAAACAAAAAAGCTCGAGATACACCTAAGCACTTCTTACGAGTTGTGAATGCAAAAGCATGCACGCTGCTCCTTCGCTCCCTTCTTTCGTCTGCGGCGTATGGCGCGCTGACCTTGGGCGTGGAATGGTGGAGCCGCTGCCTCGCGGACACGCAGCGCCATCAGGTAAGCGATCATTCAAACTGACGCGCAGAGGCCAATGGGAGCCTCCTCGATGCGCGCCAGCCAATGGGACCGGAGCCAGAAATTCATCAGCTTTACTTCGCTCCTTTGGGATCGGGGAAACGAGGTGCCGTGTCCAGGCTTTTCGCGTGGTTTTATATCTGGGAGCTGGCTACACTTGGAGAAAAAATTTAAGGTGCCGTTTTCGCGCTTCAAACTGATGACGTCTGCTCGCTCTATGAGACAGCAAATGCTTTCGCGTTAAAAGATGGAACGGCCTAAACGAGCCACAAGTCAGTTTTGTAGTGTACCTGCTTGTTGTCGTCAAACTGCGAATTCCTTCGCGGAAAATGTCGAAGCAGGAAACTTGCACGAATTGTAAGGTACACAAAAAAAAAAAAGTCTTCTACAGAAGTCGTGTGCTTCCTGCTAAAGTCGAGAAAATGCGTCATTTTAGATACTTTCACACTTAGCGACACTTACTTTGCTTTGCTATACCGACAAAGAAAAAAAGGGAAAGCAGACGAGAATGTTCTTTACCTCGTCAACTCAATTGCCAAAGCGATCCACGGTGCAGTGGCTACTAAACTTCACCGAGACGCTGTCGGTTGCGTGCCTTTTAAATGAAAGCTAAATTTATTTCTTCGGACGAGCTTGTTGTATGACATTTTTCCCCAGAAACTTGCCCTCCTATCGGACCTCTGTGACAGACGAGTTCCAGCACGCCTCTTTCTACCCAGCCTCCCTCGAAATTTGACGAATCTCGACCTCGTCTTTCTTCGTCCGCAGTTTTTCGCTTTAGGAGTCGTCTGACCTCGGCAGGCGTCGCGTCGCGCTTACCTGCAGCCTCCCGCCGGTGGGCACCGCGTAGCCGTCCCTGCGCCAGGTGAACTCCGGGAAGGGTGCGGCTTCGGGCCGGCAGGCGATCGTCACGTTGCCCTCTTCCGCCGCGTACGTCTCGGACTCCAACGGGTACTTCTCAAAGTTCGGTGCCATTGCTTGGTACAAATAGAAAAAAGAAATTGCGAGTTTAGCAACTTTGTCACAATTTAAAATTGCAACTGTACCAGTCCGCCATTGTTTGGGCGCATACTTTGAGCGTGCAGTAGACATAAGCGATCCGTCGGTGTTCGGCGTAGACTCGGATCCCACACTTTGTGCCCAAGAAATGGCGATGTCCAGCGTCCATCGTGGTGTCATGTGACGTAACGATGTCGCGTGACATTCTATGAAATTTCTTTTCATATTCTAGAGAACTTCTATAGAAATCATCCACCGAAATTAAAAAGCTACAGATATTCTATAGAAATGAAGTCTATACAAATTTTGCTGATCGTTACACAATGTCACGTGAAGTTATTATGTCACGAAACTATCAATGTAGTGACTGTGGCATTGTCTATCTAGCTAGTTTTAGGTATAAAGAAGCGTGTCACTCTTCGAGTGGACAGCGGCAACGGTTCCTTCAGGTAAGGTGCAAGGTTCAAAAGAACAAGATACGCGAGGACACATCTCGATTCGATAAAGTGTCACAGCAATCTTTACCTTTGGATTTGCGCAGGACTGCTCATTTCCAGAACAGGGGTGGGCGCAATATAATTAAATTTCTCTTAATCCTAGAGAGCAAGTCAAGAGACACAGGATGTGTAGTGTGTGCTTGATGCACCAGGTGTTTATTTCAGAGTTGAGTCACGCTGAATTCCGCTAAATTTAGCAAAAATTACTGTGATCAATCAACAAAAATCAGCGTGACAACTGCTAGCCTAATCGGTGTATAATTATACAGTTGAACCTCGATTTAACGAAACCCGATTTTATGAATTTCCCGATTTAACGAACAAATTCGGATTCCCCGCGCAGCCTATGCCCGCAAAATGACTTTCTCGATTTTACAAAGTTCCCGATTTAACGAAATAATTAGCGGGTCCCGGTGACTTCGTTAAATCGAGGTTCGACAGTACACTAATTCAATTTCCCCACTAAATTTAGCGAGGAAATGCCTCTTGCTTAAATTAGCAAGATGAATCAAGTCTGCTAGATTTAACATGTCAACTTTTCCACTACACATTTTTGGGACATTTTTGTAAACAAAATTTTAGTCCTGAATATGTTCTGTGTATAAAAGGCGGAGGTAGCAAAAGCTATCGTCCCTAGGGAATGCTGCACCGCGGCGCATCCCAATTACTGTAAACAAGTTATTTTTTGCAGGCTCAATATTTCGCAATTTAGGTCAAAGCTGCAGTTTTGGAATTAATTAACAGGTTCCAATTTTTGCGACGCGGTGAGATCTCAATATAGATTCCAATGTGTTTACATTTGATCGGAATTGTTCGCTAGTTGTAGGCTATTTGCGAAATTAAGTTGTTTACAGTAAGTCTTTTTAAAATAAACAAAAAAGTTTTAAGTTCACACAGCAGAGTCAGCAAATGTATGACCCTTCCAAAAAAGAAATGTATCAAATGCGAACAAGAGACGAGTTGACGAAGCATCACACTTTAAAAAGCAAATGCAAAGATTTTTTTTTTTTTTTTAACAGCTTGGGAGAAAACTAGGGTTGTGCGAATATTGAAATTTTCGAATACGAATCGAATACGAATAAGACAAAAAACGGGCTTCGAATATTGAATCGAATATGTGTCTAGTAATACAAAATTTGAAAACGAGAGGTAACAGCAGGTTTTATTGCCTTTTAAAAAAAAATCAATGCAACTGCATTTTACTGGGCTGCAGCAGGCTGAAGATACTTCTAGTAATGCACTCATTACAAATTATCCTGCAGGAAATTTAACAGTTCAACGTGTTCACAAAGTAAGCGCTCGCTACGCGCCGTGACAACAATCCCGCCAGTAAAAAGACCCTTTCAACGGAGCAGACCGATAACACACGCATCATACGCCTTTCTCAGTGAATAAACATATTAATAAGGGAATGCGTGGCATGCAGATTATTCGTTACTTGCTCGAATATTAGCAGTTTGTGCGAATATTCGCCATTTTTCCGAAATTTTTTTTTAGAAAATTGCATATTCTTTCGAATATGCGAATCGAATACGTTTCGAATAAGGAAAATATTCGATTCCTATTCGAAATTTCGAACATTCGCACACCCCTAGAAAAAACGATATTTTTAAAGCTATGTTTACAGTGTGAAATGAATTTCTAGTTGACGCCCGCGGGAGCCCATGGGAAAGTGGCAACTGCCAGTCACGTGAATGGTCACTACAGTCACATGGTGCTTGCGCTCTTCCGGGAGCTTCTATCGGCTCTAAAAGTTAGTTATTAATCTTCATTTTTTGTTGCGCTTTTTTTAACAAAATATTTTGACGTATGAGAAACAACGAGTATAAGAAAATTGTTGCTTTGGTTTTGACTCGTACCACTCAAGCGGGAGCTGCGACCCGGCGGCACCGCTGTCCGCAGGCACATCGCTGGCCTCGAAGCTTTCCGCGGGGAGGTTTGCTGATTTTTGAAGCGCATCTTCCTAGGGGCCGAACCCTAGCTGCCTGATGCATTCAAGAGATCTATGCTTCAACTCTGGATCCATTGCAAAAGATGCAGGCTACCACTGCTACCACCACCAACACAGAAACCCAAGAACGCAGAGTGCGCAGAAGTTGAGCGGAAGTCGCACGAGGCTTGCGTACGTTTTTTAGCTGAGCAGCCTAGCCAATCCAAGCAGCTTACCTCTCTTTCACGCGGAGTGCACACGCGCGAGAGAAAAGTAGAAAGGAGGACCATTACACCTTGCATGACAAAACATCATCTCGCACCATAAATATAGCTCTCAAAAGAATTTTGTTTTTTTGTTGTAATTTTTTTTTTCTATTTAGGCCACATGAAAAAAAAATGACCGCATCTCCACGTGGTGAATGATGTTGATTGGGGCGAAGCTCTGGTGGTGCTGATGATACTGATTTTATTGTTCATAGGTAGTGCTGATGGTGCTGATTTTTTTTTCATTGCTCATAGGTAGTGCTGAGTTCTGGGTTGCGTTTCGACTTCATTATTACTGCTTTATGGTCGGTGAAATGCAGAGCCATGCATGCAAAGTTTAACGCGATTATATACGCACTTGACCGCAGCGCCCTCTCCTGTATAGACGTTGAGCGGCTACATGCAACGTTTCATCCATGACATCCCCAGCTCTTGAGTTACTACCACATCTCAGAGCCCCCTACTCGTCCCGCAGTCGTGGCCGAGTGGTTAAGGCGATGGATTAGAAATCCATTGGGGTCTCCCCGCACAGGTTCCAATCTTGTCGACTGCGCAAACATTTTTTTCTTTTTTTGTGAGCACGGACGCCGGACGGACGGACGGACAAGGCTAGACCCTAAGGAGCTTCGCCCCTAAAAGAATTTGCTTCCTTTGGGTATGTCTTTAATGGGCCGGGACTCAGATAATTTTGGGAAGCGGCGAAGACGGCTGTCGAAACGAAGGATACTTACTGACAATTCTCAGCTGAGCCGAGGAGTAGGTCGACCCCAACGTGTTGGTCGCACAACACTGATACATCCCTTCGTCTTCTTTTCTCACCAACTCTTCTATTATAAAGATGTTGTTATCCACCTGGCAACAGTGACACAGGGTAACATATAAAGAGAGGATCAACTAATTTTTTGGGGCCAGCTCTTAGCACTTTCGTGAGACGTGGGCTCCATGGTAGCGTCATGCTGATGACGTGACAATGTTCCTTCAATGTTGATAGTGTTCAAAAGGTTCACTGTGATGTCATTATGTGAACACTGTGATGACATCAGTGTTCACATGATGTGACCAACATGATAATCGACATGCGACACCATTATGTCACGACACTATAATGTCACATGGCACTATAATTTCACATAACACTATGATGTCCCATGGCACTATGGTGTCATATGACACTATAATGTCACATGGCACTATAATTTCTCATGACACTATGATGTCTCAGGCACGATGGTGTCATATGACACTATGATGTCACATGGCATTATGATGTTGCATGACACTATACTGTCACATGGAACTAGTCACTATACGGCCACATAACACTATGTCACATGCCACTATGATGTCACATGATCCTATGATGTCTCATGGCACTATGTCACATGACACTATGATGTCACATGACACTATGTCACGTAACACTAACGGCATGGCACCACATATGTCACATGGCATCATGTCCCGCCATGACGTCAGGTGACACGAAGCACTGTGACGTCATGTGGCACCATGAAGCCACAGAGGAACTACTATAAGAGACATGGGTGTAGGGTGCATCCTTGGGGTACACCAAAGATACAGGCAGTTCTTTTAGCCTTAGCCACCTAGAGATGGGAACACGTCCCTCACAGCTTGAAACGTGGAATGGAAATTAGTTTTTGTTTTAATCATACCGATATTGTAAAAAAAACAGAAACAAGAAATGAACGACCAAAGTTTTTGCCTCCGCATGTGTGACACAACAAATGCCATTCAGAAAGGCTTTGTATCAAACAAACAAAAGAGGAATTATTCCTTGGTCCACTTTTTCTGTCAAATCATCTGTCACAACCTGTTCGCTACCTATTTGCATCTTTAAGACAATTATGCTACGACGAGTAGTGCCAATAAGCAAATCTAGTGTGCAAATTTGTCAAGATCGCTCACCTTGTATCGTGCCTGCTGATCGCTGCTGCTATTCACCACGAGTAGCTCACCGTTCCTGTACCAGTCGTATGTCACTTCGGGGATCCCGAATGCTTCGCAGGTCCACGTGAACTTGGTCCCTTCGTCCATCACCTGATTTTCCAGTGGGATCGTGAACTCCGGAGCGGCTGGTGGCATCGGGAAAACGCTAAACTTAGCGGTGGTGCAGGTTTCATTGATAACGAACAGCCGCATCCCACTAACCTACATCGTCTCCAAATATGAGGCAGATTTTTCTTCCGAACATTGAGGCAGTTTGATTTGGGCGCAGGATTAACGTGAAAAACCAGCTTGCGACAAAGAAAGGAAGACAGGAAACAGCCATGACATGAAGACTTAAACACCTTTTGAAATTCGGCCGTGGAAAAATGCCCCCAAAATGCGAAAGCACTGACAATTATGTAACCTTAACTATGCCCTAAAAATAAAAAAGAGGCGAAAAAAAAAAAAAAAAGACTGGGGTATACGCAAGCATTTTACAACAAAGAAACAGTCTGCTTGAAAATTCCATCATTTTGCTCACAGATTTCGCTACTTCAAAGCACAAGCTACCTGTGCTACCAACTTCCGTGCCACATGATGCTTTGTTTCGAACTCTTACGGCTTCCAAAAAGAATTTCAGCATAACTTGATGGAATGTTGACTGACATGCAGGTAGAGGGTGACCATGTCCCTCAAAGTAGGAAACAGAACATTGGGGGGGGGCAGAGAAGAGAGCTCATCTACTGTCCAGTTCAACGTAAAAACACACATTTTTCTGGAGTACTACGTTGAGAACACAAGTGCCCCGGTTGCCATTTCTAAACAATAGGGAAAACAATTCTCTCGACCAAAGCATGCCAAATTTAGCAATTTAGAAAAGGCCTCCCGTACACATGCCTATGCAAACCAAGTGCGTCGGCAGATGTGACCACAGAAAAAGCTTGAAATTGTACTCGACAGGAGGTACCATTTTCACAGTAGGTTTATTTTAATGAAAACACGTCCATAACAAGTAATCACAGTCTTTGTGTTTTTTTAGACTCGCTTAGTCCTGTACTGATTCCGTAACATGCACGTTTCCACGAAACCTTGTGACAATCCAGCGAGATGGCAGAAATGGGCCCCTTAAACGGGACTGCCCCGGCCAAGACGGGACGCCTGGTTACCCAAAGCAGAGCTCACCCTGCACGCTGAGGGTGACTGCCTTGTGGATGGCGTCCTGCCCTGTTGAGGCGCTGCAGACGTATTCCCCCATGTCTTCGACACGGATCCGTGGAAGCAGGAGGACTCGTCCACGCGACTCGATCCGAGCCCCCCGGGGCATGGGACCACCCCGGCGCGTCCAGTTGTATTTCGGGACAGGGCTGCGGAAAAATGAGCAGGCCGTTGAAGCCTCTGTGAGTTGCATGCAACACTGGTAACACGAGTGGAGAATGGTGCACACAACATTAGCTTGGAAGTTTCTTGCATTGCGTGCAACTTGGATTATGGGCTGTGTGTGTTGCATGCAACTAGGCATGAGGTTGGGCTGTTGCGTGCTGGTGTTGTAAGCAACAAGGTATGGAGAGGTGGACACACAGAGTGTCTGTCCATCTTATAGGCTTGTTGGTCTTGAGTCATGCTGTTTCTTGTTGTCACCATGCAACGCTCAAATCAGTCTTGCATGCTGAAACTTCAGCACAGGTCGCACAGTTACTTTCTCAGCCTGTCATTAATGTTAATTGGGAGTCTTCTCCGAGTACCTGATATTGCATGCAACACTGGAAACATTGGGTACCCGCATTGTATGCTACTCACAGGGACGTAAATGAGTTTTTTCATGTGTTTGTAAGTTGTTTTCGCGAAAAACATGCTGTTTAGTACATCCACAGTGCTTGCAATGCAATGTTCACACTATGGATAAAAGGAGGCACTCACTATCCGTATGCGACACACTCGAGACGCACTTCGTTTCCCGCCAACGGAGCTTCGGGAAACGACTTGGGGAAGTTGTTGGGGAACAGCAGTTTCTGTCCGCTCGCTACAGAAATCAAAAAATAAATAAATCTATTAGCCATTTGAAAGCACTAATAAAACTACACACAGATTCAAAACAAAACGGTTCTGTATCTTGCTAGTTTCGCCTCTGAAAGAGGAATGCCAGAGATGAAGCATTTTTGTGCCAGGGGCCCATACAAAGTTTGCACCAAATAAAAATGGCCAATATGACTCCACTGGGACACAGTAGGATTGCAGCTGCAATATTACGTTAAAATGATGCCGACAACCACAGTAAAGTTGGCAATGAAAACGTTAATATTAACTGATTAGTGGGCTGCCAATGGGTCAACTGTTATTGAGGCAACTGCTGGGAACAGGGAAATTTGCACGATTTTCCTACAGCTCGTGCTTTTCCACCACTGTCTGATCTGACGGCTGGAACTGCTTCTTGGATGTCTATGAGTGAATAAATTAAGTGGCCAATCATTCGCTGCAGTACAAAAAAATGTGATGCTGTAGCAATTGATTGACACTGTTATCACTGCACCCGAGAATTTCATAAAATAATATGGTAAACTTTTTATTATACTATTTTTTTTTAATTCATCTTTTGATCAGGTTATAGCAGACGTGGTATACAAACATTATTTCAACATCAAATAAAAAGGTTAGGTAAAGGTGACTCACATACGCAACACTTCTGTCAACTACTATAATGAACACTTCAAATGCACTCATACTTACGTTTATAAAAGAATTAGGAGACTAATTAATATTGAATGTAAAAGTAATGAAAGACAATTACAAATTTCTGTAATGCGAGATTAGAGCGCAGCTCTTGAGGAAAAGGAGGGAAGGGTATGCCCCTCCTCCTCCTCTGTACCCTCTCCTTTTCCTACTCCTCCAATTCAGTTTCCCCACTACATTTAGTGGGGAAAATGACGTCGCATGACTTGGTGTCACGTCACCTATGAACAAATTCAGTTTTTCCACTAGATTTAGCAGGAAAATTGACGTCACGTGACCTCAACACCAATCCAATTCCCCGCTAAACGGAGAAACTGAATTTGTTTGCTAAATCTAGCGGAGAAACTGAATTGCCCCGCCGCTAAATTTAGCGGGGAATTGAATTGGTGTTGAGGTCATGTGACGTCAATTTTCCCGCTAAATCTAGCGGAGAAACTGAGTTTCCCCGCTAAATTTAGCGGAGAATTGAATGGGTGTTGAGGTCATGTGACGTCAATTTTCCCACTAAATTTAGCGCAGTTATGCCGACGCCGCAAGACACGGAAACGGGCGCCTAAGAGCTGCGCTTCAAAATCTAACATTGAAGAGTGAATTCTTGCTCTTCAAGAGCCAGGTCCATGGCTGTACATCGCAGCTCGGGAATGTTTTAAAAAAGATGGCGGTAAAAAAAAACAATTGACACGCTTCCGTAGATGACTTGGTGTCCCGTACCGGACTTCGACACACTCATTCAATAAAGCCATCTCCAACAAGGAACAAAACTCACAGGCGGGGTCGACGGTGACGCGGAAGTACGGTCCCGTGCGTCCCGTGGAGGAGATCTTGCTCTGCACGTTGCACGAGTAGTTGGCGTTGTCTATCTTCTCCAGGGACGAGAAGTACAGGTTGCCGTCGTGCGACACAAAGACTCGGTTGTCCTCCTCCACAAACTCGGGGAAGGAGTTGCGCACCCAAAAGTAGTGCACAGACGGGTTGAACTGCGGTGGATCGCAGGCGATCGACTTGCCTGCGGGTCAGGAAAGTATGCGGTGAATGAAATCTGCATGTCCCTCCCCTTCCCCCCTCCCCTCCCCTCCCATTCTAAAATCTTCATAATGGAAAGGCAAAAATATGTACTCTTAAAGTACAAGCTCAAATGTATGCACATACCCCAGTATTCTTTGCCGCTGTCTCCGGCCCTGTTCTTGTTGAACTCGCCAATGTAGCCGAAGCCTAGGGACACCGACCGAGACAGCACGCGGCCATACTTGTTTTCGGCTGTGCAGTGGTACTTGCCCCTGTCTTTGGCCTGCACCGCGAAGCACCAAAATTGGCGACGATGTCGTGTCAGTTGTCGCGACACAGCGCCCATTCTCATTATCACCGGGTTTCTATGTTTTCAGGTTTTATTTTTGTTTTTTCAAGATTAGGAAGTGCTTTCTGGGGGATTATTTCTTTTTAGCTTCGGTGTTTAGTGTTACACAAAAGATACGAGTTTATCTGAGCTTAGGTCGAAGTAAACAGGACACAGGCATGGGATTATCGAAACCTCCAAAGAATGTGCACTTGACCCAAACGCTCGGAAAATGTTCCAGTAGTAATAAGAGAATAAAATAAAATAAGGGGCGTGGTTCCCAAAGGAAGCAGAAGCCTCATGGACAGTTCAGTGGACGCTGTTTTTTGGGACCACATGAAATATGACTGTAGATGAGGATATTTCTTTTCCTGGGAAGCTCGAGGTCTCCTTAGTCAAGGAAAACTCCAATTTGGGGTTTATCAGGTTTCCTTGACTTCAAATCAGCCCTACAGTCATTTTTCGAGACTTAAGGGGATGATTTTGAAACCCCGGTACCCTCTCATTACCTGTCGTTTTTGCACGACACTCAGCCTTTTGAGTCACTCTTTTTAGAGCTTGTCACTAACTAGTATGTTAAATAAGGGCCGACATCCTAGGATACCGTATTTACTCGAGTAATAGCCCACTGTTTATGAAGAAAACCTGAGGGTTCGCTTTTCCGCGTAGCATGCGGCTTGCCAATCACCGCGATCGGCAGCATGATTCCAGCGGTTTACAGGACAGAGATAATGTCTTTGAGCAAAGATACCATCTGTGAAGATTGCATTTGTATGGAGAATCGTGTTCTCGATCTGGTTATTCGCTGTGTTATTTATGCGCAACATGATGATTGGCTGTCTATGTGTTCTGCGGGAAAGCAGATGCAAGGGCCTTGTTCATAAATAGTGTGGCTATTACTCGAGTAAATACGGTATGTTAGCCAGCAGCGAAGCAGTAATCGCGGCAAACTTGGCAATTTTCGTGAGTGTCGCATCGTCACCTGGTCCGGGTCGTGGATGACGAGTGTGCCATCCGTCTGGGTGTAGCGTCCGTTCGAAAGTGGATCGATGTAGATGTTCAGCAGTTTGTCGTCGAAGTATTCCTCCTAGAAGGCAAAAAACATCCGCGGGACGTCAATGCGAGAGCTCGTCTATGCGAACATCTACCAACAACAACCCGGTCAAAGAGCACTCCAGGCAGCATAGTTGCGGTGGTGCGAGGCGCCTACCTTGAACCACTTGTAGACGGGCGGCGGGTAACCGGAAGCAACGCAACGGAGCGAGATCTCGTTCATCTGGCTGCGCCCGCTCAAATCGAAGATGACCTCTTCCGGTTCCTCCGTGAAATAGGGACCGCGGGGTACCTCTTCCCGGTCGGTGATGATGTAACCGAAATCTGCAGAAAGGAACGTCGCGCCCAATGTTGGCTGTATGCCTAAATTGGTGCTAAGGCCCCAGTGGTATGTTGGTATGTTAAGACAAAATATACAGGGCGATTCAATTTACTGTGTAATTAAATTAGTGCGCTGCATGGGTTGGCTGCTCGACCTCAGGAGCTCAGGACGGAGCAAAAGGAAGATGCAAACAGTACAGCATTCGTCCTGCTTGTAAATTTCTTTCACTCCGTCCGTCACTCCATCTAGATTTATACATATAGTCACTTACCCTTTCCCTTCAATCCCTACAATCCTTTCCCTCTCGCCTCAGGGACACCAACCCGTAGACGAGTGAACCTTTCATAAAATAAATACATGTTTTCTCTCTCTCACTCCGTCCATGTTTTTTGTGCTGTTTCTACATATAATCAATGAATACAAACTGGCCCAACTCTCGAAGTTACTTCAGGTGATTTCTTTACTTATTTATTCCATCAATACCTACAGCACCCTTTTGAGGCATTATTGCAAAGGGGTATAAACACAATAAAAAGGTACACGAAACATTTACATGAAACTTAATAAACAAAATTCATCAAACATCAAACATTAGGCGATGGATTTGGAACAAAACAAAATAATAACATGAAGTTGAAAAAGGCAATGCAGCACTCTGTAAGAGCATTAACAAGAACAAGAAAAAAAAACAATCAGATTAGTAAGTGCATTCTTGTGAGTTACATCCTACGTTTTCATATATTATGACGTCATGTGGAGTTTGTGTTATGACTGCCTCTTGTTTGAAGCAAGAAAGTCGAGCCGCTTAGATTCCCAATCCAAATCGCTAGGTTCACAATAGACAAGAAAGCCGGCCGGAGGAGAGAGGAAAAATGGCAGAAATGAGCAGCGTACCGATTGGACGCTCTTGGATGTAGATCTGGAAGAGACGCTCCTTGGGAATCTCGCATATGAAAGCCAGTTCGTCGCCAGGAGCCACTTTCTGAAGTCCCCAGCGATTCAGCTCGGTCGAGAAGCTGCATGCAGAAACAAGAAATAGAATCATTCGAGCTGTTTTCCAAAAAATCAGGAGTGCAAAAATTATTTTGGTATTTGTCAGGACACGTCTGCAACTGTAGAGACTACGAAGATTCTCGTTGAGAATAAGTCAAAGAACAACTATCATATGTCAGCATGGACAGATAACTCACTTGTAAGAGACATATTTCCAGAGGTAGCCATCTTGCTGAGGCAGCCAGAGGGAGTCAATGTTGCTGAACTGTGTGTTGTCACCCTCCCAGGTCCAGACGTTCTCTCCGCTCTCAAATCCACTGGTGAACCACCTGCAAGACGAACGAAAAAAATTATCAAATTACTGTAACGAGAGGTGTCAAACTATGCAATTCAACATTAAAAGCCACCACAAAGATCAAAAGCAAGTTGAATGCTCTTCTCAGGAAATAAAAGGGTCCATTTTTGTTGAACCAAAGGGTACACAAAAAAACAATACGCCTCGCAAGTGGGCTCATTTTCGTCTTCTGCGCATGAGAAAGGAAGTAGCGGTAACATCAGAACGCCGAGCCCTGATTGGCTGATCGCGACCCCCCTATCTGAGCGTCGTCTGCTCCTTTGCAACGTCGTCTGCTCGCAACGTCGTCTGCGTCTGTCTTACCTTTCCAGCGACTTTCGGAACTGCAGGTCTTTACGAGCGAGCTCGACTTCGCCTTTAAGAGAGGGCAGACGAAATAAATCGAGCGGTACGTTGTTTTTAACAACTATCAGACGCGTATTAAGGAGAGAAGTCAAAGGACTCACTGGCGAGGTGTCCCGAGGCGCCGAGGTTTGTTTCCTAAGAACCGAGAGTGAGCGTCTTAGTGTCCGCACGTTCCCTCCCAAATACTTTTTCCCTCCTTTCGTGTGCGGCGAGACTCCTCACTCTTTAACGGCGTCGGCGTACGTCTGCTAGTCAAAGCGATGGCTGCTTTACCATTCCTGCATCTGTCGGAGATTCACCGCTTTTTCACCGGCGAGAGTCACCGCTGCCTCGGAAAACAAGGAGATGACAAGAGGAAGAGATAGAAGAGTTCACAAGGGTCGCGCGGGCATATTCCATTCAGCACGCCAGCCGGTCGTGGGCAGACGGTCTTGGCCAAGGACCGTCGGAGCACCGCTGTGCCTGCTAGGCCTATCTGCCGAGCTCGCTTACTCGGGGTCGGTGGAATCGTGGCCGTTGGAGCATTTCCCGGGTGTTTGTGGATCCAGCGTTCTTGTTCGTCGTGGTTTATTTCAAGTACTTTTTACTTTTTTTCTTGCTGCTTGCAGTCGGGAGGCGTGAGAAGAGCGCGTACAAAAATAGACGTCTGTTGATCGTCGCGACCAAGTAACTGAGCGACGCTGTCGGCCATGCTGAGTTGATCGTCGTAGGATTCCGTCGTAACCTGAGCAAAACTTACGATAAATTTCGTTTCGTGAATACGAATTTGGTCTCACGTTTTGTCTTACGCACTCTTTTGGCGTAAGATGGTTTTGTCAATCTGGCCTCTGCACTTCCGCAAGTCGCAGGAAAGGTAAGACAGACGCAGACGACGTTGCGAGCAGACGACGTTGCAAAGGAGCAGACGACGCTCAGATAGGGGGGTCGCGATCAGCCAATCAGGGCTCGGCGTTCTGACGTCAACGCTACCCCCTGCGCAGGAAGCAGACGAACTTGCCCTCCGCATAAACATCTTCCCGCAGTGCGTGTAAAATAAGGAAGACAGAGCCTCTATAACCATACACAGCAACTGCAACTGTAAGTATATACGCATTTTCAATATTACCTATGTTTGCAGACAAGCCGAATGAAAAATTTCCGCAAAATGTCTGGCACCATCTACTGGCCAAATCGGCAACGTCTTTGATAGGCCGCCAAAAATGTTTAACTCACGATCACGCTTGCATTGTTGCTGTACCGACAGTGGATCAGAACTGCGGCATGTTGCAAAGCGAAACACTCGATTACCCTGGCTGCCGAGATCGCCGCAAAAGCGCACCACCGAAAATAGCAGACGTTCATCTGCTACTGCTGTGTACAAGTGCGGGCGGCAAAACATTTATTCACACACTGACCTCCGGTGTTGCGGGTCGTGTTCCCTGAGCCACTCCACAACAAAGCGGTGTTCCTCGAAGGTGTTCACGGAGACCAGCTCGCAGTTGTAGGCCTGGCAGGCTTCCTTGGCGCCGTCTCGTGTTCGCGTCGGAGATCGGTTGAACTTGTAACAGGACGTCCCATAGTCGTCCCACCCTTTCGGGCAGCTCTGGCCAATCGCTGCGAACGACGTTTCGTTTCTTTTTACCCGGCATGCACATGACCGCCGCATCAGCATGCGCAATGGTCGCACCACCGAATGATTTTCGTCATCTTTAACATCATTTTCATTTTAACGAAAGAAAAGTTGCAATTTGTATCCACAGCAGATAGGGAAGTCAGGTGCTCTTGAGGCAGCTGTATACTGTCATACTAACAAACTCCCATAAAACCAAATTGCTTCTTACAAATAACAATTTTGTTAATCATTACAGCCAGCTCCACAAACTACTGTATGCACAGTTCAACTTTAACTAGAGTCTTAAGGCTGGTTCACACTTGCGTTTGATTACGACCGCGTTCTTGTCACGCTGGCGCCATCTATGAGGTGGCCCTGGAACTGCATTTCACTAGCAAAGGTTTTGCAGTATTTGCAAGCTAATTAGGTGGGTAGGTTTTGGTAATTGCTAAAACGAGTTATATGGTTTGCAATAAACGTTTTGACACGTAGGAGCTTCGGGAAAGTAGCAGCACAACTTTAAAAACCCACACACACATTGGAAAAAGCATACACTGCTCTAATGTAATTTAACAGTTAAATGGTTTGTTCCCGCGTTCACTCGCTCCTCTGAGTCAGTCAACTAGCCCCGATTCTTGTTTTATTTCTTAATAAGGCCAACCACTTTAGGCTAATGTATTCACTTTCCCAGGTAAAAATAACCATTGAGAACCATTGGAATTTCAATTGGCAACAGTTGTTTCCAACTGGTTCCAATTGGAAGTTCAATTGATGCCAATTGTAACTAGTTGGATCCAATTGGCAATAAGTAAACAATTGGTTGTGTCAGTTGGTTACAATTGGAAGTTCAATTGATGCCAATTGTAACTAGTTGGATCCAATTGGCAGTAAGTAAACAATTGGTTATGCCAGTTGGTTCCCATTGGAAGTTCAATTGATGCCAATCGTAACTAGCTGGATCCAATTGGCATGAAGTAAACAATTGGTTGTGCCAATTGGTACCAATTACAAGTTCAGTTGGCACTGGTTGTAACTAGTTGAATCCAACTGGCATTAAGATGAACAATTAGTTATGCGAATTGGGAAGAAAATGTCCAGTTGATTATCCCAACTCAAACTGTACTTTTCAATTGGCACCTGATACATAATTGTACCTTCAGTTGGCTTTTATTGGTTATTTTATTTATGTTAGGTAATGTTTGATTAAAGTCGTCTGGAGAAAACATTGTACATATTTGTTTTTGGCAGCCCAGTTAAAATACCCATTGGGTACATTTAGAATATCAATGGGTACCAATCGTAATCGTATTTTCATTGAGTATTTAATCATCCCAAAATCAATAGAAATAATGAAGTTGCAAGTGGTAAATAATTTTATTGGAATTTAACCCAATCATGGTGTGTACTAATTATAGCACTTGCACATATTTTTTTTTTTTTAATCTCAAAATGAGGAAAACTTGTGCATGTAAATTAAATATGTCAGGATTTTGTTTTTCTTAATATCCCGATAAATTTTTTTTTTTTTTTTTAAGTTTTGCCAAAATAGGCGGGAATGGTTGGAAGCGTCTGTACACACTGGGCAAGATGGCGGCCGCGAAGAAGCAAGCACATGGCAGCAATCGCACTGATGGCACGTTGGCATCTTTGGCATGGTTAATTCAAGAAAGTTCTGTTGTTTTATTGCTGCGAGTGCTGAATAGTGCGGTGATCATTACTTCATTGGGCCTGCCACTTCGTTGGAGCGCGACGGATGGATAGCAAACGGTTATGGGGTCAAGGTAAGGACACTTCTTTGTTTCTTTACTTGGTGCTTGCTGCATTGAAAATCGGCGATTTCGGATTAATAAATATGCCGAGACACCTTTAGCTTTATGGTCAGTACAAGGTAGGAGCCTTAAGGAATGGAACTTTACAGAAGAAAATTTTCCGATCTGTCAGTTTGAAAGTCTACCCAGTTTATTCAGATGCCTGTGCGAAACAAAAAAAAAAAAGTGTTAGCCACAGATTTAGAGTTGTCTGATTGAAAAGCGATTGTTTGGAAATTTTAAATGAGGATTAGTGTCTCCAAAATTCCCTAAAATAACACTAGCAGGTCCTGAAACTTTGGGGTCTATACTACATGAACGATTGACGTTTTAGCGAAGAAACGCTACCGGGATGCAACACGTTGGTCATCGAAATTTCTACAAAATTGCTTCTACGTTTTGAATCAAATCATTCTATGTTCCAAAACCTTGGCATGTTGCACCAAAGGCTAGGGTTACGTATCTGGCGAAGTTTGAGCGCGCCCCGATCCGTATATATTTGCGGTGAGAAAAACACTATTCTCTTTTATCGCGGAAAAACGCAGTACATTGGAAACTTGTTTTTGTAAAACTGAATGTCGCCTGAGAGCTGGAGCTAAAGCTTTCGCTGGAGAACCTTGTTAAAATAGAGGAAACACCAGAAATTTGTCTCTCAAACCGCTGTAACTATGCAGTATGTGCAACTATGTTGTAAATGCTGCAACTATGCAGTATATGTATAGTTACAGCATAGTAACTGTCCTAACCCCTTGCAGCAGAGAATGCCTCAGTGGCTCATAGGAAACAGCTAGTCGTTGAGTATCTGAAGCATGGAATTGGACTTAGTCAACATGGTCACAGTTCTTTTTCTTTGCAACATAAAAATACATGCTCCTAATTATCTAATACCAGAATTTGCTTATCGATTATGGATGTACTGCACATATTGCCGAATGCTCTCCTTCAAGCAATATAGAATTTTAGTGTATCCATATTTCTGACCAGTCCAAAATGCTGCCTGCAAAGCCTTGTTGGGTGGCTTTGGCCGCCTTTTGCTGCAGCATCGAAGACTTAATTTCTAAATATATAAAAAGTAGGGGTGTGCGAATATTCGCCATTTTCGAATAACGAATCGAATATTACTCTATTCGATTCGCTAATCGAATCGAATAATAAATTTAAAAAGTTTCGAATATTTTTCGAATAATTTCCGAATAGTCGTTACGGTGTCGCGCCGCGAAATTCCCTTCACAGGCGTCCCACAACGCTCCGGCACGCCTGCCAAACGTGCCCGCAAGATGGCAATACGTACCCTCTTTTCCTAGACAATGATTATCATCGGTGGCAGCAGCATTTTCTCTCTATACGTACGTTACTGTTGCCTCCATAAGGGACCACTGTGTGAAGTATAGCTTGCATGAAATCGATTCGCCAAGAGACGAGACAGGCGACGTCGACCCGCTTCGCTGTCGCTCGGTCAGTCGCGCGATGAGGCAAGCCGCATGAAAGTAGCGTGGGCAAGCGACCAAGGCGATGAGGACGTTTTCTAGAAAACACCGGGCGACGCGACGAGCGATAGTGGGAAATCTCCGTCGCTCGCTGCTGACTCTCGTCGCTCGCTAAATCGCTTACATGCGGTTCAGCCTTTAGGGACCGCTTTCGCACAATACCGCTCGTGCACGCTTTCGGAAAGCGTGTCGTGGAGACGTTTCAGAACTTGCAACGTTACCGCCGCTCTGTATGAGCGAAGTAGAAGTGGTAGAAGCGGGAAGTTGTTCGAATAGAAAGCGCAGTAGAGTGTGGACGTTTTTCGGCCGCTCCCATGCAACCAATTGAGGAAGCCACAACAGCTGCTTGTGTCGAGTCTTTCCCAACACTTTCCATGGTTGTTCCACTTGGTCAGTGTGTGAAGATGTTGCTTTTTGAGGGCGCAAGTGGAACAAGATAATGCGTTTCCCAGAATCTTCTCAGATCAATGAAAACAAAGTTCCTGGACGTAAGCACACAGGCACATTACCACCTTGCCACCCTTTTCAATCCTCAATTCAAGGACCCCTGCTACACAAGGAATAAAAAGAGAATGTAGAGTTCCTACTAAGTACGTTGCTTCAAGATGTACCAGGGTCAAGCGAACTCTGATTTTATGTTCAGTAACCGCGTGAACCGTGATATTATGTTTAGCATTCTAATAGTTTAGTAGCTTTTGTCTCTATTTAATTATCTATCGTTGAACTCTAGTCAGTATCGTCTAGTCGCGTTTTTACAATAATTTTAAGAAACATTTTGGAACATTAAAATAATTTTATAATATCTTTGCTCTTCTTTAGTAGCTGTCTACTTACTATTCGGAAACTATTCGAAAATTATTCGATTCGTATTCGTATTCGATTCGGTGCCACAATTATTCGATTCGCATTCGATTCGGTTTCAAAAATCACTATTCGCACACCCCTAATAAAAAGTCATGTTTTATGAAGGGAAAACGTCATTGTTCCTTATCGCAAGCTAAATATGAAGACGTATATGGGCCATGTAGTAATTTAACTTACATTGGTGCTCCTAGGAAAGCTGGCGAGGAAAAACTGGACCAGGAGGAAACTACCGAACCAGGAGGAAACTACCGAACCAACTTTGCAACGCCTGAAGAACAGGACGACTGCCAAGCAAGAGGAGGCCGAAAGAGTGAATCTCTTAATTTCAATAAAAATTCCCCCCAAAAAACCATCTACTAGTGTTTCATTGTCTATTTATCACAAACGGTTTTCCCAATTGGTTCCAATTGGCAATGCTCAATTGGGTATCAACAATTGACACCAACTGGGATTTTTTCAATGAGGAGTCCGAAATCACAAACGGTTTTCCCAATTGGTCATGCCCAATTGGTACCAATTGGCAATACTCAATTGGGTTTCGACAATTGGTACCAATTGATTTTTTCAATGAGGAGTCCGAAATCACAAACGGTTTTCCCCATTGGTTCCAACTGTCAGAAACCAATTGGACCCAATGGACATTTTTAACTGGGTTCAAACATTCCGGTGCCGTTTTTTTTTTCCCTAGTCGAAACAAAAACAACAAAAAGAAACGCGAAATCGAGGGAACTTGGTCAAAAGTAAGTTCGCCGCGAACCAAGATCGCTGCGACCGCGATCTCTAAACAACGCGAATCACGGAAGGGTGGTGGTGTTGACGCCAGACCACAAACATTCATAATGATGCCAATGGTTGAGTCAACACGAAAGGTATGCGTGACACATGTCAGCGAAAGAAACTCACCACTCCCAACGAAGGAGACGAGGCCGACGACCAACACGCTGTTCCAAGGCATCTGTCAACGTTCAAGGCCCGAATTAAAACTTGAAACGCTTAAAACTACGCGAGACAAACGTCGGAATTCGCATGGAAAATGCTACGGCAAACAAGCGACCGTTGAACGTAAATACAAGAATTGGTTTCGCGGTCTAACAGGTGGAATCTTGACAATGCGTTAAAGGGGCGCTTACGGTGTTTTCACAGGGTGAGCTGCACGGTTTGTGAGTGATCCGGCATTTACCGGTTAAAAGAAAACTTCGTCACGCGAACATAACTTTGGAAGGTAAATCGTTGCGCTTGCGGCCACACCTCAAGCTCCGTTGATCGGAAGCGTACACAGAAGAAAAAAAAAATATACAGGTTGCGCCACCTGTTAGGTGCAAATAAAGGTATGGTGTATTTCGTAAGTAGTATGGATTGTATGGATAGATAAACAAAACAGTTACTCGAGTTGGGCAATGGCTTACGCCACCCCAACGCTGTTTAAAAAACGCTTTTTTTATTACTTTTTAACTTACGTTCTCTAAAACGTTACAATCCTTCGCATCTCGTTATTATTTCGTTTAATTTTCTTTTAAAGAGCCCAGACTTGTTTTTGGTAACATTTGTAGAATCCAACAAACCTAAGTGGGTGGCTGCCATAGCGACGTTCAAACCGAAACATTGAAGCGCGCTCATTGACTGGTTCGGTTTCTCAAATAGTTATTTCTGAGAAAATTTTAAAATACTTGATCAATGAGTTCAGTTCGTAGCTTAATAGAGGCAGTATCCGAGACAGTGTTTCCAGGATTACATCTAACATACAGTAAATGGCATGGCATCGCAATTCGACATGGTAATAATTTTATCGAAAAATAACCCCCGATACCCAAGAGGACAGCACAAACATGAGGAAAATCTTAATTGGGGCATTGTGCTTCTGCTCTCCTCTTGCCTGTCTCGGGGCTCTTTGTAATCATATTCGATATATACCAGCTTGCTTGCGCTCTTACTTTCTTAATATTTTCCATTTGTCTTGGCTCCTCATAAACTTACCGGAGCGATGCTTTTTCCATTTACAGGCGAGGAACTTATGACAAGCTTGCCACTGCAAATGCTAATTTATTTCAACCTTCATTACTCACCTTTATGGCTAATAAGCCGCATTTTATCACTCTACATCAAGGTAAGTTATTTTGGCACCAGACTGAATTCCTCTTGAGGGAATGCAATAGCAAATTGACAAAGTGACACTATAATTTGTAATGTCAGAGTTCCTTGTCTTGTAGACTGACGAGGGAGTTGATTGAGTTGAGGAACACCGAAAGAATAAGACACAGGTGGGATGAATGAAAGAAAGTGTCGTCTCTGTCCCACCTGTGCGATTTTTTAGAGCGCAGCTCTTAGGCGCCCGTTTCCGGCTTGAGCGGCGTCGGAGTCGGCGTCGCCGTCGGCGTAACCGCGCGTTGCATGCAACCTGAGTTGCCTCGGGTTGCATTGGGGCAACCTGGGGCGGTCACGTGACCCCCCCCCCTCCCCCCGAGGTCACGTGACCCCCGTGAGGGGACGAGAAGGATGGATGAGGAGGAGGTGACGGAGAAGGAGGTGGTGGAGGAGGAGGATGAGGGGAAGAGAGGAGGAGTAGCAGGCAGGATCACAAGGGAGGAGAAGGGAGAAGGGGTGTACCCTCCCCTCAGTACCCTTCCCTCCTCCTCCTCAAGAGCTGCGCTCCAATTCGGCGTTACAGGGAGTTGTAAACGGCTTTCATTTTTTTTGGTGTTCCTCAGTTCCTTGTCTTCGTGAACTGAGTGATCAAAGGACCAATTTTGAAAGCCATTTTCACGTTTCTTTGTGCTGTTTCAGTACCACCGTTTGTCGGTGATGCAGCAGACGATATCAACCGCCATCTTGGCCATGATGTCACTCGTGGAAGCTCCTCGGCTGTATCTTGGCTACTTAGGAAACCTTGCTGAAGAGGTGCTAAAAGCTTTCTTGAAACCTACCATGTGTGATAGATACGGTTCACATAGTATAGGGAGTATTCACTGGCGGCCATAGCTGTGTGCGCGAATGCTGAGCGCGTGCTGATGGCGAGCTTCCACAGTTCTTTTGCAACGTGCATTCCGCACCATCAAGAGTGCCGGTCTTAGCAGCCTATTGATGTGGGCTCGTTCTGAGCAGGCACTCTAAACAGCACCCACAAATATGGCGTCCGGTGAATACTCCCTATACACCTTTTCCACAAGCGCGCAGCCATCTTGAATATCGTCACTTCTGGTATGCGGTAAAACATCTTTTTGATCTCTAATCCGCAGCTGGAAGGTGTTTACGAAAAATGCGTGATTGTCACACATTCTTGATTTGCCTCACCTATATTTTCTCGCATATTCCAGGTTCAAACGTTTTATTATTTTTTCGCCCCGCATACCAGATACGGAACCCACGTAACTGAGAACGACAGGAAACAGAAAAGATCTATAGGTGTAACAGAAGTGTCTAAACGGCGCCGCCTCGCCATGGAGCAAGCGTGTCGAAGGTTTCCTCCCACTTCTGGAAAACGCCGCGAGATGGCGCAGCATGACAGGAGCTCCGGGAACCATCCTTTTTCGCGCACACGTTGTAAACCCAACATCTACATATTTTTTTTTTTTTTTTTCATATTGGCTTAAAGGTTTAATTGCATGTCCCGAGCCACAGAATTTTTTTAGTTGTAACTTTTGATAAAAGCAAATTCTCTCCAATATTAAAAAAAAAGGTAAAAAAAGTTGTGTTAGCCAGTTACATTTTTGTTTCGCATTACAATGTCGGAGCATATGGAAATGATTTTTGAGGTTTAAAGTGGATTCGATCCATTGGGCCCAGGCTGTACAGGCTGTTCCCGACCGCTATCCGGGCATAAAATATTTACAAAAGTAAACCAATCAATGGAGGGCATCTAAGCTTGTCACAAAAACATAATTAGGTGGTGCATTTAAAATTTTATGAGTGGGACTCAGGAAAATACTTGAAGCATAAAAATCGGTTTTTTTTTTTTTTTTTTTCATATTGGCTTAAAGGTTTAATTGCATGTCCCGAGCCACAGAATTTTTTTAGTTGTAACTTTTGATAAAAGCAAATTCTCTCCAATATTAAAAAAAAGGTAAAAAAAGTTGTGTTAGCCAGTTACATTTTTGTTTCGCATTACAATGTCGGAGCATATGGAAATGATTTTTGAGGTTTAAAGTGGATTCGATCCATTGGGCCCAGGCTGTACAGGCTGTTCCCGACCGCTATCCGGGCATAAAATATTTACAAAAGTAAACCAATCAATGGAGGGCATCTAAGCTTGTCACAAAAACATAATTAGGTGGTGCATTTAAAATTTTATGAGTGGGTCTCAGGAAAATACTTGAAGCATAAAAATCGTTTTTTTTTTGTTTTTTTTTTTTTCTGTGCACAGGAAGGAGAACGGAAATAAAATGGGACCGCACATGCTCACATCTGCTTCCGGGAGATCATCTAAAAAAATCTTCCACGTTTTTTACTTTATGTTGCGCCATCTGTCAGCAACGACAAAAGGACTGTTTTTAATGTGTTCCTCCCTTTGCATGGATAAAAAATGGGTTTTTTTAGGCTCACATTTTTTTCCTAAAACGTGCTCGTGCAGTTTGAGTATGACAAGTCGACCACCTAAAGACACCCTTGTAAAAAGTTTAATTGCACTTAGCTAATTGGTTGATTTATAAAACAACATTCTACACCTCAACAGTGCTTGGAAACACCCTGTAGATACGAAACCCCAAATTACTGTCTTGCAGGTACCAGCACTTGCTGGTTGCTGGCTGCTGAGCTTGCTGTTCCAGCTACCGCTGTTGGCGTTCCTTGCCGTGGCCGGTGCCATGCCTCTGCCCCTAGAGCGGGCGGTGGACATTCCAATGGGAACCCTGGTCCTGCTCCAAGTGGTGCTTGGGTTCGGTGTCATCCGGCGAATGACGCGCAAGCAAACCCAACGGTTTCTGCGTCACACTGGAACCACGCCAGAAAGGTCTGGCATCTCAAACCGGAGTTACGTCGAGGAAGAACGCTAGTCTGAACCACTCAAACAAGTTTTGCAGGCATATGTATGCACAGCGAGAACTTGCACAGTTCAGCATGACTGGGATTGCTGAGCATCTGCAAACTGCTAATAGCCAAAGGAGCGCCAGAGCGTATTAGAGCATAAAACGCTTTGTAATAGAACCAATAGAACCCCCAATCCAAAACATATTGTCCGTCCGTTTGTCCGTTCGTGCACTTTCTGTTAAAGTTTGCTGGGAAATTGACGTCACGAGACCAGACGTCACATGACCTATACACCAATTCAGTCTGTACGCTCAATTTAGCAGAAAAACCGATGCCACGTGACAATTACCAATTGAGTTTTTCCGCTAAATATAGTGGGAAACTTGACGTCATGTCACAGGACCTATAGTTTCCCTGCTAGATTTTGTGGGGAAATCGATGCCACGTGACTTATGCACCGTTAGTTCCTCCGCTAAATTTTGCAGGTTAATTGATAAAAATATACAAGGTTCTTCTTCACTTCCCGAAACGATTGTTTAATGTCTTGTAAACAAATTTAAACGATCGCTCCTGGTCAATATTTTTTAATTTGGGATTACGACTGTTTTCAGCTAAAGCAGTGTCCCTGAATTACAAAGTATAATTTTTTTTTCTCGATATGGTGGTTAGTTTTATAAATATCCCGGCTCAAAGTTTGGTTTCGGGCGTCTACGGCAAAGCCTAAACTATCTGCTAGAGGGATTGCAATACTGATCATCAGCCGTACGGCCGCGACGTGACGTCACAAGGGTGCTGCGGTGCGCGGTTCAATCATTCAACTGCAGCTCCACCGCAATGTGACGTCACAAGGGTGCTGCGCCAGTGTTCCTTGACTAAAAGCCAACCCGCTTGCTGCCCGCTATAGAGCAGCTGGTCCCATCTTTAAAATCTGTTTTAGTGGAGTATGCGGCCTCACTCTGACGTAATATTTCAGCTGTGATCATATGTCGTGCCACTAAAGCGATACCAGTCATTTATTTTGGTTTTGTTTTCCCAACCAGAGTAGCCCTTTAAATGCTTCAATTTGTAAAAAATATTTCAACAGTAGTGCTGCTTCTGCTTACATCCTTTTCATGGTGGTGGTGTCAGTATAAAGTGTACTTTTTAGTGCTTCTGGATTGTCTCCCAGGTTCCTCGCCCCATGCCCCTTGCACGCTGGTATTAATTATTTTATGTGCAAAAAAGCCTTGAACTTCTACGTACATGTTCCGCATGGCTGGCGCTAAGCATCGCATACAAACGTTTTGCACATGGTATATCTGCAAATGGGTCATACACAACGGGCTGATTTTTCTATGGAAAAAGTCTGCCAGATTGTTTTATATCAAGTTTCAATAAAACAAAGCAACTTTCAAACAGCTCGGACAGCAGCATGTTCAATCAGTGAAGATTGCACCGAATGCTAGCACCTAGTACACTACAACTTCCAAAGAAAAGAAAAATTTATTTAACTACTTCCCATTGCCAAGGTTATACCGTTAAGATAATGATGCCAATGACAGTTAATCACCATGTCGACAAAGAGCAAGTTGAATGAATAATCCCAAGACTACTTTGCATTCCATGGAAGCCACGTACACGCTTTGAGACATTTCCGGTGGGGAAAAAAATAAACTCATCCGCAAAAGAAATGTAAAAATGTTTTATTGAAAGACAGTGCGACACCCCTAGGGAACACCTAGCTCATATCTAGACCTGAATACATTGCTCTCTTGAAAAAATAAACAAGTTGTAAACTCGATAAACAATTCCCGAAAGTTCTGAGGTCCTCGTAACAGCTCTGGGCCTCATGTTGAAGAGTTCTAGAATGACGTACGCCATTTTAGTGTGTTGCGCTCATGACCGCTGCGGTTCTGGGAGCTACCATTTTCTCACTGTGCTCGTCTTGGCTTAACCCAACTTCTCGAACATCACGAGTCCTCCCTGGAGCGCAAAACGTGGCTAGTGTTCACCGCATGCGCAATGGCGATGACGCTATTCTAAAACCCACCATGAACCCAATTAAAACAGTAACAGTATGGGGTATCATTAAAGGGACCATGAAATGATTTTTCAGCTTCTTCCTCCTTAGCTTTAATTCCTCACCCAAAAACAAAATGAGAAATCGCGTGGTTCTGACGTGCTTCGGCACCGGATGCGATTACTCCAAGCTTCCACCATGCTTTTTAAGCACATTATGGAACTTGTCATTTGCAAGTGATAAGTGTTGTCACGGCAGTATTGGCCACAAATGCGAATCCAAATATTCGTCGATGAATTGTTTGTTGACGAGCGCATACGTCCGAGTGACGCAGTTCTCGTGTCCAATGCGTGAGCTGGGGTCGACTGACATGCATGGGCACAGCGGATCCATCACAGCGAAAAGGCGGAGAGCTTTCGAAGGAAAGGAGGTAAGAAATAGACCGCTATTACTTACAAAAGTTTGTACCAAAAAGCAGGCTTTTGGCTTTCCAATTTTGCATGTTAGCTTTCTTTTGGTGCACTAAACAATATGTGATTAGTAAAATCCCAATTTATCCTAGCCAAAAATTCACTTCACGGTCGTCTTTAATAAGGCATCGGCGTGGTCACGTTACTCGCCACTCAGAGCTTGCCCTTGCCTTGAAAAAAGGCCACCACAGCTTTCATCACCTCCTCCGAAGTGAAGCGTTCGACGAGTCGTTCGCACTCTAGGTTGTTTGCCTTGTGGAGATCTTCCAAGATGGGTGCCCTGACCAGTGTCTTGGAGTGCATCAGGGACTGTGAAAGAACGAGTACACGAGGCATTTTTTAATTTGGGGCAAAAAGTATGTAAGCACACTGTATGGTTCACATTTGCATACATCACTGACATGCAGATGCTGGAACTCAAATACATACATCACACATACATCCTTTTATGTTGCAAGAAATTTTATATCAGGTACATTTATCCAGATGTTGCGTATGTGCATATACAGCACACAAGTGCAAGCTTTCTGCAAATTTCGCGTGGGCTGCTTTTTTTCAGTGCACCGGTGCCCCGGTAAAAAGCACGCTCAACGTGGCTAACCCACCGCGATCGACGCATCCAAGAATGTGAATATCGCAGTTCATCTCGGAGCAAATACTGAATGGCGTATTATTCCAAACTATACTATTCGAAAATTTGAATATTCGCGCAATCTTACAATGCATGCAAGATTAGCTCACTCATTAGCCTTTCATCTAGCGTCTGGCCATATCTGCATGCTCCGCGGGGAAGCAGACGGGGACACATGCGGGAATTCTTCGTATAGGACGCCCAACCGTACGAGTAGGCACGGTGATGACAGCGGCACTTGACGCTCGCACAAACCTTTGGTGGCAGCTTGGCCATCTCCTGGATCTTCTTCTGCGTCTCCTCCTGGAAGCTGGCATCCGGGAAGCACTTGGACACAAAGCCGCACTGTTCGGCCTCCTTGGCACTCAGCTGCTTGTTCATCATCAGGACTTCACACGCCTGCAAACGCCCGGTACTGGTTTTGAGACTCCGGAACTGCACAATCGCTCGAACCCCACGCGTCTGTACCGCTCGAGTTGCGCTTGGAGAGATCCGAGACTGCCCGTCCCATATCTTAGTAATAATCGTGTTGCGTGTGTGCGTGTATGTATGTATATATATATATATACACACACACGTTTAGACGGTGGGAAGTTTGTCAGGCCCAATGGGCATCTGATGTCTCCAGTGTAGACGAAAAATTTAGCCAGTGCAGTACCCCCACTAGCCTGGGGTCTTCAACACGCATCATGTGGCAGCGATGCACGACTGCAAGCCGGCACGACGCTCGTACAGATCGAAACAGGCCGGGGTGGGCGCTGAACTTGGGAGCCCCAGATTTCACAGCGCGAGCTTTCGCTCCTCAAGCGCCGAGCTGCGGCGCATTCACGCGCTCGGCTGCCGATCGCCTTGCACCTCACCCTGGCGATTCCCATGATCCGCGGGAATGTGTAGGACGAACATCCCTCGGGTGACAGCCCCAACTGGGTGAATGGAGTATGGAAGAACGCCTGTGGAAAGACGGAAAGGGTTTGCAATTGAAACCAGGCGTGCAATTCAAGGTCGACCAATGTTCTTGTCCTCTTAATTATGTACAGGCCCCACACAGATGGCAACACTGCCCCTGCACGAGTGTCCAAGGGGTCTGCCATGGCCGACATTCTCGGTTTTCAACTTGACAACATTTTGACTCGCCTTGTCGGACGCGTACACGAGGTCGAAGAGCCCGAGAGTGGTACAGGATACGCCAATGGCCGGTCCGTTGACCAGCGCGATGGCCGGCTTGGGAAAGTTGATGTATTCCGCCACGTATCGCCTTTGGAAGAGAGCCACGTCCGATTGATTAACGCCAGTCTCACCGATTGCGCTGCGGTTATATAAAAGCCGCACTAATTCGAGCGAGTCAATTCAGTCTCGCAATCTGTTCCCACGTGCAAAATGTCTTAGTACGAGCAACATCGGAAGGAACGCCAAGGGCAATGCACACTCCGCGACACTGTTAGCGCAAATAAACTGCAGCTGGTTTTCTTAGATTATCTTTCATCGTTAGAGGACTGCAATCAAAACTATTTTAGTGGTGGAAAGTGCTCGGAGAAGGTACTAACCTGAGCGGTAAATTTGAATGCCCACCAGTACCCTTTCGAAAAAAAATATGAAGAAGCGCCAAAATGGTGTTTGCGCTAACAGTGTCGGGCAGTCTACTATTCCATAAAAATAAATATACCTGGCCACGAGGGTCCCGACATTTACGAGGGTCCCGACATTTATTACCTACATGTTTAGGGCCTGCATGGGAGCAGCTGACACATATTTCCATTCTTAGAACTTCACGGAGAGGTGCTGAAAACAACTACCGTAAAGTTCTGAGAGGACACCTGCCACCAAGAGATCGCCCATCCCGTTTTCTGGCTAAATACCTGTGACATAAAAATTCCGAAACATTACCCACCCCCCGATTCCTGTCGGAGATCACGCGATGTCCGACGAGAATCACATTCGTTGCGCGATCTGCTGTACCGGTACATAAGATAAGCGAGTTCATAGCGGGTTCCCGTATTTTCGTCCGCAATCTACGCGTGCGATATCGGCTCCCGTAACACGCGAGTTGTTCCCACGTGTATATTGCATCGTGAAGTGCGATTCTGCTGCGTCCGCGATCTGCGCGCGCGATATCGATTCCCGTGATAGGCAAGTTTGTGGTGGGTTCCCGCATGTTTATTGCACCATAAAACTTGAATCTGCTGCGTCTGCGATTTGTGGTATTCGTTCCCATCAGATGCGAGTTCTTGGCGGGTTTCCGCGGGTCCTTTGCGTGGTAAAACTCGAATCTGCTGCGTCCGCAACCTGCGGTATCCTTTCCCACACACAGGAGTTTGTAGCGAATTCCCGTGTGTCTATCGAATCGTGAAACGCGAATTTGCAGTGTCCGCGATCTGGAGTACCAGTTCCCGCGTCACGTGGTTTATGGCGGGTGCACCGGTGCTTATCATTAAATTTTTGATAAAGTTTTGCTGTGGCATCGCCAAAGATAGCCCACCCCATGTTTTTCACCAGTCCTCCCCGTGCTAGCGGGGCATGACACTCAAAGAACTTAAGATCAAAACATACAAAAGTAAAAAAGAAGTGCACGTGGAGACGGACGTTTAAAAAAAACGAGCGAACTAGTGACCGTTTGTTACAAGACTGAGAAACAAAATCAAAATACTTTGGAAGACAAACGAAGGAGGCACGTATCGGCTGCTCCATTTCTATCAATCCCCGTTCGACGGGGCAAAACTGAACATACTTAAAAATTGTTTTTTTACTATAGATGCTGAAAGACGTTGGATGAAAGTTGGTGCTCAGTGAAGAGTGGGTGCTATTGGCAATCGTTGCAATTTGAATGTGCGACTACCTCAGCTTTAGGCACGGCATTGGAAAGATTGGACGATATCCTGCGATTTTAGATACTATAAAGCATCACAAAACTGGCAAGAAATGGCTTTTAAGGGGGGACACTACCCAGAAAAAAAAAAATTCTGCAAAAAACATTGATTTTGAAAAATTACATATTTACATCCATCTACATCCAGAGAGTATTACCAGAAATTTTCACTAGTTTACACTGCATAGTTAATTTTTTATAAATTATTTTCTGTCCACCGAAGCTAAAGAAAAGGTAGGGTTTGGAGCACTTTAAATACATTTTTCTCCGTTCGACTTTTTGGTATAAATTCCATTTTAGTCAACCTATCGTTTGATAATGGCAATACAGGGAAGGCTTGTTCTTCACTTTTTCTGACTGAAATTTAATAAGGAATGCGCTGATGGAGTTTGTTTTTCACTTTACAGATGTCTTTTATAAAAAATGTTGACATTTTGTCGGAGACAAAGAAGCACAAAAAGTTGACCAATTATGCAGAAGAGAAAATTGATAGAAATCAATGACTTTTTAGAAAATCTTTCCATAGGCGCACCTCCTAGGCATTCTGCTACATATCTAGCGAATAAAAGTCTTGAATATTGTGATAGTTTTCCGACGATAGACTAACTAAACAATGTAGGGGTGTCGCTGGTAGAAGCTGCCCTTATCTCCTTCCCACCTAACCAACAGACCTGAAATTTTCTTATGCACCCTCTAGCATGACCACCAGCCTACCCTGTAAATTTCATTAATTTTAAGCCAAGGGTTCAAAAGTTGACCCTCCCAGGGGGTGTATCCCCTTAAGGACCAAGATGGCTAGAGTGCAGTTATTACTGCAAAGCATAACTAGTTTAGTGGCTCTAAGGCAAACGAAGTACAGAAGAGATCAAGTACACCGAGGTTTGGAATAAGCCGAGCTGGCGAGAAACCTCCGCCGAGCCGATACCTGACGAGTTCTGCAGCTTCCTTCGCAAGCTCCACTTGGGAGCGCCCCGTCTGCATCTGCTTGGCGAAGTTCCCGAGGTCGTTGCCGCTCGAGAAGAACTCGCCCGTGCCGGTGAGCACGAGGAACTTGACGTCGTCCCTCTGCCCGGCATCCTTCAGCAGCTTGATCACCTCCTCGTACATCTGCAAGGTTCTGACGGCTCACCAAGGAACGACGTCCTGGTCATCCATGGCTTAAAGGGACCCTGACAGGGTATGTATGTTCGCCAAGGCTTTTATTTGTACATGACATATGAGAGTCCAACTATTCGGAACACAATTTGAGGCTCGAAATTCGTTTTCTTTCTGCCTGAAAACCGCCGATTGAGAACTGGCAGGTTTGAGTCGCACTAACTCTCTCCTTCGTTGTCACATGCCCTTCTCCATGGTTTCGACACACGCACCAAATATAATCAAAGTTGTGAGTCATTGAAGGCACACACTCAACATTAAAATCAAAAAACATATATGATACCCATTTTTTTGCGGCTTTTAAAAAGCTGCAAATACATTGATGGAAAAACATAAAAAGCTGCGCAGAGATCAGGAAGCACTCTGTGCATTTTCTGCGTAATTCTCAGCATGGCGTCGTATCGCAGGAGTTGCGGGTCTAAACGGCTGAACGAAGTGAACTAAACGATGGTGAATGAAGAAGGGCGTCGAACTTCTACTTCAGAACTGTTTTTCGCGGTACCGGCGAATCTGTCTAGCTTCGAAAGAGAAATCTTTTACCGATCAAAACAATTAGTATTTATTCCGTACGACACGCTCGACCCCCAACCTGATTTGCACGAAGACGTTGCCGAGTCCTCGCCCCTTCTCCTGGCTGAAGACATCGCTCACCTTACAAACACAAATTGGTAAGAGCTTGAAAAACAGACAAACGTCAAGCATGAAGTGCTTGACTTCTGTGTTTTTCGTGTAATGTGCGATGTGCACGTTTTTAGTCTGTTTCGCATGGCCAGAAAAACAAAGGAAAAAAAGAAAACGAGGTCCAGCAACATTGCCGTCTGGCGTCCCAACGCAGGGGTGTTACATTGGCCTTTGTTTTGCGGGTGTTACAGTCAGATGACAGCACTGGTTCTCGCATTCTCAAGATTGTGCACGTGCCTCCGCCTCTGCATGGCAAAATATAATCTAAAAGAAATTTGGGGGGTTTTAGCGTTTTTTTAAGGGCCGTGCTGTGATACTGGGTTACATAAGCTTATTGGAACTAGGGGGACTCAAGTATGGCCAAAAGACAAACCACAAAGCGTGACAACCATGTGCCACACACTGCGTTCCTTGAACTGTCAGAGACTGACCAAAATCATACTTGGGTATAAATTACTTTGAAAATGCTGCTTAAGTATAATTACAACTACTTTACTCTAAGACTCTCGACTACTCTGTCCCAAAGTGTTTATAGTTACGATTAGAACTACTACCACACCAAAAAGCAATTAATTACAATTACACATCACTTTCAGGACAATAAAGCAATTAATTTACTTTTACAGCTGCTCGATATCAAGAATGCGTGTGCAACGAAATTTTGTTTAAATGGAATGTATTTGTCTATTTTTTTTTGTCCGATCACTGAGGATACGGCATGCGTCACTTTGTGTTCGTCGCAGGTTCGTGCATTTGTTTTACTTACTTCATTAATGGTATACTACAATATGGGAGTCGAGTTCCGGGTGTGATACGAGTCAGTTTTTTTTTTACTATTTCGCAACACCATCGAGATTGTCAGTCTTCTTTGGAGATTATCAGCATCGGTAAGCATCGAAAGAATGTAATAGAGGCTCAGAGTCTCAATTATTCTGGAAACGGCCGACATGAGTCGTGATAAGCCATTCATTGTACACAACACAATCACGTCACTTCGATTCTCTCTCCCCATCCTGTCAATGCGAGTCACTCTCCATGTAGGACATTGTCTGTGCCCCCCTGCGGGTGACGTGGCCTTGACAGTTGCTTGACTGTGCGTACGCAGTCGGCGTTTTACAAAGCTTCACGAGTTGGCAGAAGGGAAATAAGCTAGACGCTCAGTGTATTTTTGTCTATCAGGATGTATACAACGAAGCTTCAGCTTGACAAAATCATAAAAAAAGTATGTCTCATTTGTAATAAAGATTTTGCAATTACTGAGGCTAAAAAATGACCGAGTTGCACCTACAATGACTTGTGGTCAGAAGTAATTAACTAGAATTACGAATGACTCAATAAACTAAATATATCAAGCGTAAAAGACATGAGGACTTGAAGAAGACAGGACAGAGCTGTTCTGTCTTCATCATGTCTTCGTCTGTCCTTTACACATTGTATATATTTAGTATGTTGAACCACTTAACCCAGCTTAATATTTTATTACTCAGCAAAATAATTTAATTTCAGCAATCCAATTATTGTACTTAAATTACTACCCAAATACGGTCAAAAAACAAAGGCCATTTCTTTCTGTTTGAGACATGACAACCGTAGTACTAATGACGAGCTTGTTTGTATATTCCTACACAACTGAGAGCATTCAATAAACATAATTTGCTTGTGCGCATTTTGGCGTATTGCAGTCCCTATTCGGAGAGCAAGTCATCTGCTTCTTGCGCAGGGGTTGCGGTGACGTCAGAATGACACCGAGTTCTGATTGGCATTGATTGGAAGGATTTTTATTGGTATTTATTTGCCATTTTATTTTGGGGTGGCAGGGGACAAAAGGTGTATTAAAACACCTGACTCAGGTCTTGTACCCCATACAGGTTTCAGAGCGGCGCAGCTCTTACAACGGACACACAGCATATATACAAATGAAACAGCAAGAACATAAGAGAAATAACAAGATATATGAACATTTCTAACGCAATTAAATGTCTAGCAGAATTTTTACACGAGGCTTTATACATGCTCAAAAATGTAATCCTTTATTCTTTTTTTAAATGTATTTGCAGATGTTGATTTAGTTGCTATACAGAGAATTTATGGATGCATATTTAAAAGTTGCGTTAATTGCTGCTTCAATGGTTGTTCTCCATAATTAGTACGAATTTGGCCTCTATCATATTCAACACGTCTCAAGTTGTATTGGGTGTCTCTTAAGGGAAATTGAGTAACAAAGGACTCCGTATTGTTTTTAAGAGAATTGCAGATTACTTTTGCGAAGTTGAAAAATATTAACTGTTGGATAGTGAATAAATTATACTTCTTAAAATAAATGTATGTGTGATCATTATAGCACAAGCATGCAATGGACCGAATTGCTTTTTTTTTTTTAGTACTAAAAGTTTTTCAAGGTTACTTTTTGATGTCGTTCCCCAAACCAATGAACAGTAATGTAGGTGAGAGTGCACAAGTGCACTGTATAGTTGGCACTTAAGCCATGTTGGTAGTAAAAGTCTTAGTTTATGTAATATGCCGATTGATCATGAGAGAGTCAAACATAGTTTAGATACATGAATTGTCCTGTGCAAATTCTCGTGAAACCATACACCCAAGAACTTTATGGATTCAACCTTCTCTAATTTGTTTAATTAAATTGTATATCGATGTCATAATTAAGTGCCTTGTTTTTTGCCCTGAAAATAATATATTTAGTTTTAGAGATATTCAATTCAATCTGGTTTGTCACTAGCCACGTGGATAGTTTATTTAACCAATCATTCGATACACTTTCGAGATGTCTGAGGTCATTGTGGGAGAAGAAAACATTGGAGTCGTCTGCAAATAATACCATGTCCGCAGAATGCGAGATATGTACAATATCATTAATATAAACGAGAAACAATAATGGTCCTAGAATGGATCCTTGTGGGACACCATATGCGATCTGTTGAATATCAGACTTAATGCCGTTATAGACTGTAAATTGTGAACTGAGAGCTCGAACTAACTGCATATTAACTCTTGCGCTTTGCCCCTTACACCATAGGTACTCAGCTTTGTTAACAGTATTTTGTGCTTAATTGAGTCGAAAGCTTTTCGAAAGTCAAGAAATATTCCGATCGTATATCGCTTATTTTCTATACTGGTTATAATTTTATCTTTAATGTTTAGAAGTGCCATTTCCGTCGATTTATGCCTTTGAAATCCGAACTGCTGTTCTGAAATTCTTTTGTGTTTTGTAAAAAAACTAGTTAGTCGACTATTTATTATTTGTTCTAATATTTTAGAAAAAGCGGGTAATACAGAGATTGGCCGGTAATTGTTGAAGACGTTTTGCGCACCGCCCTTATGTATAACGCAAACTCGCGCTACTTTCATTCGGCTTGGGAAACGATCTGCTAATAATGACATGTTGCATATATGTGCTAGCGGAGTGGTTATCAGTCTAGAAATATGCTTAATTGGTTCTGATTCGAGGCCAGTTCTCCCCTGCAGCAGTACTGTTTTTAAGACCATTAATCAGGTATTTCTTCCTTATCAGTTGGACGTAAGAAAGCTGAATTGATGATGTTATGACATATGTACGAAGTGGCATTTCCTTCAATGGTCGGGGGACACGAAGGTGCCAGATCCCTTGAGGTCTACCCACTATTTTCTTCAACCAGCCAAGAAGAGCTCGGCGTTCTGACATCTTCGCAACCCCTGGGCAAGAAGCAGACAAACTTCCGCTCCACATTAGTTGCGGTAGGCTCAATTCAATCGACACGGCAAATTTTGTCTCCATCGGTACAAATATTGTAACAGGAACTTTATTGTGCATCGTGCCACAGTGACTGCACGAATGTTGATTGCTTCCTTAACGAAAGGTTTCTTTTAAATCATTTTAAGCATTATATATAAAAAAAGGTTCTAAGTGACTTGTTGTGTAATGCAAACGAACTGCACTAACAGCAAAGGTGCCACACACAGACTACACATAATCACACTACACACCAACCATGAAGTCGTGCAACGTCATGGTGCAAAGTAATGTCACAATGTCACCAGACATCACAGTTTCATGTGACGTCGCAAAAAATTTCCCCGCCAAATTTGGCGGAGAATGTCTTAATGATGTCACGTGAGACCGCGACATGATGCCATGACCCTGGGTGAAACACGTCCCAGGATCTGCTGCAAAACCTCACCAATGATGGCAGTTGCCTTAAGAAAGCTTTTCAAAGTGATGGGAGATTAAAATGCAGTGAGGGGAGTACCTCAAGTGTAATTGAGTTCCTCTTGCTCGGCCTGTTAAAGCGGATAGTGAAGGCACCATCTTGAAACGTCGTCACGAGGCCTTCCACACCGGAAGACGCCACTGCCGCTGGCTCTTGGGACTGTGCAGGACCGGATGCCTTCTCTCCGGCCAGCTTTGTCACGATCGCTGCATATTCCTTCTGCGCGTCGTCCTGAAAACGTCCCCCCGAGGTCACTCGAAGAATGGAGATGAGGTCGCAAAAGCAACGATTAATTATCCGACTAATACTCATTTCCTCAAAATGCCCTGAACTTTGGTGCAAATGGTGTGTGCTTTTTTTCTTTCTTTACACCATCTCTTCTCTTTTAGTTTTTCTCCCTTCTGTTCTTTCGAGAATAGTCTAGAATCCTTCTGCCCTCTTTCTTTTTCTTTTTTTGCAAAGTAGCAAATCAGCTTGAAAAGCAGGTTGACCTCTTTATGTTTGTAAATGAACAATTATTTTAATACTAACGTAAAGGTAAAGCAAAAGATAATTGCTTCCGAAAGGGACCACTCTGCAAGCTCGGCCTCGGAAGTTATGGCACGGCCAAAAGAAAGGGATAAGGAGAACTGAGAATCATTGTACACTACTTGATTCGAGAGAACCATATTACATGATACAATCATCTCCTTTTTCTAGGTCTCTCGGCGAGACGGAAGCAAGGGTGCATACTGTCAAGTGGTGAGGGATGTCAGGTCCCTATCCCTGACCAGCATCACACATTTGTTCAATCAATTAAGTTTAGAAGTAGAAGAATTTTGAGAGGAACTGTACCTTCTAAAGCACTACATGCTGGCTTTCACGACAATGTACACAAGAGCTAAGTCAGTAAAGAACCAAAGTGTGTTCCGATCACCGGAGCCAACAAAACCAACCTGCGACATGTCTCCAAGCTTGTTCCAAGCGTCCCACTTGGCCTTGCCGACAAAATCAAAGGTTCCCGGCTTGGCGACGTTGCACTTGCCAACCGTAGCCTACAGTCAATAGAAGGCACGATCGGTACTTCTGTGCTCCGGCAAAACTGAGTAACAGCACTGGCAGCATGTCTGTACAAAAGCTGATCCAGAAAAATTATGGCAGCAATAGCAGCAGAGGTGGCCCCAATGAATGGAATATGGTGACACAACACAGAACCCCCAACACCCTTTTCAATTTGAGACTGATGAACTATTTCAACCAATTCACAAAATGGACTGGCTGGGAAATGCTTACAAGAGCTAAGCATTCGTGTCCTCAGCATGGCCGTCGGTGAAACATGACTGCCAAGCATCAGATGGAGCATCTACAGAAGGGATCATTCCATGTCCACACGATCTGGGAATTCCTCTATCTGATCATACATAGAAAGATGAGACAGAGGTGATGGATCGATAAGCGGCTTCAAAACAAGTCCCCAATAAGAAAGGGCGCACGAAAGGAAGCCGGTGGTCAGGGTAACAGCCAGACGTAATGTATCAAGCAATTAAAAATGAAGCACACAAGAAACACGGACACAAGAACGACAAGCACAATAGATAAGCGCTCACTCGTCACTGAAAGTTTATTTTTACAAACCGTGAGCAGAAGGCATTAACACCCAGTTCGCTCATGCGCAGCCCAAATCCCCCTATCTCTTATCAAGGAGCGGAAGGAACCCATTGTCAATCGTGCAAAAAGTTGAGTTTTTTTTCTCTTCCACAACTTTTTACGTGACTGACAATAGGGGTAATCCGTTCCTTGATCAGATAAGGGGATTCAGGCTGCGTACGAGTGGACTGGGTGTGATGCTACCTTTTCACGGTTCATGAAAATAAACCTCCAGTTGAGAGCGAGCGCTCGTCCGTTCTACTTGTCTTTCTCGTGGGTGCATCTCGAAACGTCCCATTCGCGTTTTGCTCTTTCTCGTTTCGCCCCATTCTTGTTTGGACCTCCTCGTTTGAACCTTCTCAAAACATTTAAACCGGTTTTTTGCGCATCTGGGCCTATTCGCATTTGGTCCCGTTCGCTCCAGGACCGGACGGCGCGTGGTACGTTTTCAGCCCTGGACTGGATCCGACGGGTCGTAGCATGCGCCGCCATCCACTTTATGAAAAAATAGAGTATGGAGTGGGGGTACACCCTCCCGTCCTTTAACACAAAACAGCAGTTCGGTGATTTATTGGCTGGTGCCTGCTATCAGATCCGGGCAACCCAACAAGTGGGTCCGCACCTCCGCTGCATGTTTCGAGAGCAGAAGGGACGTATTCCAGGAACCATTAGCCAAACCCCTTTTCACATGTGCGTGTGTATGTGAGCGCTTGCGTATAGGCGAGTTGGGAGAGGGGAGGGGCGGACTTGAAGAAGCTTCTTCGGGGATATGCGGTGACCCAGCCATAACACCGACACCTAGAAGTGCCCCCATTTGATTTTTTTTTTCCTTAGAGGATGAAACACGAATGATGTAACGAGAACGAATCAAGTGCGGCGGGCCCAACCAAGGAGGACGTTTTGAGAATGGTTCTTTTGAGGAAGTCTAAATGAGCAGGTTGAACCGAGAACGGGCCCAAATGATGACCGCCCCTTTCTCGTCGTCTGCGTTTTCTGTGCACTCTGTCTTCTTAAGTGTGAATCAGTACCAACACTCCCAGCTCTCACCGCCTATGTATCACGTGATTCTGAGAGCCAATCACAAACTTCCCCTTCTCTTCCCTCCCTGCTCGACCCCATCCCATCATTCCCCAATATAAGTTACTTTGTGTATATGTGAACAGCATCTGCAGATGATGACTACGCATATGAAGTATGAAGTGTACTAAAGCAAAGTTGTTATGATGGTAAAGCAATTAAGGTGCGAGCGAGCTGGACAAGAATGACGAAAATAATCCCAGGAGAAGGGGAACAAGGGGGACAAAGGACAAACACAAATCTCCAAACACAGCTAGGTGACTGGTGCGCGACCGAAAAATACGCCGCGAGTGATCGACACAAGAGACGGTTCGCCACGGGGCTGATGGCAAGTGTAGCAGCGGAAGGGGGCAGGTTTTGTTGACGTTTCACCGTAGTTCCCTTAACCGCCTCACGCGGCTGCAGATCGGCAAATAATTCGTTTTTTCCTTTGCGATTACGCAGCGAAATAGCAGTTTCTCGGGGCAAGGTGTCACATTTCTTGTCACTTGCGCCTAGATAAACAATATAAAACTACGAACTGCAAATTCTTTTAACATTAAAATCGTTGCACTACATCTTTAATTCTGCGGTAAAAAAAAAAAACAAAAAAAAAACAGAAAGAAATCGCAAAGAAACATTATTTTTTTAATAATATATCTGGGGGCACGCAGTAGTGAGTCTCCCAGCAACATCATCCATCAGGTACCTTTTGAAAAATAAATTAACATCGGTATTTGCGACGAAGCGAAATCTGCATACCTGCTTGAAGAGAGCATACAGTTGAAGTTTGACGTCGTTGGAAGGTTCCTCGGGAACGTTGTTCAAATCCTTCACGGCCTGGTTGAACTTCTCGGCGGGCGAGGCAGCCGAGAAAGGCCTGAGTGCGGCGCTAGCCCTGTGTGAGAGATTACGCCTTGAGGGCAGCGAATCGGTCGCGCTTCTGCATTTCGGTTGACGCAAAGACGTCCCCGCGGCGAGTGGACGGGTTCTATCAGCATTTGAGGAAGCCGACATCGAGTGACACTTGCCTGCGTACGCTTGGGTTCCAGAGGACTCTTCGAGATAGACTCAACATTTCAGACTGGCCACAACTTCCTCGTACACGCTAAAGAAGGCCGTCAAGACCAAAGCAACCAAAGCGGTCTACTCCGGCACACGCAAAACTAGGGGTGTCGCGAACCGGCCGAGGTTCGAGTTCGACCAGGTTCGACTTTTCCGAACTTTTAGTGAAAAATTCGACGAACCTTGTATTGAGGTTCGACTCGTGTGCGCATGCGCGACAGGCTGGCCAGTTGGCTTCGGATTGGATGATGATGGCTAAGGGATGAATTAAGGGCAGCGCTGATTTGTTATTTCGGTTAATACAGTACAAAAAAATTAAGTTATTAACTTCTTCAGTTATTAGAATTAGTTTATTTTAATTGCAACTGTTTATAAAATAAAATAACTCTTTTGATAAAAAAAAAATTCGCCAAACCTAGACATGCTTGTATCAAGGTCTGGCCACACTGTCCACAAAGTCGAACCGGTCGAATCTGGTGAAAAGTTCGAAGGTTCGTCGAACCGGTTCGACTCAGTCGAACCCCAAAAGTTTGACCTAAAAATCTGGTTCGACAAAGGTTCGCGACACCCCTATTTAGCTGTTCTCCACTTCTTATACATTGAGTTTGAGTCGTTATTAGGGGTAATTTCTCTAGTTTCGTGCCAGAAAAAGGAGTTGAAGCAATTTTCCGAAAAGCAAGACGGCCGCCACCTTAAAGGGGCCCTCCAACAGTATTTGAGCGTCTACTTTTTTTGCGGTTTCTCCACGCTAGTGGTCCCGGAAACCCAGTAGACAACGAAAGAGTTTAAAAATATTAGCGCATCATATTTTAATTTGACAACTCGGAAACACCTCCTCCGACGGTGGCGCCGCGAGGTGCCGAATGCGCGCGCATAACGGCGCTCCCTTTCACTATACGTCACATTCACTGGGTTTCGTGATTGGCGAGAGCCGTCCCAGAAATTTTGAAGCGGAATAAAGTATATCACACGTTAACCGTCATTATTTCTCTAAAAATTCGTTTTTATAGAGCTAATAAAGTTGCAAATTAAAGTTCAAAAAGGGCGAAAACAACGCCTCGTCGCTCATGCGCGCCTCCCAGCGGCGGAGTACCTCCTACTCGCCGAGGTGGCTCCGGTGGTGGAGTTGCGGGAGACGAGGCTTCCGCGGCTGTCGAAGCGGACTCGTCGCGGCGCTTGCGTAGTGTGTCCTCGTACGGCGCGACGCCCAGCTCCGCACTCCTTTTTAAGAATTCGGCGCTCAAAATCCGATAAGCCCGGTAAATTCATCGATGATGGCAACCCGATTCCAAAGCTACGATGGTTGCAGCGAGGCCTAATGGCCGACCGGGCCGACGGGCTATCAACCAAACTCGCGTCCAATTGGCCAACCGCTTTGCTCCAATCGCTAAACTGTCATTTTACGTCATGAAGCGCAATGTTTTGCTTATTTAAAGTTGTTTTCTGCAATATTTAATTCGCTAATAACTCACAAAATATTGCGAATTTCTGTAATATTTTTTTTCCTCGGTGTTCCTGCTTTCATGAAGCTCCGTTTCAGCGCGAACTTCAAACCAGTCAAAAAATTGTTGGTGGGCCCCTTTAAAGGGGCCCTGCAAGGAGTTTTTTACTGGTTTTTATTTTGCACCAAACCTGAGCGCACTGAACGTAGTAACTTAGTAAAACTTTTATTTTCTCGAAATTCGCTTTATTTTAAAAGTTATAGGCAAATTAAAATTACAAAAACAAGCAAAAAATAACCTCCCTCATGACGTCCTTGGTTGCTTGAGTGGCCGTGAACTACCGGGTGGATCAAGGAGACGGCAGGCTCTTTAAATCGACCGCAAAATTCGGTTTCTTAACCTATCGCGCTACGACTTTGTGCAGCGCTGCCCACAGATGGTACTTTTTTTTTTTTTTTGTAAAATTTGCAAAGAGCAAACTTACCTGAGGAAAAAGTAAAGAAAGAAAAAGGCTTAGCTCCTATGGAAACGCAGCGACGCCACCGGTCTGCAAACAACACGGCGCCGTTTCGCACGGGAGACAAGAGAGGGCGCAAGCGGTCACGACGCCAACTGCTGCCAACGAACGGGCAGACGACGCCGAGAGCCGGCGTATTTAGCAGACAAGGAACTGCAGTTGCTTTACAGTGCCTTAAAGGGGGTAGTGTAGTTACCGCGTAGCCTCCACCATGCATCGGGAACGGCCGCTCCTTGGAAGACGGTGCAGGTGGCGCTTCGATCCGCAGCTCCGTTGGGGTGCCTCAATCGGCCGGCAGACAGAGGCACCCTAACACGTTTCATAACTAATATAAATACCTCAAAAACAATTATTTGTTTCCATTGAACTTCGAACGACATGATTTGTGTTTGAACGTGAATAAAAATCTGAAACTAGCAGACGACGGTGTAGTGGATAGGGGTGTCGCGAACCGGCCGGGGTTCGAGTTCGACCAGGTTCGACTTTTTCGAACTTTTAGTGCAAAATTCGACGAACCTTCTATAGACCATTTGCTGTATTACCCAAGCATCAAGGAGAATGCAGGGATTGGTGTTCCACGCGCCACACGCGCACGTCTTCCCCGTATAAAATATTCGAAGTAAATAACCAAAATAAAGCGTTGACGAACGCGCGTGCAAGATACAATTTGTTTTAGGTTTTTGCTTTGGAAAATTTACTACTGCTGAGGCCAGCACGTGCGGCGCGTGGAACACCAATCCCTGCATTCTCCTTGATGCTTGGGTAATATAGCAATAGGTCTATTGAGGTTCGACTCGTGTGCGCATGCGCGACAGGCTGGCCAGATGGCTTCGGATTGGATGGTGATGGCTAAGAGATGAATTAAGGGCAGCGTTGATTTGTTATTTCAGTTAATACAATACAAGAACAAATAAGTTATTAATTTTTTCAGTGATTAGAATTGGTTTCTTTTAATTGCAACTATTTATAAAATAAAATAACCATTTTCATAAAAAAAAGTTCTCCAAACCTAGACATGCTTGTATCAAGGTCTGGCCACACTGTCCACAAGGTCGAACCGGTCGAATCTGGTGAAAAGTTCGAAGGTTCGTCGAACCGGTTCGACCCAGTCGAACCCCGAAAGTTCGACCTAAAAATCTGGTTCGACAAAAGTTCGCGACACCCCTACGCAAAACTGGCAAAACCGCTGCAGCTGCTTGGCTAAATACTTGACAGCTGCATACTTAGCGATCCAATTCAAGCCATTATTATTTGTTGATTATTTTTATCTTTTCGCTGTAGTCCAAATAAATAAAGCCAAATTTAAAATGTTTGCAATTTTAACCGGCTCGCAGCTCGACGCGGCTGCAGCAGCGCAGATTTTCACACTGATATTTATCCTCGCTTGGATGCTGCAGCGGGCTGCGCGAGTGCGGCCACCGGACGGCCATCTTGCACGTAGAAGAATCGCGTTTCTGGAGCGTTGCGGATCCTGACGGCCGCGTGCTGAAGACACGTTTTCTCCGCGTTCATCGTCATTCGCACAAGAAGTATCTTACACCAATGTAAAACGTTGAAACTTGCCGTTGAGAACACGCGGAAATGTTATGCGAAAGCGCAGTGCCGCAGGAAAAAGGCACAACTCGTCGAAAGCAAGTTTCGCTGGTCCCGCATCTATGTCTCGCGGCGTGATCAAAGCTTCCTTGGCACGCCGAAGCAGGAACCAAACCGAAAAATATAACGTTTCGGTTACGATTACCGTTTCCTGTTGATAGCGGTTTCGTTTCAATTTTTTACGTTTTTTTTTTTGTTTTTTTTTACGGTTTTAATATTTACGAAAATATCGTCTGTTAATGACGCCGGCTCTCGGCGCCGTTTGCTCGTTCGTTGGCGGCAGTTGGCGTTAGCCTGCCTAGTTGACGTCGCGACCACTTGCGCCATCTCTTGTCTCCCGTGCGAAACGGCGCCGTATTGTTTGAAGACCGGTGGCTTCGCTGCGCCTTTTCCTTTCTTTACTTTTTCCTCAGGTAAGTTTGCTCTTTGCAAATTTTACAAAAAATATGCCCCATCTGTGGGCAACGCTGCACAAAGTCGTAGCGTGATAGGTTAAGAAACCGAATTTTGCGGTCGATTTAAAGAGCCTGGCCGCTACTTGGGACACCCGGTAGTTTGTTGCAACCTAAAATATACAGAGACTTCTCCCACGCTGAAAGAAGCAGCAGAACTATTCGCGACTCCAACTAACTATAGGTGGCGCCACTCCTTTTTCAAAATGGCGGTTATAGTGAGGGTCGGAGATGCGTGCCACTGTTGAGCCTGTCTAGTGTGCTGGCTTTACTGAGCGACACAATTTATTTCTGGTAATACGAGGAAGCTAGGGTGTTATGAGCGCAGGTCACCTCTTTACCCTGAAAACAAGAATGGTGTTTCGCGTAATATTTACGCGATGATGCGCGTTTTAATTCTGGAGCGAAACCGAAACTAACCTATATTTTGGATTTAATTTCTCGGTATAGGTCTTGATTTCGGATTCTTTCAGACCTCAAGATGTGTCTCACATCGTAATTATTTAGTTAGAGAAGTTGTTCGCGGAAAATTTATTTTGTGACCTACATGTTCGATCCAGGTTGATACTTGTAGTTGTTGAAAAACTCAGTGCTGATATTTGTGCGTTCACGCTGCCTTTTCTCGCTCAGATAATTGTAATGGGAAATAATGAACTGCGGGCCCTTTAATGGGTTTTTGGGTATTTCGATGATTAATTGGTTTAACATTATTCCCAGGACAAGAATAAGAGAATAATTCTAATTTTTACAATATGCCCTCACAACGTGTAAATTAATAAACGCTGTTCTTACTGCAACAACCCAAAGACGGAATCCGAGTCAGACAGCTGAAGTGTGTGTGTTTTTGTATAGCAACGCGTGACGCATAGGACTTTATATTACATCCAGTGTTTGGCTGTTTGTCTATCTTGATAACGATGTCAGAGGTTTTCATCGAAATCAAAATTATACCTTTCTGGAAAGACTATTATGGTTAAATGGCGTATTTTCGTGATCTTGGCGTTAATTGGGGGCATACATTGCCGCGGTTGGTATTAATAATAATAATATTAAAATTCAGATATTGTAATACGTAATTTTTCAAGCTCTAATATAATTAGAGCCGCGACACCCCCGGCTCAGGGGGTGTCGCGGCGGGCCACGAGAGCGGGGGGGGGGGGGGGGGGGGGATGGAGTCGCGGCGGGTCACGCGAGAGCGGGGGGGGGGGGGGGGGGGAGGGAGGGAGGGGGTGTCGCGGCGGGCTACCGCCCCGGGTGCTTCTGACCCTCGTGACGCCACTGAGCTAAACTACAAACATCCCCCTTCGCCGTTTATGAGGCGATTGGACGAGGGGTGGGTGGATACAAGATGATCATCTTTCTTGTAGAAAACCGAGTACCGAGGTCATACGTCGGTGGTGAAGTTTAGAGCTACAAACCGACAAATACTGAAAGGACGAACGACAGTCACATTGCAAAGGATTCGCTGTATACAAAGGGGGATGCAAGTCGATTCGTCAAGCCATAGCGTTATGATTCATCACGCAATATAGCGCCAAAACGTCTTTCCCTCCTGTTCACACCTGGATTGTGGAATAACTCAGCCTATAGTCTAGACCAATGCGCAATTCAGCTAGAGAAAAAAAAAAACGACGATTTTATATTTTGTGCTTTTGTTGAGTTCAAATAAACCCCATCTATCTATCTATCTATCTATCTAAAGTTCAACCACGCCTCAGACTCTAATCACTCTTGGAGATTACATATGGGAACGTGGGTGGGGCTGAGGCGAACTCCTCAAGCAACCAACCGACCACTGTCCGGACGTCTCGTGTCCGCTCATGGGTAATTTGCAATATGTTACACAAAAAATAAAATGGCTTTTTTTTTTTTTTTTTTAATTGATCATAAATCTTGTACTGATACAGTGTTGCAGAATGGGCACCCCCATTCCATTCCAATTCTATCCCGGGGAATTAGAGCTTCCAACAATTTTCAACTCCTCGGAATGAAAACATCGGGCCCATTCCCACTCCTGGAATGGCTGAACTACATTCCATTCCTTTGATTCCTAAACGTGAAAAAATGGCAATTGACAGCTACACTGCGGTGCTGGAATAAAGCAGCCTAAGGCTGCTGAGCTGCTGACATTATCAAACGCGGAGGCGACTGAAAAAAGTATGCAAAAGCTTCCTCAAATCATTCATTTTACTAAGCCGAAGGGGGGTCGCACAAAGCGCTTCGTGGCACTTGGGGTCACTGCAGACATTGATCAAGCGATCAAGAGTAAAAGGCTTGCCACCCGTTTTCTTCGCAAACGGACCGTATACGGTATACCCACCACAGATACATGGTTTGCGTGTTCGTAATTGAGAAGACCTTAAAAATGTCTAGTTCGTGCATGGCGCGAGGAGAAGCCACCTTGCTCTCTGCCTCGAACACTGGCACAACAACACCGCGTCAATCCGCCATTTTGTTGCTAGTTTTTTTTTTATTTCAAACAAATTTATTAGTTTGAAAGATTGCATCGCAACCTGTTAACGTGGTAAGACTTATAAGCTTCTATGCTCTGCGCATATGTGGAATCATGTAAATCCTTGGAATGCTCGGCTTCGACACACGCCAGACAGCTGAAAACAACAAAATGGTGGACGAAATTACGTCAGTGAAAAGAAAAAAAAAAACGCTGACAAAGTGCAATCGGTATCCGGCGCCAACACAAGGGATTGTAGCAGCATAGTTAACAGGGAGTTGTAGTAAATCGTTTTTCTCCTCCGCTACAGTTTCTGTAAAGAAAACGCCGCAGCTGCGCATGCGCGCTGCCAGCATTGTCTGCATAGTTCAAGGTCTTGTGGCGGATTACGGGGTGCTATCCGGTGCTTAGCGGGCTGCGGAAACGGTCTACTACAACTTCATTATGAAAACCTGCCTTAAAACGTAAACGTAAACGTGGGTTTAAAAGCAGGGAGTCGAACTGGTCATTATTCCGGTTCGGTTCGGGTCCAGTAGCATACTGAGTTTTGTTCTGGTTTGGTTCTGGTTCAGTGATGTGTTTGAAATAACGGTTTGGTTACCGGTTCCACCAAGCGCAAACCAGGTTAAACCGTTTTTTAAAACCTAAAACCCCCAGTCATTAAAAAGAAGAAAAGATTACCTAGAGGACGCCATCTGCATGCATTAAAGGAAAAAAAAAACAAAAAAAAAACGGGTCATCAGAAGCCGTGCTGCGGAAACGAGGAAAGCAAAACAAATACATGCTTAATTTCGTTTTGTGACCTTGAATTTTTAACACGAACACCGTTCAATGAAAATTACGTGGTTATACAGGTGCTTAGAAACAGTACCAAAGTACAGAAGTCAATCAGCCAGCACGGACAGTACTCGCAGATTACCCACACAAAAACGAATTAGTTCTTAGTTGTTTAGACAGCAGGAGTTTAGTCTGCAAGACATGGTGACAAATTGTTACCCACTGTAGATGAAAAATTAATCCAGTGCAGTACGACTGCTAGCGTGGAGTCTAGCTTTAACTGACATCACGAAGTACTCATACACGACCGCACGCCGGTACGATGCTCATCGAAATAAAAACAACTAAATACCCCCCGAAAAAAAAAAAAAAAATTGTTGCGTTTGACAGCCCGTTTCCAAAGAACGAGCGACACCAAAGCAATTGCACTAGTGCATGAAAATATCCGTCAAACCGGTTATCCGGTTAAACCGGAGGAGAGCGAATCCGGTTTTGAAAGCCGGTTATTCGGTTCACCGGATTTTCGAATACGAATATCCGGTTTGGCAAACCGGTGGTCCGGTTAACCGGTTATTCGGTTTTATTTTATGTATCGTGATGACCAGTACATGAAACAGCATTTCGCGCCCTGTATTTATGGTAAATAAAAACTAAGCAGATAGATTCTTTTTGTTGCGTTAGCATTCTTTAGCCCCCCCCCCCCTTCCCCCCCCCCCCCCCGATTTCGCGGAGCTTTCCGGCCTCTTAAATTCGCAGTTACCCCGCTAAATTCAGGGGGACAATTGTCGCCCCATGACGTATACACGAATTCAGTTTCCCCGCCATAATTAGTGGAAAGTTTGAACCCCCAGATTTATATATTAATTAAGATTCCTCGCCAAATTTGGTGGGAAATTGTATGTAACGTGACCTGACGTCACAGGATTTAAAAACCAATTCAGTTTCCTTGCTAAATTTAGTGGAAAAATTGGTATCACATGACTTATACACCTATTCATTTTCCCCGCTAAAATTGGCAGAAAATGTGATGTCTCGTGACCTGACGTCACGGGACCTACAAACTAAATCAGTTTCCTGGCTAAATTTAGCAAAAAAATTGACGTCCCATGATTTATACAACAATTCAGTTTCCCCGCCAAATTTAGCGAGAAATCTGAATAGTATGTAGGTCCCCCAACGTCAGGTCCGTGACAACAAGTTTCCGGTTAAATCTAGCGGGGGAACTGAATTGATGCATAGGTCACACGATGACGATTTTTCCGATAAATTTAGCTGGGAACCTGAATTTCTCTGAAAGCCACGTGACTTAATGTCATGAGACATCAATTTTCCCACCAAATATAGCGGGGAAACAGAATGAGTGCAAAGGTCACGGGACGTCAATGTTTCCGCCAAATTTAGCGGGGAATCTGAATAGTCTGTAGGTCTTACGACGCCAGGTCACGTGACAACAATTTTTCCGGTAAATTTAGCGGGGAAACTAAATTTGTGCATAGCTAACGTGACGTAAAGTTCTCTGTGAAATTTAGCGAGGAAGCTGAATTGAAGCATAGGTCGCTTGACGTAAAACTTTCCGCTAAATTTAGTGGGGATCCTGAATTTGTAGGTCCCGTAATGTCAGGTCACATACATTAAGTTTCCCGTCAAACTTAGCGGGGAAGCTTTATTTATGTTTACGCTCACGCCGCTGCGAAACCGGGGCACGGGTCACGAAGAGCTGCCACCGCTGTAAAAGATGTTCTTTTTTTTTCCACCGGAGACCAAGATCAAGCTTTTGAGTACTGACATGAGAATAACCATCCTGTCCAAAATGCAACACTTATTTTCTCTTTTTAGTCCCGTTGATTTTCAAAACATGAGGACACAACAGCGAAAACCAAAAGGCGTAAAGCTAATGGGCTAAATAATTAATGACCGAACAATCTCGATTCCAATAATGAATATTGAATAATCGAATATTCGGATAATTTCAGAACCGAATAACTGAGAAGCTTATTCGGTTATTCGAATATCCGGTTATCCGGCTTTCAACTTCGAATAATTCGTTAATTCGAATAACCGGATAACCGGTTATCTTCAAAACCGGTCTCTACTGCTGGCACTAAATTGCACCGTATCAATACAAGAATGATGTGTTCAAACTTCAAGTATTCATTTTTTTGCGGAACAATTATTGATTGGAACGCTCTGCCAGAAGAACTTGTTAGTTGTTGCAGCCCTGAGCTGTTTGGAATCCAATTAACTTATTTAAAAAAAAAAAAAAATAAATTAAGTACTGCATGTAAAAAGTATGCGCAGGCACTTCAAATTGCCTGCGCACGTTTTACCCGCACAGAGTGCGTGAGTGTGTATTTATTATGTGTTTTATGTTGCCTCTCCTGCGTAGACCGAAAGGTCCGCAGTATTGCAAATAAAAATAAATAAATTACAATTACTTCGCTCCAAAAGTAGTTTACCTACAATTACAATTACTACTACGTGAAAAGTAACTAATTACAATTACAAATTACTTTTAAAAAGTAATGCAATTACTCTACAATTACTTATTTCTGAGAGCTACCCGACTTGGGCCATAAAACTTGAAACGAGTTTGTTCATTCCTTGCCGCAATGTTTGATTTAATTAAGCATCGCTGCATAAATGTCATGTACTGTACATTCCTTTTATAAATTTTGTTAAATTCACAATATAACTTGACAGTTTGGGGCAATGAAGTACGGGTATTGTAGCGTTTCTGGCCTGCGTTCTTATATTTTTAATAAATAATAATAAATTAGTTCATATGCTGGAAGACGCCAGATCGATAAAGAAACAGATTGGGTTGACAGACTTTTGTTAGCCAGGCAAAGTGTTAATATAAAACTAAAATCCACACGCGCTAATCCGACCGCATTCACATACTAACATCATGTCATTGGATTTACATCGAGTCGAAATTATAATGGCTCAGAAATATACAAGAACCAAATCGGGGGCTCCCGAATCATTGGCGACAGTATTCACAGGTGCGAGGTCAGTCTCCATAACGCGTATACAAATAATTTCCGAAGTAAAACCACCAGGAAATAAACTTCAAAATAATACAAAGATACAAATTATATGCGACAGTACTGGAAGACAGACGTAAAAAACTGGAAAAAAGAAAAAAAATTACTTCATAGACAATTAAAATTCCCAACCTCAGCTGAAAGCTCAATTTTTTTCTTTCTTTCAATATTTTGGCATGTTTACGCTATTATTTTCTGCTCGCACCGCAGACGGCGCTACACAACGCCGTTAAAATAAACTAAAAAAAAAAAAAAGACGTGACGCTGTTGTGCATGCGTGTGCATGAGTGTCTATGTGTGCGAGTGCAGAGCCATGTATGTGCGAGTGTGTCACACCGAGCGCTAGGCCGCTTGTGCGAGCGCTGAGGCTTTCGAGAGGTTTCGTCGCAAAGTTTTGCAAAAGTAGTTGTAATTAGCCTGAAATTTTGCAATTACTGACGCTAGAAAGTAATTCAATTACAATTACAATTCTCTTTCGGCGGAAGTAATTAATTACAATTACAAATTGTCAAAGAAGTAATTAAATTGCAGTAATTCAATTACTCTAATTGAATTACCCCAAGTATGTGGGTTCACCGAGAATCTGACCTGCGCTAGAACGCGAGATAAGACACATATTAGTTCAGAGTTGAAACCCAATGGGCCGAAGGACAACTGCTTTGCTTGTGTTCGTTGAAATCAGAGCATGGCGAGTGCAACACCTCACCCGTCCGGCCGGCGCCTCTGTCGACATCAGCGCCGTCGCGCCAGACCCGCCGGTGCCGCCTGCAATTCGGTGTTGAGACTTCATTATGAGGTCTACAAACTGATTTCAACTAAGCATTCTTAATCCTAAATTTAGATTGAACGGAAATGTATTACCAGATGCACCACTCGCTGACGGTAACCGTCAAATGGCCACAAGATTCCTCTTTGAGGACATTCTTGAGAAAAACTAATATTTTTATTTTTATTTTTCGGTTAATATCTGTTAAAATCGGTTACCGGGAAATTATTTACGGTTACGGTGGTTTTTATAAATTTCAAATAATGGTTTTACTAAAAAAAATTCGCTCCTAAACGGTTTTCGGTGTCGGTTACGGTTTGAGTCTCTGCGCCGAAGTGCTGCGTCTCCGTGCCTTCGCACGCTTGGATACCGATCAAGAGTCGATGCCGTCTGAATGTGTTTTGCGACTGCAATGTGCGTGAAGCCGTATGTGCCTCTGGAGCAGCGTTTTACTTTACTCTGACGGTATTTGTAACTTGCAGCACTCGCGGTTCAGAAATGAGCTTGATCCAGCGGCGACGAAGAGAGAGGGGCGGGGGCGTTCTTTTGCATTTGAGACCCCTCCTTGCTCCACAGCATTGCTCTATTTGTGCTGCCATGTGATCCATTAGAGTAGATTTGAAACACAGCCATGGTTATAGTGCATAATAACAACCATACAGATTTTACCCCCTTTTATTGATAGATATAACTCGCCGGAACTGCTGGACGATCCAGGACTTTGTGGCCGATATATGATGCAAAGTCTACGCTCGACACACCTTCAAAACTTTGCCGCGACGTCTATTCTTGATCAGTATCCAAGCGTGCGAAGGCACAGAGATGCAGCACTTCGGTATATACCAAGGTAGATTTGATCACGCCGCGAGACCGGCGAAATTCCCTGCGGCACTGCGTTTCGCAAAACTTTCAACGTATTCTCAACGGTAAGTCTCACTATTTACACAGGGTTTTAAGAAAGATTCTTCCCCGAATGGCGATGAACGGGTAGAAAACGTGTCTTCAGTACGCCACCGCCAGCCTCTGTAACGCTACAAAAAGGCTATTTTTCTGCATGCAAGATGGCCGTCCGCTGGCCGCAATCGCGGAGTGGGGTTAGCGCTGGCTTGCTTGCTTGACACCGCTGCGCACCGATAGCTTTTCTTTGTGAGACCACGAGGAGTTGGCAAATATCATGGAACGAAATAAATTATTCGAAGGTCATGGTCACACTGCGTTTTTCGTGTATTCCTGTCACACTTCAACACTTCAAGAACACCAACACAAAACAGAGACAAGGGCTGATCGCCAAGCTGATCTCTTTAGAACAGGTCGTCTCCGGCAGGGGCGCCACAAGCGCACAAAAACACAACATCGCTCTGGGTTCGAGACTTTTCATACCCGAAAGCCCCCTGTTGACTAAAAATTTGTGTGCGATTCGTTGATCGGTGGTGGTAATGCGTGCTCATTGCAGTTATTCGGAGCACCTATGAGCTACGGCCACTGATTTCCTCACAACGGACCTAAACTCGCGAGGAACGTCGACGCGCTCTTTGCAACAAGGTAACGAGCTCCCCTTGCTTTCCTGCAAGTCAGCCGCGGTCCGCGTAAACACTCGCCCAACTCGCAATGGCGACTGCACTGAGCCTGTACTCGCCGGAGAGCGCATTGTTAAGGGCCCGCGGCCGACTGCGTTTCATACACAGCGACCGATGACTCTTTGCAGGCGACAGTATCGGCCTCGAAATGGGGCCTAGCACCTGTGCTTCGACTCGGAAGTTGGCCAGAACCGCGTGCTCTCGCGTCTCGTTGAAAGGCGTTAGGCCTAAGGTCGCCAGCAAATCGGTCGTCACTTGTCGCTACTTTTTCGGTTTTGTGCCGTCCGATTCGGCTCGCGTGACCCCGACGGCGTTGGAGCTCATATGTTCCGGCATTAAGCCCTGCTTATAGGCTGTCGACGCAGCATCTTATAAACCCCAACTAATCGAGTTGTGCCTCACCACAACGAGTCATCAGCGGTGTGGCGCGTCGTGTGGTTGTGGGCTCACTCGACGGGAAAGAAGAAAAAAAATCGCATGAACTTTTGGGGTGATACACGGTCGTAGTTACTTTTCGGGAGATTAGTGATCTGAAAGGCTTTAAAGGCCGTTCGATGACGCTCTTATCACACTAGCGATTGCCTAGCGTCTGCCCGCTTGCTTCCAAATCCGACCGCTGTTGGTGACGCGTTGTTCGCCGTCCAAACGTCCGCGAGAGCCCCTTTTCGGTCGTGCCAGGCTGTTGCAATTGTGTGCAAGCATAGCGTTTCGTCACAAAAAAGAAAACAACAAAAGACCTCAGTCGCAACAGTAGCGTTGTCGGTCATTCGCCGCTTGCGTTCCTCCCAAAATGGTCGCGGGGTGCCTAAACTTATCTGCATTGTTCCCGAGTTCCGACCGGTTGAAATTTTGCCGTCTGAGGACTCTCGTTTTGACCCCTGAAACATGAAACAGACAATGCACAGAAAACTACACGCAAAGAAAAAACAACAGTTGTCTGGTGTAATTGTTGCTATTCTAGGGATTTATTGTTTTCTACGTCATACTGTGGGGAAAAGCCGGGGGGGGGGGGGGGGGTGAAAAGTAGGGTGGAGGTCACAACAATAAAAAACCTGGTGGGTCGCGGAAGTTGCTGCGTCATGTATACGCACGCAAAAAGTTTCGTGTTTGTAGGTGTCTGAATGCGAAGCGCAAGTTTGTCAGTTTTTTGCACAGGGGTTCCTACGATGTCAGAACACCGAGCTCTTATTGATTGATTGAAATAAAGAATAGTGAGGGACATCTAGCATTGAGGTCTACCCATTATCCTTTCAATCAGAGCTTGGTGTCATTCTGACGTTACTCCAACTCCTACACAAGAAGCAGACGACTTGCTCTACGCATAGGAAAAGGACAAACCAATCCACACTATGTAGGGATTTGTATGTTGGCATTAACCTTTAGTCAAATTTGTTTTCCTTGTATTCTTAGCAGGTTGTGTTGGCAAGGGATGGTTTGAGGTAATACACTTTATGTATCAAAACTCTTAACCTAAAGACTCTTTCACGCAGTTGCATCGACTGCGTTGCGTCATGCAGCTCAGCGCCTCTCCATTGCCTCGTAAGGGTCGCCATAGCAACAGCTCGTAGCAGCAGTTTTAACGCAGTCAAAGGCAGCTGCGTGAATGGGCCTTAAGTTTGTTATTTGAGGTCATTGTAAAAGATCCGTGCTCTGATGTGCATCTGGAAAATGCTTGGAGTTTTGAATGCATACTCGGTTGGCCCAAAGACTATGCTCGCTTTCCTAAGCAGTGTACATATTTCATCACTTGAGAGAATCTATACTTGAAGTTACTTAATGGGCGGAAGCTGGTCGACTTAGAACTCAGTTTCAGGGGAGCTGAATGATTTGTAGTGATCTTCTGATGTAAAACTTCCAAGGAAGGGTTTTGTGAGCATCACTCCATTTTAGTAAGATGTTTTTGCAGGTCAACTCATAAAATTGTGCATGTTTTTTTTTTTTGTACAAAATTGTACAAATTTTTTCATTTCCTTGCTGTTAACTTTTCAGTTCCCATAGCTTAATGATGTAGCCTCTCCTGACTTAACATGGTGCATGAGGATATAACAAGGTGTGCATTCTAACCGAGGACATGTTTTTACAAGATACAAATTGAATGTTTACCTGCTCTTCATGTCTCATCACATCTAGACTTTTGTTTGTTGGTACAAAATAGTTTTTATTTCTTCCAAAACTATCTGTTGTATGTATGTGGATCCCCTGCTGCGAAGATTATGAAACAATTTGTTACAAATAGAATGAGGATTTCAGTGATGGAAGTGCTGCTCCAATTGTGCTATGATTGAAAGTCTCCTACCTCTTGCGCCAAAATGCCATCTTTGCTAAAAATTCTGCCGTACCTGCATCAACATAGGCAAAAAGCAAAAAAATGTTATTTTTTTTAATCATTGATTTTAGTATTTAGTTCAGTAAAAGAGGAAAATGGTGCAAATATGTATTTCACAGCATCTCTACTCACCATATATTTTGTTTAATCTTGGGTCAAAGCACAGTCAAAGGCTCGAACACACACAACTGCGAACACCCATACTAAAAGCGCAAGTCACGGGGCATTCGTTGTACTTAATTGATTTCTCTGATGAAAGAACACCTATGGGAAGGTTATGAATGGCATCAAACTTTTGCCACTGTTTGCTTGGTCCCATTGGCTCGTAGCGTTGGCTGCACTTTGGCTTAAAATGAAACATAGTAGGGAGATTGCTTGTCGACCGCGTTGCCCTGCCATAGTCTGGACAATGTCCCCAATGTCTGGACCTAAAAGTTGCAAAGAAATTGTTCAAAATAGTGGGACGGCGGCTACTGTAAAATGGAGCCAGGGTCTTTTACTCCTGATGAGATCACTTGATTTTCATGACTGCCACATGCCTCCGTGCCGTGTCTACAGTTGCAGTGTACCTTGGTGCTTGCGCTGCTCGCGTCAATCTTTGCCATCAAACCAGTGCGCGCGCGTCGAGCTTCCCTGCTTTGCACTGGAGTGCTATGAGCGGTGGCTGACATGGGGGGAGCACCTGGGCGAGCGCGATTGGCTCGGAAATTGTGCCGAGTACTATTACAGGTCGACCTTCTTAGTCTAAATTGTAGTTAGAGCTCTAATTTAAAAAAAAATAGACTGCCGAGAAAGTTAAAAAAAAAAAAAAAAACGGTCTTTGTGTTATTGCATGGCGTGGTTAAGGTAGTTTTCCCTTGCAGCAGTCAAGGGCAGCTGACTCAACTCTGGTTTTAACGCTAATAAAGCGGTGTCGCCTCTAAAGCGCAACTGTGGGTTTTCATAATATCGGTGGGTGGTTGGTTTTTGCAGTTCATGCTATTAGAATCTTGAATTTGGTAGGTTCATAAAACTTGGGGGGACATATTTTTATTAATAGACATACTTTGGCAGATATGCTGAACTTTTAAAGAATTTATGTTTATGTGTCAAATAACCTACCAAGTGTAAAAGGGGGAAAAAAAAAGCTTGCTGCTTAAAAAAAAAAGAAATTATTACTCAATGTAAATGGAACCTACTCTGACCTGAGCTTCATTTCTTAAAAAAAGACTGTGCACTTTTCTTGTGCCCCAGCTATTGCTGTTACAGTGGTGGAACTGGTGCGCCATTTGTACCAAACTATGCCAGAACGAATGACCTGCTACATGTTGTTTTAAAGGCTGCATTTGTGCACATTTTGTGCCATGTCTGCGCCAAAAGGGGCACAGACATTCTTGGTGATGCCACTGACAATTAAGAAAGTGCATCAGCTGTTTCTTCAGATGCCTAAGCGCTATGTGCAAAGATCAAGGCGGCACGAATATTCGAATTATTGAATAGTAGTTTCAAATGATAGGCTATCTAATATTCACTTCAAAACGAACTGTGATATTCACACTTTTCGAAGCGTTGGTTGCGGCAGGTTAGTTCCCTTGAGTGTGCTTTTCCTCAAGCACCGGTGCACCGAGGAGAAGCAATACCCGCGGATGTGACACCGCAATCTCGGGACTCGCTTCACTGCAGCGCATCCGAGCACTTAGGCAAGAAACACATTTTCAAAAAGGTATGGCACACGTGCCTGTAGGAATAATAAAAAAAAAAAAAAAGCTAACATTGTAATTGTTGATATTTACATTGCCATAAAATCTTAACTGTGGCTATTATGGGTATACGTTAGGCAGCAATGTTCTAACAACTTGTGTTCATTATTTGTGCTTGCTTTTTTCTTTTTCATTCAGACTTGAAAAAAAAAAATAAAGATTCATATAGCAAGAAGATTTATCAATTCCCTCATTTAGGTAGGGCTGGGCTTCTTCATAGGTTTAATTTTATGTAAAGTCTGTCATTTACTTGCCACCTTAACATAGGTATTGGACTTTGAGGCCACAGTCTATAAATATAGCTCTATTAAATTTAACAGAGCTCAAAAGTGGGCAATTAGAAGCTTGGGAACAACCTTTGCGAGTTCAGCTGACTTTTCGTTTAAACATGGTGTAACAGTGTTGAAATGCGTGAAAAAAGGTGCAGCAACTATTCAGTATTCAATTAAAAACATATTCGGCCAAAACCACCATACACTTTATCCATTATTTGCACGTGCCTAACAAAGAGTTGTTGGTTTTTGTGCAAACGGTGCTCACATTGATCGCAATGAATAGCTAGTGCTACTCGTTGTGATTGATTAAAGTAGCTATGCACTCTGCTTAGCTGCTTTATGAACAGTAGCAAATGAACACAAAAGTGTTCATTTGATGTCACTCGCAAAAATTACGTCACCGTAATAAAAACCCTACAAAGTAGCCAAAAACATCTTTTTACTTCAAGCACACATAGAAGACACCATCGGTACTTCTAATAGGTTAATTCAGACATTGCAAAATTACGGGCATAGGAATAGGGAGTTTTAGAATAACGTACACAATTTTAGCGCTAGCGCTAAATTTAGCGCTTGCTTTAGCACACACGACGCAAGAGTTTTAGAATAGCGTTTTTCCGCCGCGACGCGAAAACCAAAGCATCTCGCGCTTGCAATGCCACCAAGATACAGTCACAATTTTTATTTCACACACGAAATGCCGCAACTTTAGAAAAAACAAGATTTTTGGTCTGGAGTAACAATTTTACATTTGTTCAAACGTGAGAGTGCGACGCGAGCGGTCGACCGGTCGTGTCCGCCGCATGCGTCGCCTCGGCAAGAGTGTACTGACCTTCGCAAATAAATGTTGTCTCGTCGCAAACATCAAGTTGCCGGTGATCGTTGCCCACCTTACTGGGTTTTCCAAACCGAGTGCAGTGTCGTCCCGTATTTAAAATCGCAGTCGCGAAGATGCCGCCGACGTCGCGGTCACGACGCCGCCAAAGTGACCGCTTCCATGGACGTGCGGGCCGCCATTTTTTTTTAAACTGTGCTCGTCTTGGCTTTATCCAACTTCTCATCACGAATCCTCCTTAGAGGAGCGCAAGGGCCCTTTGCATACGCACGCTATTTCTGGGAAATAGTGCACGCAAAGCGCAGAACCTGGTTTGCGTTCGGAGCATGCGCAGTGGCGACGACGCTATTATTTGCGCACGCAAAGCTTTAGCGTGCGCTATTCTAAAACTCCCTAATATCTGTAGTGGCCAGGTCCCCCTTAGGTATGACACTTTAAATAGTCTCCCAACACTCCACCAACTGCAATTTTTTCCACAGCCTAACTTTCAAAGAGATTGATCAAATTTTCTGACATGAAATCTTGAAATTGTCTGCTCCAAAAGTGGGAATCTCTACTCCAAAACTCGATTGTTCCCTGCTACAAAAGCGTCTCCCAGGGATCCTGGGTTCTATCCCCACCTCTGCCCGTTTCGATCTGGATGAGCATCGTACCGGCATGCAGTCGTGTATCATCACTACTGCGTGTTGCACGTTAAAGACCCAAGGCTAGTGGTTACACTGCACTGGCTAAATTTCTCATCCACAGCTGAGAGACAAGTTGCCCATTGAGGCGGACTAAGTTCAGGCTGTAAAAACATACTCACACCCTTTTTTTTTTCTTCCAAGAGCTGCTCTAAATGTTTAGTTTTTCAGTTAGAAAAACAAGTAATTTCCTTCACTATTTGAGAGGGAGGTTCAATCGATATCAAAATGACCTCATTTAGCAATCCATGCAATCACTTTTCCATTTTCACGTGATGTGCTAGCAGACGTTGGCTTCTGCGCAAAAAGCGCCCGTGACTGCTCCAAACGAATATTTAGCCTGCTACGAAAGGTCAAATGCCACTTCCATCACTGGGATTGGATGAGCACTCCTTAGAACAAAGGGGACTATCTGAAATCCTTGCAAAACCCAAAAGAACAATCTAACGAAGTTGCAAGCAAAACATTGCCACTGTCGCATTATATAATGGGCTAGGGAAGAATTGAAAAGGTCGAGAGTTCTTCCAATCACATTGCATGCTTCTGACTGCTGAGAATCGGACACCTGTGTGTTCTAGACAGGGTGTCGAACCGAAAACCGGATCAAAACCGTTTTTTTTGACCGAACCGGAACAAAACCGAAATCGAACGCTTCATATTGAACCCGAACCGGAACGAAACCATAACCTGAAGTGGCGGTTACCGGTTTACCGAAAACGGTTCAGGGCCAATTGTGCCAATAATTGGTCTGTCTGTCTATGGTGGAAAAAGAATGTTTTCGTTGCTTCTGACGGTTCCCTGGAAGCCGCCAGCGGCGTAGAAGCGTAGAGCTGCGAGGACTTGTTGTTCGACCGTCAGCACATGGGGCCCTTCGCGACGCCGCTGGAGCTTTCCGCGAAGCTGGTCGCACAGCCAGCGAGTCACCCCTTTGGTCAGCCGGTATTCGCCCACAAACCTCGCATCGCTAGTCTCGAAAGCACCCCGGTGATCTATAAAAACTCGATCCGCTGGCAAACCCAACAGAGAGATGCATATGTTAGGGTCGCCATCTTTTACGATGCAGATTGATCTCTGGCTTCGTCTCGACCACTCAGTTAACTGCATCGTCAAAGAGCATCGTGACAACATTTTGACGTCGCCGCCAACTGCATCATTTTACGAGCATAGCTCGAACTGCATAGGGAAAAACTAATTTCAACGTCATGTCACGTGACCCGAGAGAATAGCCAATCAGTGCGCGATGCAGTTTTCTACATCATTGAGTTTGAGTTCCAGCATAGATAGACTGAATGGGAAAAGTTGAGAGCGTAGTTTTTTTCTTATGCTGCCAAGACTAATCCTACATACTGTGAGATATTTTTACATTTCGTTTTTATTGCATACGTAATAAAAAAAAACAAAAAACATCATCGTCTGAAGAGCTTCAACTTAACTTAGTTTCTTGGATTGACCCTGGCGGCGCGGTAGCGACGGTGGCAATTTCAAAGCACCGCTTGGCTACAAAATGTAATTGTGTCGAAGAGGATTGCGCCACTCTAAGCACGGAGGCCTACGCGTCCGCGAATGTTTGACCTCAAGATGGACCGTAGTTGCAGTCGATGAGCCATTTAGCCAGTCGATCACCGAAAGCGCACCACGTGCCCTTCCGCTTGAGTGCAGCGTCTCGACACGTTGGGACCACGCTGCATCAGCAGTATAGTTTGTAGGGTCGCCTGTGGTCCATTTCAATGAAAAACAATATTTTCTTCAACGTGTTCGGAGTGTTACCTTACAAAAAAAAAGAAAAGCATGGCCCGTCGGAGACAATGTTACTCGGCGATGATTCGCCGACTCGCCGCGCCCTGGAAGGAGGCCAGCATGTCGCCTGTTCAACCATTTTCTCATTTTTGTTTGAAGTCCTCTTTCATCGTCTTCAACTGAGCATTCGAGAAACATTGTTTGCTGTAGTGTCATTATCAGAACTTTGTTCGGTGGCTGACAGTTTCAAATGTGAGTACTGTTATAATATTATGACAGACTTAACGTTAACAATCCATGTTATGTAAGTGGCTCCGAGTCCCTGAGACCGGGTCATGTGCATAGAGCGCTGTTTGCGATAAAAAGTCAAAGTGACTAGACAAAGCATCGCCACGAGATCTTTAGAACAGCGTTTTTCCACCGGAACCCGAAGCGCTGTTGGCACTGTCAAGATGTAGTCACATTTCATTATACGTGTCTGCTTACGTGCCTGGTCATTGACACATCGGCCAGTCTGGCCGATGTATACACGACAACAGCTTAACGGGATTCGATAAACTACCCCAACTGCGCACTCGACGTCCCTGTTTCTGTGTTTTACGACACATTTGTTTCTTCTTGTTCCCCTGTCAGCCACTTATGGGCATAGCTGTGACATCTCACTGGGCGCCGAAAACGGGTAGCATGTATAAAAACACGTGTGTGCAGAGCAAGACAATCAAAAACATAAAGAGGGCAAGCAATCCAGCTAGATACCATTTTACTGTTTACAAAATCACAGCCCAGCGTGCAATCTTCACAGCTCAGCACGTGCGTGTTTGTCGCTTCGGAAAGTGATCAAAGCAAGTGCTATACACCCAAACACTAAAGAAGGCACCGGCCAGAAGCTCTTTTTTGGAAAGATCTATTAGCGGCGAGATGTTTCGGTGGCGCCCTCGTTCGATTACCTTTCGTGACTTCATTACCTTGCAAACAACAAGTTCGATGGTGTTTGTAAATAACATGGTGGAAGCTTGAAATCATAGCGCTCTCAAAGCAACACTGCCAACAACGTCAAAATTGAAGTTCTTACATTCCTCTTGTTTCCGTCGATGAGACATCCTTTGCTGACGTCATAGTCAGCATTCGGCCAATTGTGGTGGGCCGACCACAGCGACGCTTTCGTTCGTTCACGTCGCCAATAGACCCATCCCGAAAATATGCCCTCTTCTGGCAGAGTTTGAAATACTGCACAGCTGCGTGCGCAAAAGACACCATAAAAATTAAAAGCCGATCGCTTATATACAGTTCGCTTAAGAACAGTAATATACAAGTATTAGCCTTGCCACATTAGTGGTGTCTTTTGCGCACGCCACTGTGCAGGGTTTTTATATCTACCTGAAGAGGGAGTAGTGTTGGGATGGGTCTATTGCAATCGTCTCGTGCCCAGAAAATGCCGCAGGAAGTGCTTGGTCAATATTCAAAGGTCGAGTTAGGAACGGGTTCGAACCGGTTCGCGCTCATTAAAACCGGTAACCGGAGTGATATTATGTGCGCTACCCTAAACCGGAACCTAACCGGAACAAAATACAATGCTACTGAACCCGAACCGAACCGAAATAATGACCGGTTCGACACCCTGGTTCTAGATGGCATGAATAAACGAAACAAAGGATCAACATACCAAAAGGCTATCAAACACAGTTCTGAGAAAGACATGCTCGTCTTTCGTTCAATTTTGTTTTCTGTTAAGATATCGTCACCAACATGCTATTTCTCTCTATAGGGGCTGGTTTACTCACTTGTGACTGCTTATGACCAAGTGCGAGTTGTCAGAGGTCACAAGAGCTCTGTTCTAAGCAAATACAAGTGTGTAAGTCGGCCTTCAAGTCCGTAGCTTTCCAGGATTTGCTTGGTCCTCGGGGGGGGGGGGGGGGGGCATAAATTGATTGCAGCAAAACACAAATTTTTGTTTTCACCGTTCGTGCAACGACCACAAAGAAGTTGACGTTCATTCTGTCGTCCAAGTTCCTCGCATTTTGTGGCAGTGTCTTTTGGCGAGCGTTCTAGCCGCGTCGACAATCACGTTGATGCTTGGTAGTGTTCGCCCTCTTTTTTTTGTTTAGCCACAAACCCATTCGAGCCATCTTTCGTGTAGCCCTGGCACACTTCCGGTTCACGGGCAATTCCTAGTTTTTTACTCGTCATTCTTTTACCGCGAGTGAATAACGTCCGACAGTGCTACAAGCGGCCATTTCCTGAAGGCGGTGCATAGATTCAATCTCGCAAATACTGCAAAACCCGCCGTCTAGTTCAGGACCGGAGGTGTTTGAAGGCTATTGGCACACAGCGCCACCGCATTTCAACTCAAGCGATAAAGAGCGGATAGGCCCATTTCAGGCAGGGTCATTTCGTAATCTGCGCCCTGAGACCAAATCCTCATATTGCACGGATCGGTCCAGACGACAGCAGCCAATCGGGGACGCAGTATTTTTGTCGCATCGATTAACTGTGGTTGCGACGACAATAATTGCACACAGGATGGGACTTTGTTCTTGTTTGCAATGGATTGTTTTCCTGGCTAAATTGTTTGCAATTACAACATTGAGATGCTGAGAAAATTAAACTTGGCAGTTTTTCCCAGTCTTTTGACGTTGCAACACCAGCAACATGGGCCTCCTGCGTTTGCGCAGAGCGACCGCTGAAATTAGTAGTGAAAACGATCCATCGCAAACCAAAACCAAGTTTGGAATCGAAAGAAAAAGGTCTTCAACGGCCCCCGGAATTTGCAGAGGAGATTTCCCTGTATGAAGTGGGCCTTATTATTCTCAACACCATTTGAAGATACAAAAAAAACATTATTATTGCGGTACTTCGTTTCTAAGGGAGTGTAAGAAAAATGAGTGATGACGAAATATAGCTAATAGAGTTTTAGTAGTTGAGTGATTGCGGGAGGCTGTTGCTGCTGTTTCAACGCACGAAAAGTAGCTCTGTCCGCAGCCGGCCTGAGAGATGGTGGCAGTTTTGAAACCTAGTTTTTCGTTGGTCTCTCCTCTGGCCTGAGAGCAGGGTGTGCGAGGGTCATGGGCTGGATCCCCGTGTGAGGGCACCCCCAGTCCCCTCTCTTCCTCCACAACCCTTCTGGGCGGCGGGACGCCACGGAGGAGAGTGCCACGATGAAGATAGAGCGCGGGCGGCTAAAGAAGAGCTCGTCGGAGGTTCCGCTGGACTGCAAGCTCCTGGTGGAGAAGCTCAAGAGCTGCTCCCAGGATGAGCTGCTCCAGGAGCTCCAGTCCATCAAGAGCTGGAACTGGGGAAAGGTAGGTCCTCATTTTCCCTCTTCTTTTTGTGACCTTGTTCTTTTTGTGTGCAGTAGATTCTCCGTATAATGAGGGCTGATATAGCGTGCAGGTGTGGATATAATGTTGCAGACTCGAAGCATGCAACATCAACATTTCAACATCAGCAACAACAAAATGCAACATAGGCGTTTAAATTTTTTTAAAGTTTTACTAAGACAAGTTATTGACAAGAACGAAACTTTGCCAGTTAGGTTGGAGCCAGCACTCGTCAGTGATCCAGTTCTACGAGCAAAAGAGGCAAAACAAGCGATAGCAAGTTCATGGTAACAGTTGTGCCGCAAACATGCGTGTGAGGTACTGTATGGCAAGGTTGGTGGGTTCAATTTATCTACACTCGGCGCACACCGCCGTATTCGATTTACGAGCGCAGCCTATCTGAATGTGCAACCGGAAGTACATTGGCCCTGCACTTGTCTGCACTGTGCTACTCTTTTCTGCACAGGCACAAGCTTGTGCAGGTGAATCGAAGGAGCCCACTGCCATTACTATCGAGGCACAAAGGTAGCGAGGCTGGTAGGAAATATTTGAAAGGAGCCTACGAGACACCTAGAAGTGGCTGCCGTCATTTCACTAGAGATCCATCTTCTAAAGACTCGCTGCTTCTGCTGTGTGGTTTTTATCCTGGGCATGCCAACTTGGGAAGGGGTTCCTCTGCTTGTACCAAAACTACCGCATATTATATTGTGAAATTTTATGCGTTGAATGGCTACATCCTCGTGGTAAACCTTTTGCTGCTTTTTTTCTAATGCATTTTTTTTATATTTTTAGTAATTGTGTCAAATCTCAGACTGAGCTCAAGTTTTTAATGTACCTTTTCTCAGCAACAAAAGATAGGTTGCCAATTTAACTTGGCACATACCTTCCACATGAACCTAAACAGAAATATGTTTGAACATGGAGCATGGAAGAAAAAATATTGTTCCTATTTGTCATAGGCCATAAGAGGGGAAATTTTTAGATTATTTTTTGTACCACTATAATTTTAGTGAATTCCTGAAACTTCGGGACCTGAAAGTTCGGACTGTTGGCAAGATATTTTACTATAAGCTGTAAATGTTTTAGTGGAATCAAATAAGTAGTTTCTTAATAAAGGTACATCAAAGTTCAGAATCTTGCAAAAATGTCATTTTGAGAAAAACACAATTTTATGTCTCCAGAAAGGTTCAAAAGGCTCCAGCAGAATACATGTCCTTCCTTGCTTTCTTCTTACCCTCCCCAAAGTCTGTCTTTGTGTTTCTCTTCCTTCAGCATCGTTCCTTACTCGCCCTACCGTAAGTCCTTCGAGGTATTAATAAATAAATAAATATAAACCATGCGCATCAACCAATTTTAAATTCCAGTGGGCGCAGATTTTGGTGCCGTATTTAAGTGGCTGGAAGCGCTCGTTCGTGCTCACCGCTTCCCAGTCTTGTTCTTCAGACTGCGTACAATTGTTTGGCACAAGAACTGCAAAATTGATTTTCTAATTGGTTTACCCTACCATCCAAAGGGGACGGTGCAACAATTTTCGGGCCTTGGCCAATTGACTGTGGGAATTAATCTGTGTCACTTATAGGCCGAAGAACAGACTATATTTTCTTGCGTGTGCTAGCTTTTTTGTATAAAATTAAACAAATCGAAGGCCGTTGTGCCCCTCAACTCTCGCGCCGTCTTTTGAGTGAAGTCTCTGGGGGACCACCTGATTTTCCGTTGGGTTCTCTCTTCAGAGACCCCAACAATTGCTGACTTTTCAAGGATTAGCATCGCCGAAGGTCGCAGCGAGTGATCGACACAAAAGACGGTTCGCCACGGGGTTGACGGCGAGTGTAGCAGTGAAGAGGGACAGGTTTTGTGGACTTTCGCGTGTCCCCCAGAGACGTGTCGTCGTGGTTCCCGTAACCGCCACAAGCGGCTGAGGTCGGCAAATAATTAGTCTTTTCCTTCGCAATTATGCGGCGGATTAGCAATTTTCTTCGGCAAGGGGATACATTTTTTTGGTCACTTGTGCCTAGATAAACAATATAAAAAAATGCAAACTGCAAATTTTTTCGACATTACAACCGTCGAGATCAAAAAGGCTGACCCTGGTGTGGCAAAACGTTGCAGATATCCCTTACACTGAAAGGCACGTCACTTTTAAGCCACCTTTCTTTGTGCGGAGTAGAAATTTGACGACATACATCATCCCCACGTATCTGGTATGTCTGAAATCTGACAACATACAACATCCCCACGTACCGACTTTGACATTTAACCTCGTGGGCCTTTACGGAACCGAGCGCTGCATCATGACCATACGCGCATTCATCGGTTGTTTTGAAACAATTGTCACCGTCGTCCGTCGCCGTCGCCACTTTCAGCTAAGCGGGCGACGCAATCGCGAGAGGCGTCGTCGAGGTGAAGCGGTCGACGGGACAAGACGCAGTCGAGGCGAGACACTGACCCCGCCAAGGGAAAGTCGGATCGAGAAGCCTGGTTCTCGTAAACCACTCCTACCAGAGTCGGGGTTGTTTTGAATCTTTTCTTTTACCTCATTCTTTCATTTGCCACTCAACTACAACCTGTTTTTAAGATCAGTATTTCGTCCGAGTGTTGCGTCTTGAAAGGTCAATGAAGGAAATCGAGCCAGCTACAACTTCCGACACAGCCTTCTCTGGTATAGCTGTTTTGTAAACTCTGTTTACAGAACCTTCAGTCCCCGAGTAGCCTTTGTTTGGCTGGAGTCCAAGCGTGGGTTGTTTCATTGTTTCTTCTAATTCCTCCGCTGTATTTTCAGTGCGAGCTGTACCACTGGATCGATGTGTTGGACCTGTTCGACTCGCTGCTGGAAGCGGCCTGTCGGACCAGCCATGAGGGACAGTGGTGCCTCCCGTGCGACTCGCCCGGACACGAGCAGGTGCGCCCTTTGCTGCACTTTTTTCTTGGGTGGATCGATGGTAGTGGCCGTGCCCCTCGTGACGGGTAGTAGCTTGCGCCACCTATAGTCTGTGGCAGCGTAAGAGGATGAAGAGAAGAACCTCTCGCAAAGCTCTCCGCTTGTCACGATTGGTTGTTTCCTCCTCCACTCGAATCTCCTCCAGCGTTTCGCTCTGCTTAAGTGGAAAGGGTGGAGGGTTTTATGGAAGGAGCTTGTCGTCCTGCTATTCTTAACCTGTAGCAGACTAAGCCTGCAGTTCTTAGTCTTGTATGTTGCTGAGCGGCGTGATGCGGTTGTAAGATTTCAGCGGACTCTCCTAGCTTTCAAAAGGAAAAGACCTAGACCACGAGATTGAGGGGTGTTGAAAAGCCTGGGTGAAAAAATGGAGGAGGCACTGCTTGAGTTACAAAATTCACTTGATCTTGCTCTAGACTAGAAGTTCCGTATCTTGGCATTACAAAATGTACCCGTGCCCAGAATTTCTCTGCCTGCGTTGCCAAGCTATAGGACCTCCTAGAGTAACTCCAATCTACTACTTGAGCAAGATTTGGAGCACGGCTGCCGCTGTTTCAAAAGCAGTAACGTCAAAAAAGGATGATCTCATGGTCTAAGCATTTTTGCTTCTGAGGGAACCTGTAGTTGAGAAACTGGGTTGAAAACTGGGAAAAAATCCTTTAGTTTCTCACAGAGAATTCACTTAGAAACTGGTGATTGGTGCCATTGTGAGTTTTGACCTGTTCATAAGCTTTGCTTTCTATCCTGAAAAAGTAGGTGCTTTTGGCTTGTAAACTTGGAACCAACTGTCAATGTATCATGCTTTCAAAGGGCTATGGATCTTTAAGGAAACTTGACAAGTGTTTTATGAAGGTGTGATTACGCGTAAAGCGGCGAGAACTAAGGAAGTTTGAAACTGAAGCTAGACGTGTGTCAGGACTCTTGCAAGCTGTGCCACTCCACGAAATGTAAAAGGTTTTCTCTCTGTGCCTATGCAGGAAAAAGAGCTCCTGCTGCTGATTCTGCAGTTCACAGCACTGCTGATAGAGCACAGCTTTTCCAGGCACCTCTACAACTCCATGGAGGTAGGTCATGAGCCCTCCTTTGCCCCTTAGGAGTAGTGCTGCACTGGCTGTCACCATTTGTGTCGTTAGTTGCTCGACTTGTCCACCTTCATATGGAGGAAATAATTTTTATACAAGCTGTCTTGTGTTTGCTGGTTAATGTCATACTTACCAAGCCTGTCTGAATGCCAGAACAAGCAATAGCGTTTTGTGTGCAGTCTCCTTTGTGACGTGACTTCGAAGGTAATTGCCGCACTTGTAGCGGATGCGGAGCCTTGTTCCCGAAGCCTTTCTTTGGCGAGGCTGCGCAGCAAACCGGACTTGCATGGTACGGAGATGCGGAACTTGATCTTGAGCTTCTCTTCCGTGCAGCACTTGACAGCCCTGCTGTCTTCAAGCGACATGCTGGTTGTGCTCGGTGTGCTCAACCTTCTCTATGTCTTCAGGTGAGGCAACAAGTTTCCAATGCACTCGGGTATTTTTTGTTATTTTTTCCCCGAGTAATTGTTTGTGGCGCTCGAAGCAGGTTTGAGTAAAGATATGTTCTTGTGATCTAGTTCATAGAGTGATGGAGTTTCCCACCTTCCAAATGGGAAGACTGGAGATGGTCGATACAGTCTAAGCTCGTTATAACAGGCCATAATTTTGACCAAGATTTCGGTCTGTTGTAAAAGGAGCATGTTGTATGCAGATATGAGTTGAGTCAATGGTATGTAGAGGAAAACCAACCGAACTTCACAAATTGGTACGTTATATCCAAATGTCTGTTATAACCAGGTCTGTTGTAACGAGCTTACTGTATAGAGGGGAGAAATTTAGTAGACGTTAACGAGGTGTTCAGTAGACAATGTAAATTTGGAGCAACTGCCCTAAAATAAATCTGTCCAATCGCGAGATTCATTGGCACCGTATGGGGCACTAATAATGGAGCACTTGTTGAGGAACTTACAATGCCAAATAAGGTCACGTGCTCAAACTCTCGTCTGATTTGGCCGGTCGGCAAATTGATGCGTTCACTGCAAACTGCACACAGCTTGCAGTGAACCCCCGTAAATGGTGGATGAGGTATCTTACATAGCTGGTGAAGGCATCTGTACGTATATATAATAGTGAACGATGGACTTCTGTACTCTAGCTTATAATGTGCTCGTAATCGAGAGCAAAGATAAAAGCAAATTGCCCATATTATGTAACATATGCTCGGGAAACTCGTTATTTTAACAAATCGAGCACATTTCTAAAACCCGACACAAAATACTGCCTTGTACGTTGTGAATATAGTTTGTTATCCAAAAGCACGAAGAAGTGTTCCCAACAACGTCCCTTGCGAAACACGTGCCTGCCTGGCGACCGAAATTGCTAAAGCCTCGTAACCTAGCAGCAATGTTGTAACAGAAAAAGAAAAGCAACAGTACCTTGTCGGGTTAGTTTCATTGTGGCGTGCCTGCTGTTCATAGAAAGTTTTGGGCTTATAATGAGGCTTCTATTTTTGTTTCCACAGCAAACGTTCCAACTTCATCACAAGGCTAAATCCAGAGAGGCGTCAGGCGCTCTTGACGAGGCTGACTTACCTGGCCGAGGTGAGTGAAACTGCACAACTGAAAAACCAAAAAAAAAAACCACTGTTGATGATGCTTAGGGAACAACTTTGGTGCGAAGGTGATGGAGCCATGTCGTACAAAACAACCCGTAGCTAGAGGGAGCTTCCAGCACCTATTGAGATGAAGGAAATGAGCGTCCATTTCATGGGGCCCCACAAAAGGCCACGGCAGTTTTTGCATTTTCGTTTCTTTCAGTGAATTTCTCGTTTCTCCGTCTTGCAGAACTGGGGAGGCAAAGAAAACGGCTTTGGACTGGCGGAGTGCTGCCGAGACCTTCCGATGAACGTAAGTGTGTCCCTTTCACATTTTGCAGCAACAGCTGTTGTGGGTTCTTCCCTCCGCAGGAAATGATGTCCATTGTAGTTGTCGTAGTAGTTCAAGCGGGGCACAGGCTGCCCGTCGTCGATGTTGCCAGACCCTTCAAAAAAAGGTTGCCCGCCTCCCGCGGGATTTAATCCTGGGTCCGCTGCGTGTGAAGCGGGTGCGTCGCCTTTGAGCTACGTCACAGCTTCGGCCGGGGTGCCTCGACGTGCTTCTATATAGGGCGACGCATTTTTTGTGGTACCCGATGCCGGCAGCATGCACTCTTGGGAAGAATACAAAAGGGCCGGTACGAACCGCCGTAATACTGTCGATGCCGCTTGGGCCGGGAGAAGCTTCTGGACTTATAGGGGCCTTGAAATGGCCTTTTTACGTTTGCCAAAGAACTTTTACATTATATCTTCAATTTTCGCTGAATGCTGAACAGGCATCCATTTAGGTTTCGAACAAGCTGCGGCATAATTTTGGCGGTCGCGACGTCCGCCAGCATCGGGAACCGGACGTTCTCTTGGCAGTAGGAGAATGGGAGCGTTAGCGGCGGCGAGTTGGCGGTGGGCCGGTAGGTTTTACTGCGCTGATGGCGCTGATGTCACCGACATATTTTCTGAATCGGCACCTCTCATCGCTGCAAAAACTAATTCGGGCAATTCTGTACACTGCAGCCTTTCCGCGTAGCAACCAAGCGATCAATCACAAACAATGTAAACACTACTCGAGCAGCCAGAAAACGAAAGTCTGCTTTGCGAAGAAAGCGCGACCAGGAGCAAACCCGTTCAGCAGACGACTATAGATACACACGATAGATGGCGCTTGGCTCTGAGCTTTATCAAATTCTGAAATTTTCATTGCATCTCTAGTTATGCTACGAAATATGGATCTGAATATTATTTAACAAAACTTTTAGGAAGCATTCGCCGGTTATTTATTGTTTATGATAGTGGTGCTGTTGAGGTAGGCTCTTACCCAATAGGCGACGTGGAAATGGCTCACGTGCTGTGGTTTTGCGGATGCATCGCAGTGAAAAGGCAAAGAGCTTTTGAAGGAAAGGTGTAAAAGAGTCCGGTTTTCTTTTAAAAGTTGTATAGCAAAGAATTTTTTTACCCTCTATTTTTGTGTTTTTGGGTTTCTTTTCACACCTTTTACGACGTGCAGTGGATGGTTTGTTTTCAAAATCGTTTCAATGTACCTTTAAGCTGAAATGAAGTACAGCTGCCGCTGCTTGCTTTTCAAGGACTCCTAGAGTCACTTCATCTAAATTGTGGAGCAAACAGCACTGCCATAATGCAATAAACTCGAATATATTCAAGTTGGCATGCCTCCCTCTTGGCTTTACTTGCGCGACTATTGCAAGCCCGCCCCGCGCAGAGAACTCTGGTGTATAAAAAAAAAAAAGGTGAGCGAGCGGCGAGGTGTATGGTCGAGGAAGGTATGGGCTGAAAGGGGGGTTATTTCTACATGTTTGTTTACATTAATCTCTTTGCAACTCAGTTCCATCACGTGTCGCACTGGCGTGCAGTTTTGCTTCATATGTTTTGTGTAATTTTCATGGGTAATTTCGTGGAAATGTTTCAAATAAAATGTTCATTGAAACTATCGTTAAGTTCACACAGAGTTATCGGCTTGCCATATTTCCTTTAGTTTTGAAAACCAGCTGACATATAGCCTCTATTTTAACATTCTTAACGCTCGAGTGCTGCTCCCAACTTGCTCGAAGACCTTCTTTTTTGCTGCTCGCAGCCTGGTCCAAACTGCAGTTTCTTTGTTCCCGAGATTGCTCCGAAGCTGCTCTGCCCAGTTCCATCCCTGTCCACCTCTACAGAACAGTTTGCATACACAGTTTTGCTCCTTCCACTGCAGGCGCGGTCGCCCCCGTTCCGAAAAAGCATTTCTGCCAAGAGAAAAGCGCGTCTTGCGTCGTTCTCCGACACACGTGACATCTCGGACAATTGTTTCACCAAAGCCCGTGTCTCCTGGCGCGCGTCTCCTATATCAATTCCACCGAAAGCAATGAACTCGTTCCAAACGTAGCACGGCACACTGGCTGAAAGCAAATATCCAACGTGCCTTTCCGCATTGCAGCGGCCACCGCCATCGATTGCGGTACAATTTAAGTTGTCATTTGCAATCTTCGTCCTTTTGCTGCCATTTTTTGTTTTAATGCGGAGCGTGTTTTACGAGTCGTTTTCTACGAGAAAATTGTAATGGACGAGCGTCTGGAACGGGCGACAACACACTGGGGGCATTGCAAAATGTTAAGGTTATATTTAAAGCTCGCAGAGGCCCATGCAAAGTCGACGTGGGAGAGACTCCCCAGCAGGGCTCAACCCGGGTCGGTGCGGTGGTAGTCCGATACTATAGTCACTGAGCTGTGTAGCACGGCTACTCTGGAAGGATTGTGCTCCCGGCAAAATGTGTTGGCGAGAGCGACTTCATACCATGTGACCACTCACCTCGTCGCGGGTCGTGCAAGAGCCGTATGAGGTAGCCCCTGTGTGGCGCGCTCGTTTGCTCGGTCTCGCCCCACCTAACATTTGTGTTGCACAACGACATAACTAACGCAAGCCGCACACGGAGTGTACCGTATCTACTCGCATAATCCTCACACTTTTTTTGCGGAAAATTGATAGAAAGTTGGGGGGAGCGAGAATTACGCGGGGAAAATTTTTCGCGAAAACGTAAAGCTCTAAAAAAACAAAAACGAGGCGGTTGCAAATCGGGGGTTTTCGCGCCGGCAACTACCTACAAGGTTTGAGAACTACCAATACAGGACTAAGCTTAACAATAAAACCACAGGTTCAACACAGAGCAATATTTATTTACAAACACAGTCTGAGTTAAGACTTACCTACGTCGCTGATAACGACCTCAGTCCGAATCACCGCTCATTCACACTGAAAGCTGATCCGCGTTCGCAAAGCGGTTGCGAAAGCGGTTGTATAAAGATCCAGTACAATTGCACGCGCACTCGATGACATCAAGTGCGCGTGCAATTGTACTGGATCTTTATACAACCGCGTTCGCATTGCGGTTGCGCGGATCTGCTTCCAGAATGAATGAGCGGTCAGTCCTAGCCGTGGTCCTAGCCATTATAGAGTTGGTCGTGGTCCTAGCATCGCTGGTCGTTCGTTGCCCCTCGTCGTCACTTCCCGATTTCTCGACGACCACGTGATCGCGGGCTGCGCGAACGCCGTCTAGTTGCGCGCACGCGAAACCGTCTCAACGACAGTGTGACTAGCGTCTGAGAGATGGCGCTGGGCTGCCTAGGGCGGCGCGGCGCCGGAAAATGCGGCTGGTGGAGAGCGCGTGTATCATGCGGGTTTCGCGAGCACGCGACTTTCGCCGCTGCAGTTTGGGGGTGCGAGGATTACGCGAGGAAAAGGAAAATCCAATTTTTGGTGGCTCACATTAAGGGTGCGAGGATTACGCGAGTGCGAGGATTACGCGAGTAAATACGGTAGTTTATGTGGGACACATTTTATGCTTCCTGGTTTTTGTCAGCATGATCAAGGTTGCGCAATATTTTGTTCGTTCTTCTGGACAAGTTTAAAGATGCTGGCAGTCACTCCAGGAAAACGAGGCTGTTCCCAAAACAGATAAAACCAAGCTTTGTTTGGTGCCTAGGGTCAGATTTTAACGGTGTTTGAGGTGTGCTGGCTCCACTCGCATATGTGGCATCTTATCCTATTTACTCCCATGTTCTGTGTGTTCAGAAGCGAGCTTGAAGTGTGAAGTGTCTGTATATAGATAAGATACGAGGCCCAATGCCATCTGTGTTTCGGGCTTATCTCTCGGAGCTTAAAAATGCCGATGTTTGTGTTAAGATGTTTTGAAGCCCACTAATCTCGAATCCCCAATAACTTCCAATACTTTGAGTTTGTTGCTTAGAGCTATAGCGACAAGATTTCTCTTCTTGGCGTGACTGTACCCTTTAATTTGTAATTAAGACCGTGAGGGCATTTTGCGTCTGCAAAAAAGAATGGGCACGCTGGTGGAAGCAGTTTTTCTCGTAGAAAGCCCGAAACTGCAAAAACACTTGGAAGGCAAGCGGAGCTGCACTGCATGGCGCTGTAGCTCGAACACGACTTTGGCGCTTTTTTGCATTTTACTTGGAAAGGTACTGGCAGGTATCAAAATTTACCACTTGGGTTAGTAGTTCAACTGAGTGCTTTCCACCACTGTAGTATGTTTTTTTTTATGGCAATCCTTAAAAACCGAGAGAAAACCGGCGGTGGCTCGTTCACACTTAAAGGGGAACTCCGCCGATTTTTTGGTGGACTTCGATTTGGCTGGAAATTTGCAGGCCGCATCAATAACCCTTTTTCGGCTGATAACCAAAATATTTTATAAAAATAAAATTTTTTCGTAAAGTTATTGAATTTTCAAGTTACGCCGGCCGCGAGGGTTCCAGGAGGCGACTCTCTACTGGCAACAATGAAAGATCCCTACTTTTCCCTAAACGCGTACGTCACGGGTGGGCAGGCGGACGAGCGACTCGGGCAGCCGTGAAGTGGCTTTCCGGGCGCCAGCGATCAAGATTATTTTTTCGCAGCTTCAAGGTTGAAAGTTCCTTTGCAATGGGTAGCAATCTGTGCTCCGCTATAGATTGTACAAACAGTGCCGGGAAAAAGCTTCTTTTTTACCCAAGTTTTCGTGGGAGAAAACAAAAATACGTTCCCCGGCAGCAATGGAGGCGCGCCACGTCAAGGTGGTTTTGCGCGAGCTGTGTGCCGAGAGGACTAGTGTCACGTGAAACATTTTCACTTTTGCTCGGAATACTTTATAGCCGCGTGCTGCGAGTTGAGTATCCTTCAGCAGCTGGAACAGCTTCAAGAGCGGCAAGCGCAAACTCAAGCCGGCTGCGACCACTACGACAGCCGTCCAAAGAAAAGCGCTAATAATATCGAGAAAAATAGTACACAATCTAGCACTACAGTCGACGGGTTTCCCAGTCACATTTGTTATTCACAATCGGTTCAGTGATTTTTATTTTTTTTATTTTTTATAAATACTATATCTGTTTCGGACATCGAATCTAGCTCGGGCTTCTCTCGGAGTTCCACTCACGCGGCCGATATGTTGAAGACGAGAAGTGAAACGTCCAAACAAAGTTCAAGTCTGAATTTAGATACGACTTTCGACATATTGCTATTCCTGTCTGCTATTACAGGGGATTATGGAGCAGGTGTTAAGCTCCATTAATATACGATAGAGCCTTTGCCTGGTTTGTCAAATGGTTGGTGTGGCGTGCAATATTCTCTGCAGAAGAAGTGATAAAAACGTCTTTAATTTATTCTATTGCGGAGGAATTTTATATAGGTCTGAAAAGTTTTTTTTTTTTTTTTAAACATCGAAATATTACTGTCATTGAGGGGAGGCATACAAATTTACAGCTGATGGAAACTGTGCTAAACCAAAACTTAGTTTAAAAAAAAAAAATCGTATATAAAATTATCCCCTTCCCATGTGCTCTCGTGGATGGCTGTTGGAACGCGTTGCATTCTACTCCAAAAGTTAAAAAAGACGGGTACACATTTTTTTTTAGTAACTTTTGTTAACTTATTTTGAATTAAAAGTCTTATGATGTCTTTCTGTACCTTACGCACTATTGTATCTTCAAGCAAATATTCTTTATTTGAAGATGAATAGTGTATTTGTGTATTTTATACGCATTCCATTGCACTTTCATGTTTGGCTTGGTGGTTACGGAGTTCTTTTAATTATCATTTTAACACAATCTTCATGACCAGTAACCTGCTCTCTAATCTACACGAATACAGTTCATTCCATTCTCTACATTTCATTACGAGAATCAGTCTACATCTCTTAGGTCCCAGCCCAGCACGCACATGTTCGTCGTTTTGGAAGGCGAGCAATGTACGCGCCACACGCACGAACGCTGAAAATGGCATCGACCAGAAGCGCTTTTCAGAAATGGTCTATAGATCTTTTGCTAAATTACTTAAGCACCGAGGAGCATATTCATGCCACAAGAGTAGTTACACGTGCTGGCGCCTGCAACAGTAACTTTTCTAAAGAAAATCTAAAACAAATGGCACGTTCCTTCAGGTTATACGAGCATGTGAGACATCTGTACCCACATTCCGAGCATTTTCCGTGGTGCTTTGGCATTTTGTCAAAAAATGTATTGCGTGACTCTTCGACCTTTCTTCGCCAGCCATCTTCTAATAAAAAGAGAACGAATTTACTAGCGACATCACGAAACAGCAAGCCGCGGCTTGAGCGTACCGAGTTGCAAAAACTGTTTTATCAAAATTCCAATTGTTCCCGGGTTTTTTTTTTTTTTTTTCCTTTTCATAGTTTAGCACGTAGGCCAAGGTCATACTTTGTGCAAATATAGATAATTATCAACTTCAAATAGCACGAACGCCCAGGTTTTCTCGCTGTTAGACGCGAGAACGGCGGGCGCAAGCGTACCCGATTGCCGGCCGCGCGCCTCGCTGCCCACCCGTGACGTCACGCTTGTGTGGCGGGGAAAACTGGGGACACATTAGGGAGAACGATGTTTCGCTTTCGGCAGCAAACAAAATGTCACTTTTTTAATTAACTAGAGTGAATCTGGGAGAACGAGATAGCATTTCGGAATCAGGAAGCCATTCGCATTCAGATTATGCCTTTGGATTAGGTAGCTCGAAAAATCGGCGGAGTTCCCCTTTAAAGGGGTACTCCGGCGATTTCATCATGGTCCCCGATTTGCTTGAAATTTTGCTAAACTCGCCAGACAACAATGCTAAAATAGTATCCCAAATATAAGGTCAAAATAATTTTTTTTCACAAAGTTATTGAATTAACAGTTTTGGTCCTCACCGTGTTTTTCAAACTGAAAGTCTCTACTGGCAACCACAAAAAAGTGACGTCAGTGGAAGGCAGTGGTTCACTTTTTGGACTGTAGAATTTGTTCCCAACAGATTCGAAGCAGTTTCATGGTGTCAAATGAATGCTTTGGAAGCTCGCTCCAGTCCCCGCGCTCCAGCACAGAACTAATGATTGGCATATTCTATTTTTTAGACTGCTTGCTCGACTGGCAAGCCTGCCCGCCACTGACGTCACGGCACTGAAAAGTGCGGGTATATTTGAATTTTTGTTTTTGCATCATTTTCATTTGCCGATTTCACAATAACTATTATGAATTTCGCGATACTAAATAGCATGCCAGAAAGGGTAAAGGCCGGGGAGTCAGAAAATATAGTTAGTTGAGGTAGCTCAAAAAATCGCCGGAGTACCCCTTTAAAGTGTCACGGAGTGTACAAGTAATTTGCTTGCCGATGTTTACCTCGCATCGGTTCCGCATGTGATTCCGCACCCTGCCGTGGACTTTCGTTTTTGGATTGGATTGGATGTTGGACGGGTTGGATTTGCTGCCAGTGGCTGTATGTGTTTTTTTTTTTCCACAAGCAGAAGTTTCCGGCAAGTGCCACGACGCTTCACTTTGAGTTCTACATGGATTCGGCGGACACCAATGGCAGCGGCAAGAAACTTCCGGTCAACACCGTGTCAGTCATTCACATGGAGAATGTGGACAAGGTGAGGGCTTTTCCCGTCCGTTCTTAGAGAACGTTCCGAGACCGGAGTAGGTGGCAGACCGGTGGTGGCAATTCGGAGAGCGAGCGTTCCAGTAAGCGCTTTTTGGCGCATCGAAATGCAAAGAAAGACACGCCAATGAAAAAGCAACAGGGTGAACACGCGAAAAGACAGCCAAGCGAGTGCCTCATCGATCGAGTTCGGGGAGGACACAAAAGCATGCGGGCGAACCTCGAGGGTAAAAAAGAGCGCAAGACGCCCGAGGAGCAGACACACTTGCCCGCCGCATGAATGGGATTGTTCCAGACACGTTTTCTAACTCTCCTGTTTTCTTGAATTTGTAGGGTGCAGTTTCACCCCTGTAGCTATTGCACCACAAAACGTGTAATGTTGGATTAATCGGACACGTCTGCTGGGTTAGCAGTGGAACCATTTCATTGTCGATCTGTTCGCGACATGCAGAAGAGCAATCGTCGTGCCATTCGCCGAGACTTTGACGACTTTTGGACAACCTGCATGAAAGTGAATTGTTTTTTGTGCGTTCGGTGAAGGCAATTGAAGTACGGAGACATTTAGGTTTAATGGCAGTGTCTTCGCAAGGTCAAGGATGTCCAAGATCGTCGGCGGCGTTTCTTTAAGAAAAACTGGCAATAAAATGAGTAAGCCTTCATCTTTGCATGTTGTGGGCATTCTTTTATTTCCTAACAGTGCCAAAGCAGATTTGAATCTTTTTTTAGCATGACTAGTGTCCTCAAGTACATTGCTTTGACTGTTTGCGCAGATCACAGACAAGAACCCATCTCAGATCATGGAAGAGCTGCTGGAGACTCACGCCGTGCCTGCCGCCAAGCACGTAAGTGCCGCTTGTCTCTTTGTGACAGTCATAAGTGCAGCAAGCGAATGTTGCATGTGTGAAAAGCTAGCCTTTGTGTGGAATGGTAATGGAGATTGGAAGCGCCGTTACGGTCGGTCGCAGGTTTAGAAAAGCTGGAAACATCTTTGAGTCGCTCTGCCTCCCACGCGAGGTTGTTGCTTTACAGCGATAGCTGTTGTGGCTTCTTCCCACCACTGGAAAGGACGTGTGAATGGGGCCAGCTGAACATGAGACACACAGAGAAAAAAATATAACATTTGCACCGCTGGTGCGAATGTTCCGTTGGTGTTCCCAAATTCTTGAGGGGGGACACTACCTGGGGACGTCAACTTTTTAACCGCTCTCTCAATCGGCGTGATATTTGCAGGTGGTGTCTGTAGCCATATGGAGGGAGGGCATGCAAAGTTTCAGCCCTGTGAATTAATTTCATGAAGTATTATACTCCCAGAATGAAGCAAAGCATAGCTTTGCATGGAATCTGCTCAATGAATCTGTCATTGAGAAATAGTGTTGGTAACCACATATTTTTGTGGTGGAATGCATACTGGAATGAGTAAAGCTATACGCACTCCGTAGTGCACTTCGGTCGGAAATGGCTATACGCACTCCGCGGAGAGCTGATGCCGCTCGGGCCACCCTTTTCGAACAGCGCGTGTATCACTGGGGAGCTCGTTAACATACCCCCCCCCCGCCTGCGTTCACACAGCTTTGCGGCGACAGTATCGGCTGCTAATTACAAAACTTAACCAGTACACGCCGCTTCGCGGCGTCCAGCCGGCAACCCAAACCCCGCTGTCCCCGATCGCACCGCCGGAAAGGGAGTCCCATACCATTTAGTTCTGCGAAGTTGCGTCGACAACATTCGGTTTTTTTAGTGTTCACCGTAAAAAAGAAATGTCGTAAATATTGCCAAATGCCTCGACAAAACAAAATGTTCGAGAGAAAAAAAGAAAAAAAAGTAGGCCCATCGCTGATCGAACCCGCGTCCACTTGCGTATAAAGGCCCGTTCACACTCTTGCGACCTCTTAAACCTGGGTTCCTTAATTCTTAAACCAGAGGACACACTGGCGCCATCTATTGGGTAGCAGTGTAAACTCGGCGGTCCGGCATATTTTTTTATTTCTCTCGCGCATTATCCTTTCTTTCTTGGCTCGAAAAACTTTTGTCAATGTTATAAACGAGCCTTTCTATGGGTATTATGCACAATTGACCTCAGAAATCCCGCAAAACCTTCGCTCTTGTGAAATGCAGTTCCAGGGTCACCGCATAGATGGCGCCACAATGCCAGTGTGTTCCCTCGTTTTAAAAAAATTTAAGAAGTTTTAAGAGATCTCTTCTCTCTCAGTCGTACTCGGTCGCAAGAGTGTGAACGGGCCTTAAAGCGGACGCCTAAACCCCTATGCTATGCCATCGCTTAGAAAACTCGTTGTGACCATTCGTTTTATACGAGTTCAGCGGAGTGCGTATAGCCATTTCCGTCCGAAGTGCACTGCGGAGTGCGTATAGCTTTACTCTACTGGAATACCTGTCACCGGTTACAATAAAAAGAAATTTAAGAAAATATAATTTTTTTCAAGTAAACAAAAATTCTGAAAGCAAGTTTTGCAAATTACTATTTTTCATAATAAAGGAACATGGAAATGCAAAATCAGATTTCATACTAACCGGCTCCATTAAATTTCGGCATATAAGCCTCAAATATTAATTCTCAATAGTTTCATACTGAAACAATAGCTTTATTAAAGTGAAATTTATGCCAAAAAGTGGAACCAAGAAAAACATGTTCAAATTGCTCGAGCCTCTACCTTTTCTTTAGCATCGGTGGACCAAAAAATTGTAGAGCCCATTCACTTCACGTGTAGATGGGTGACCAGGGAAGCTGTTATCTTTATGACAAATTTATGACAACTATGCGACATCTATACGATTTACATACGATTGCAATGAAGACACAGACACAACTTCTTTGTTTAATTTTCTTTATTTAATTCTTAGTGACTAAAGGAATCATTGCCTTATGGTCACTAGGGTAAACCACCTTTGGTTGTATTTTGACTTCAGATAGTTCTTGCTGAATGCCAGGTCCATACACATGGCTCTTTACCAGCGATTCTGATAAAGAGCCCAAGTCTCTTTATCAGCATCCCTGAAGCAAAAGAAAAGAAGGTTAGATCAGCGTGTTCTTCCCTCAGCCTCCTCACAGCGCACTCTTAGCTGAAATAAGGCTATGACAGGAGATGATAACAAGGGATCAGGACCTCACTATCTAATAATGCCGTGGAAGGCTGACTCGCGCGGGTTGCCCCCCTCTTTATTTATACTTGCCATGATCAATCGTAACGAAGGAGCCCCGTTTAAATGGGAGTTTTTTTTTGTTAACATCCATGGACGCATTTTTTTTTTTTTTTCAGATCCTAGCACATAACAGCTTCGCTGTAAAAAAAAAAAAATAAAAAGCCAGCAGTGTATACGCATAAAAGCTTTCTGGGAACAGGGTACTCTCCAGGTGTTGGTGGATGTGAATATGAAATTTTTTAAAATCGGTTTTTTTTGCAGAATTTTTTTTTCTAGGGAGTGTCCCCCCTTAAAAAAGATTGCTTGCGGGAAGCGAACCTGGGTAAGCTGCATGCGGAGTGGAGGCTTTACCACTAGGCTATGTCACAGCGTTAAGAAACACTATACTTGGGGTTTCTTTAGTACCTGATGCCCACTGCAATGCCAAGAGCTTGTGCCGGGAGACGCGCTTTCACATGCTCCAGAACACAGAAAGAAACAAGGGCATTTGAAACGAAATTGTTATGTCTATTTTGTTCCAAATGCTTTTGTTTACGTACCCCACGGTGCACAACGCCGATGCCCAATGACTTTGCCTAACTCGTTGCAGCCAGTGGCGTCACTAGGGTCAGCACCACCCCCCCCCGCCCCCCCATTCGCTGCGACACCCCCCGCCCTCTCGTGACCCGCCGTGACCCCCCCTCCTCCCCCTTCCCTTCGCCCCCCTCTAGTGACGCCACTGGTTGCAGCTATCGCTGTGACCGTACTGTGCATTAACACAGGAGTGTGTTTGGCAATACTCGGATGTCGTGCATGCTTCCTTTTGGGCTAACGCAACTGACGGCGTACAAGGACTGAGCTCTCGCCGGAGGTCAGACTCCTGACAAAGATCCCCCGTCGTGTCGAATGTGTAGAGACATCCAAATACAATGGACACATGGAATGGCTCTAACTGTGGCTTTTAGGGTGGCCCATTGTGACAAAACTGGAGTGGCACTTTGGTGTGTGCCGAGTCTTCTCTTAATCTAGGTCAGACGTTGTCGTCCCTGCAGTCAACCTCGTTTGTTTTGTTCTCGTGTTCGGCCCAGTGGCGAAAGTAACTGTGGCGACGCTTGTTTCCCGTCTGGCAGATGCTGCTCCTGACGCACGTGCGGCTGGCCCACAGCTTCTCGAGCTACACGAAACGTCTCCAGTGTGTCCAGGCGCGGCTCCAAGCACTCTCTATTCTGGGTGGGTATGACTTCGGTGCGTTACGAGGGCACCCTGCACTCATGGACTGCAGGGACATTTTCTCATCTTTTTTTCGTTTCTACAACCATTTTTTTTAAGCGTTGCCCATAGTCGGAATGTGCTCGTATGCTCCGTTTTAATATTCATACATACCGTAAAGTTCCGAGAGAACGCCCGCCCCCGAGATGTCGCCCATCCCGTTTTTCTGGCTAAATATCTGTAGCATAAAAATTCCGAAACATCGCCTACCACCCGATTTCCGTCGGACGTCACGCAATGTCCGACGGGAATCGCATCAACCGCGCAATTTGCTGTACCGGCACGTCAGACAAGCGAGTTTATAGCGGATTCCCGCGTTTTTGTCCGCAATCTGCGTGTGCGATCTCCATTCCACGCGAGTTGGTCCCGCGTGTGGTATATTGCATCGTGAAATGATTCTGCTGCGTTTGCGATCTGCGGTATTTGTTCCCGTAACACACGAGTTTGTAGCGGATTCCTTCCTTTTTGTCTGCGATCTGCGCGTGCAATATCGGTTCCTCTGACAGGCAAGTTTGTAGCGGGTTCCCGCGTGTTTATCACATAATGAAACGCGAATTTGCGGTGTCCGCGATCTGCGGTATCAGTTTCCGCTTCACATACTTTGTTGCCGGTTTTTGATAAAGTTTCGCTGTGGCGTCCCCAGAGATAGCCCACCCCGTGTTTTTCACCATTTATCTCTTCATTTTGGATGGGCGTTCTTTCGGAACTTTACGGTAGACGAATATTAAAACGACAGTTGTGAGTTAGCGCTTGTTCCGTCGGTGTGTACTTGACGTTCGCGCTATTTATTTCCAAAAATGCATATCCAACTAGCCCACTTTAATATTTTAGTATAGAAGGTGCAGAGATTTATAAAACATTGCTTTTGATCTTACGTTGTTTAAAATGTGTTAGTTCCCATATATACCAAGTCCTATATTACAAAACTGCCTATTCATCTCGGGACAATCGAAAAGCATGGGGACTCTTTTTCTCTCTGACTACATTTTGTGGACCAGTGAAGTCGGATAGGGTACACATTCGGATAGGACCCCTCTTTTTCTCAGCGGGCAAAGCCATTGCTTGCAACTCGCCTGACAAGGGCCCTTTGTCAACCACTTCACTCTGAAGAAAGTTCTCCCCAAAAAGGGCGTGTCGCGATCTTTGAACACGCTTTTAACGAGGAAATTAGCTACGCACGATTTTAATTCCGGGTTTGTTGGGATGCTTAGAGCGTCCAGATTGAGTTGTCACCACAAAAGGACAATCTCAGAATCGACTTCAGTGCCCCTATAAAAAAGCCCCTGAAAAGAAAAAAAAGTTTTTTTATTTAAACAGTCTGGTTGGGACACGCGTGTCAAAAAATTGATTTTACGCGAAAAAAGTTTTTTTTTTTTTTTTTTGTTAAATGAAGAGTTACTGGCGTGAGATTTATTTTAAATTCTGCGCACAAAGTGCATAACGTCACGGAAGGGTCATACAGCCTAGCTCGTTATAAGAGACCTTGATTTTGACCAAGATTTCAGTCTGTTGTAAAATTAGTATGTTGTATGCAGATATGAAGTTGAGTCAATGGTACATAGAGGAAAACCAACCAAACTTCACAAATCGGTATGTTATATCCATATGTCTGTTGTGACCAGGTCTGTTGTAATGAGCTTAGACTGTACATTCTTTTCACCTCAACGAGATGGTCACACCATATCTCCACCTCAACGTGACGGCCAAGCCGATCTGCCTCCTCCACGCGTCCGCCGAGATGCCGAGAGAAAACAAGTTAAAAGGAGGTGATTGCCGACTAAATCGCGTCTCGTGCCATCAATATTGCTCTAAAACAATTTTTTTTTTTCACGTAAAATCAATTTTTGGACACTTGCGTCTCAACCAGACTGTGTAAAAAAAATATATATTTTTTTTGGAGGGGTTTTTTAAGGGACACTGACAGGGTATTTATTTCCGAGGTTTTTGTTTGCATATGACATATGAGAGCCCAACTACCCAGAACTCAATTTGCGGCTCGAAATTTGTTTTCTTTCCACCCGAAAACTGCCGATTGAGAACTGGCCGGTTTGAGTTGCGTTCGCTCTCCTCTCAGAGGTCATGTGCCGTTTTCTGTGGTTTAGACACAACCATCAAAGATAATCAGTCGTTGGTCGGCGAAGGCACACACTCAATACTAAAAAAAAGCACAAAAAAATGTGATACCCATTTTTTTCTCCAGCTTTTCTAAAAAGCTGCACATACATTGATTGAAAGAAAATAAAAAAAGGTTGCACAGCCACATGACTTTTGGTAACTTTCTCCTCCTCTATATTTCTTCTTCCCCCCCAATTCAGTTTTGGTTTCCAACAGTTGCGTTTTCTGACTTTATTAAAAATATATGTTACGCTGTAGCGAAATATTGATTGGGTAGTCTCCTGACACCATAATAGATCGCCTGGCAAAAAAATGAATAAAATTTTTTGGAAGCTGTCAGTGTCTTTTTAAACCAGTAAATCGCTTTACTTATAAGAAGAGATGGTCGAGAAAATTTCTGAGCTCGGGGGGAACCCAGGAGGGTACTTTAAGAAGCCCCAGTGTCCCCAGCAACCCAGTTTGGGAACCAATGCCCTAAACAGCGCTTGCACCCGAGTGTGCTTAACAGTAATGCCGAAAGCCCGAACCTGGCTCTTGGCGCTTCTGCTACACTTGTACTGTGAGCGAAATGCAAAATCACTATGGCGCCGTTAAAAAAAGACATCTTGCACTTGGAAAGCTTTCGCTTGAATAAAAGGAAACTTATGGATTCCACCAGCATAGTGGGAATGTGCAGTCAAGAAAGCAAGGACACTCCAGTCACAGGGTACAACATGGGTGTCTTTTTCTACTGCTTTTCAAACTAAAACAAAAAAAAAATATGAGCTTGACTTTGCACTTTGTGGGGGGGCCTTACTATGCCACGGAAGATAAGCAAACTACCATAGATATTTTTATGCTTGTACAGCGTTTACAGCGGAGCTATTAAGGGCTAGGTTCCCCAGGATCGTGTCCGGTACCAAACAAATGTCGACACAAACCTACAGAAACCTCTGGACAGCTACCACACTATATAAGCGACAGTGGCAACCAAACAACCAGTATGGTTGCCTCCGTCGCTCATAGATGGTGTCAACCTTTCCAGCTATCATAGAAGAATGTATAATTGGACGAGTTGGTGGGAATTCATCGTAGGAAACAGCGCAACAAACAAGCAAGGACGTAGAAGAAACACACGTGACGAGCGCAGTGCTTGTCACGTGTGTTTCTTCTTCGTCCTTGTCTGTTTTGCGCGCTGTTTCCTACGCTCTTATCAGTTTCGGTTTTTTGGACTCGCAATGGGTCGGCCGCGTGCCCTTTTGTCGGGGAAAGAAGACCGAGTGCGCAAGGAGCGGCGACGTATGCAGCAACAGCTCCGCTGCTCTTCCTTCTTCACCAAAGTGAAAAGGCTGAAAGTTTTTGAAGATGCACTAGCGTGATTGTTTCTTTACAAAAAACATATAGAGAGTAAAGTTCTCTTTGAAACAAATTGAACAACGAAAAGTTAAATATCTCTTCAAGAAATGCATACAGTAAATAAAATATTGCCCACTTCTTTTTCTCAAAATCGCTTATGAAGTGCACATTTCGCCCATATTGTTGAAAATACCTAGTCTAAGTTGGGATATTTATCGCGTCAAACAAACTCTGTCTAAGATTAAAAAAAATTTAAATCAAAAGTGCTGACTTTATGCTTTAAAAGCTTTTAGGTTAAAGCTTGCAAACTTTTTCGGGCTCAAGGTTAAAGCTTGCAAACTTTCAGGCTCATGTATATAACCTGTCAGGCTCGGGCCGGGCTTGGGCTTCCGTCTGAAAATTCTGCCAAGCCTGGGCAGTGTCTCTTCTGGGCCAGGTCGGACCGGGCTTAAAAATGAAATATTCTGTCAAGCACGGGCCGGGCCCGGGCCGTGCCTTTACCTGGTCGGGCCGGGCCTGGAAATTCCGGCCAGTGCAGTGTTCTAGTATGCATGGGTTTCTTCAGGCTTTGAAAGGACACATCCTCTCACTCCTAAGCTTTGAAAAAGTACTACAGAATTGTGGGGACCGTGTGGCGAATACGGTGGTTCAACCTTGCACGCATTTGAGCTTTTGGTCATGCCTGCAGCAAGGAATGACCTTGTCTCTCCGGCGGTTTGGTTGCTGCGACTGGATCTTTACCTTTTGCTCCTCTGTGCAGTCTACTGCAGTGCCATCCAGGACAACATCAACAGTTTGCTCTACAACGGCCTCATCGAAGAGCTGGTAGACGTGCTCGAACTCAAGGATCCCAGTCTGATTGTGAGTGATGTTGCTTAGTCTGATTATGCTGGAAGGCATCCAAGGAATGCATCATATCTTCACCTATATCTAGGGTCCTATGTTTTCAAGTAAATCCGAAGAACGCTCGCCGGTAAACTTTCCGTCCATTCAGATTTATTCGAAAAACTTGAATTTTGTGGTCACGACGATGAAATAAAAAGAAAAAACGGTTTTGTAAATAAGCTTTATAAGAGCACTGAGTCGCTTGTCCTGAGGCGATGACACTTCAGTTTCCTTCGAAATCTCCAACTACCAGCAGAAGGGATTCGCCTTTTAGCCCGTCGAGGTTCCTTCAGGACAGTGGCTCATGGTACCCAAACTTTATTTATTTTGTTTTTGAGTTTTTAAAATGTAAGAACACTGTAAAATAAACTTGAAATTTCAGTGAATTGGCGATCTAACAAAAATAAACTTCTATAAACTCCGAATTTTCAGCGAAAAATAAACTCCGGAAAACACCCTCCTAATTTAACGAAAAATACACTCCAAAAACCAGGAATCCTACCTATATCTAATAATTCAATATAACTTTTTAGACAAGAAAATGTTTTTTTTTTTTTTTTTTTTTTTTTGTGCAGGAGATCAAGGCTGCTTCCCTGAGGACCCTTACATCCATCATTCACCTTGACAGGAATCCAAAGTGAGTCGTTGTTGCGGCTTTCTTTCTTTGTCGTCGTAGCTTGTATTTGTTTAGCGGTGTTGGATTGCTTGCTCGGTGGAATGATGCGATGACCTTGTGTGTTTGCTTGTCTAGTCTAGACTTGAAGACGTGCTTCAGGTTAGTCCCAAGAACATGCTCTGTCTCGGGGCAGGGTAAGAGGTAACAGTTTTTTCCCGATGATTATCGGTGGTGCACACACTGGAAAGTTGTTTCTTGGGGCAATTTTTATGTGTCGGTTTCGCCAGAAAGGGTGTCTTGTTGTCTGCGTCTTGTTTACGGCATCTAAAGGGATGCACGAAAAATAATGCCTATTCTTTGTAGACTTTGGGTAGCATGCTTGCTTCAGGGAATAACAGACTGCGTCACTGCACTAGGGAGCACACACTGAGAGTTCGAGTAGGGGAACGCGAGAATTTGTTTTTCCGAAACCTTTCCGCCATTTCTGCCGCAGGCTCGGAGCGATTGTGGATGCCACGGGAGCGGCGTCTTACCACGGTTTCCTGCCGGTTCTCGTGCGGAGCTGCATCCAGTCACTCACAGGTGGGTGGGGGGCGGCTGTGCGGGCAGGGACGGGAAGGGCTTGAAGCTTGCTCTCCTCGGAAATGTGCAAGGTAGTGCCGGTGACCTGGAATGACCGGGTTTATTCTCGTTTACCTTTTTTTTTTCTCTCTCTCTCTCTCTCTCCCAGTTGACCCTGCTGTCGGGAATGTCAGAGACCGTGAGTTTGATTCTTGGTCTAAACAGCGGTTGTTTGAGGGGAAGCATTTCTTTGACCTCATTGCTTGTTTTTTTTCTTGTCTCCTTTCAGAAGCGAGTGGCGACCAATTTCCGCTACCGTTTGCGACAGCACTTTTCTCGTTCCTGTACCACCTGGCCAGCTACGAGAGCGGTACGTGGTGCTCCGTGCCCATTCACTCTTCTGCCTAATGTTCGAGCAAATCTGCATGTTAGTGCGATAACATGTGACGAAGGTTCTCATCTCTCTTCCAACATTGTAACATCGGGTGGGATGCCTCAGGCCGAAGAACTCCATTCACGCAGCTGAGAATGTACAATAAGTTTTACCCTAGCTGTTTAATAGTGTAGAGTTGGATTGTCTGTTTGATTTAGCAAGTTTACTGGCAACCAGGGTTCTCCCCACGGTGGGCAGCAGTGGCTTTGCCGCCCAACGCTCCGACTGACCGCCCGCCACTTGGTTATGCCGCAGGATGACGATGCGATTTTCCCTGCGCACATGGCTACAGACCGTCATACTCAACAGGCCTGCACACCGCCATGTTATCGCGTCTTACCGCATCGCCGACTGCCACCACTCTTTCAAACAAGGAGAGCGGAGCCGCAGAGCGCCGCCGCCAGTGCGGGGAGAGTGATGGGGGGGGGGGGGGGGGGAAGGGGGGGAAGGAAGGAAGGGGGAAGGGGGAAGGAGGTGCTCGGCCGAAGAGAAATGCACAATAAAGAGGCGACAAACGTGCACTGCGCAGCAGTTCTCTCCAGAGGCAGTGAGCGGCAGAGAGCAGAAAGCCGAGAGGACTTTTCTTTCGCTGCTCAATGCTTGCTGGCGTCATGGCTTGCTTTACCTTCGCCTCCTCGCTCACTCCCCGCCTTTCCTTCCCCACTTTTAGGGGCGAAGCTCCTTAGGGGCTAGCCATGTCCGTCCGCCGTCCGCCGTAGGCCCGGCGGCGGGTGCTCGTGCTTCTGCTCGTGAGATCACGTGCTCGTGTAGAACAAAAAAAAAAAAAAAAAAAAAAAAAAAAAAAAAAAAAACTGGAAAAAAAAGATGAAAAAAATTATGAAAAAAGAAAAAAAAGAAAAAAAATAGTAGGGGGTTCTGAGATGCCATCCCATCTGTCTGCTTAAAAAAAGAAAAAGAAGAAAACCACACATTCTCCTACTGACATGAATGAAAAGGCTCTGCATGCTGCGGCTCGGCGTCTACGCAGACAAGCACCACCAGAACTTCGCCCCAAGCAACATCATTCACCACGTGGAGATGCGGTCAATTTTTTTTTTTTTTCCAAGGCATTTTGTTTTTGGTTTTATCACAGCGGCGTGGCGCCACTCACAGGGTCGCAAAGTTAGAGAGCCTACGCAAAGTGCATTCTGTCGGTACGCCAGATCGTGCCGTTTGCATGGTGGTCATGTTAGCCACTAAGAAATTCCTGGGGAAAACCCTGCTGGCGACAGTGCAGAATTGTCAACGGAATAGGGTGGATTTCTAAAGAATCTTGGCACTTTGGGGGTAGTGTTATAGTCTTTTTTAAGTTTCACTGCTGCTGCTTGATATGGATTTTTTGTTTTCTGTCGTGCAGGTGGGGAAGCCCTCGTCTCTTGCGGCATGGTGGAGTCCTTACTCAAGGTCATCGGCTGGCACGGAACAGAGCCGGAACACGTCACGGTGCGTTCACAAAATTACAACAGGTTCTTGCATTGAGTTGCAGTCGAATCCTACTGTTAGGAGCATATATTTGCTGTTAAAACATTACCTTGCTTTAGGCTGAAGAGAGATCAACGCCTAAATTTTTTCAGTTTTACTGGGTTTTGTTGAAAGCTTGATCATGACCGTTCTTTCTCGGCTCCCTCACTTGCAGTTTGTGACCCGGGCAGTACGGGTCATAGATCTCATCACCGGACTGGACATGCAGACCTTCCAGGCTCATGGAGGGCTCAACAGTTTCATTCGCAGGCTAGAGGTGGGGGCTACATTTGTGATATCTGCTGGCACCCATTAGAATGAGTATCAGGTTGCTTGTAGGGTTGCTTCTAAACTGGAGTTGCTTTCAGTGGACCCTAAGCTAGAGCTGCGCTTAAAGGGGCACTGACACATCAAAATCATATTTTTTTTTATTATCCGAAACGATTGAAAACGATGCCGGGACATTACCCTCAAAATTCGAAACTTGAAAATTCAGTATTTGTGAATTAAAAAAACGATTTACAAATGCCGAATTTGAAGTTCCCGCGCGATCCGCGCCTGTGCAGTGAGTCAAATTTTACGGTCTCCTGCGACTCTACTTTCTTTCGGACCTTCGCTCCACGCTATGAAGCAAAGCGCCGTTGCCACGGCGACCCCAAGCGAGCCCAAGGTGAGCCTGCGGGATAGAAGGGCGGCGGCGCGGGAAAAAACCGGTTTCTTCCCCGACGAGCGCCACAAAGTTTTCCGAGGGAGGGTACAAATCTAGGAAGCAACATCACACCGAACTCTGATTTCTGGTATTTCAAAAAGAGGGGCCGTAGTGCGTTCGCAATTGCGTTAAGGGGGGATATGGCCTGGGAGGGTCAAATTTTGAACCCTTCACCCAATTTGCTTCAAATTTTGAGGGTTATTTCAGCACTATGACGAAGGATAGTCTGCAAAGTTTTAGCATTATCGGTCAACTTTACAATATGCTACGGTTCTCGCACTTCCGAAAAAAGACACTTCACTAAGAAGTCTATCGTAGAAAAATAATACTAGCTGGCGGCAAACTTCTTGCTTTATTGTGAAGAACAATACCTACAGTGCAACCTAGATTAAAAATAAATTTCAAAACATTCAATTATGACAAAAATAACAACATCCCAAAATTAAAAAAATAATGTAAAATTATTGTGTTTCAAAAAAAGGTTTTTTTTTTCATTAAGGAGTAGATTCGTTTAACTGTGAAGTAGTCTAGTTTGTTCCCCAGAAAATTTCAGTCCCAGGAAACCTTGAATGATGTCTTTCTCTATTCAGAATGTCAAATGATAGCTTTCCTAAAACAAGAATGCCTGCCAAAAAGTGAAACTGAGAAAAATGCGTTTGAAGTTTCAACTTTTTTTTTAATTTTCGGAAGATGCCAGAAACTCAAAATTTACCCGAGTCATTGTTAGCACCTTCAACTACATGAGCATGGGGGAGGCAGTGCATTGAGGCCCCCAAAAAGATTTGTGAGCTTTGTGAAACTGATGCCACAGTCTCTTCCAACTACGCCTAGACGCACCGCGAGTTCGTTCTCTCGAAACTTGCCGATTGATGGTGAGTGCGGTATCGCGACGATGTCTCCGCAAGTCGAGCAGCTAACAGCAAATTGAAGGTTGATGCCAATTCCTTCTTCTCGCAAGCTCAGTAGTTTTCCATGGCACTTGGGTCAGAGTAAAATCGCAACAAGAGTTTGCACGGCGGACACATTGAGCAGCCGTCCAGAGGCTTTTCAACGGGAGCGTCTGTCGGCTCCGGGTCGTCCGTAGTCCTCGCGTCGAAATCGAGCAGGCTGAGCTTCCTCTTGAACGTGGTCAGCACATCCAATTCGAAGATGAAGCTGTAGGCTCCGGTGTCCGCCAAGCACCAGTTGAGCTTGAAGATCGTGACGACGGCGGCGGAGATGGCGACGATGGTGCCGGCGGAGACGGGTCCTCGTCTCCGCCGGCCCTTTGTTTCCGCCGTCGAGAACGCCGGCCAAAGCTACTGCGAGTGCTAACTTTGGAAGCAGGCATTCCTCGGCAGAAAAGCTACCCGGAACGAATAGGGAAAACGAATCTAAACAGCGGCGAAGTAGCGATACGATCAGAAGCGAAAGAAGCTGCCGAAAGCGCGCGCATGAGGCGAACAACGAGCTACGTCGCCGAAGGCGGCCAATCGTGAGCCCTGTTTCGGGTCGCGACCAATGGGATTGCTGGTATCGTAGTTCCCACGTTTTTTCTGCTTGTATGTATGGGGTTCTCCCGGGCCACATATAGCCTCAAATGTAGCAAGCTTTTATGGGCAGAAACTAGAAGAAACTGCGCTTCCAACGAGGTCAAGATATCTCGGCTGCGTCGAACGAGCGCGGAGTAGGCCTAATTTGAAAATGCCGAACTTCGCCGTCTGCTCCCTCGGCGGGTCGCCGCGCGCGCCGCGAGCTTGCCGAAAATAATTTTTTGCGAAATAAATACCGCGCATTTATAAATGAAACTTTCTGAAACTATGCTTCAGAATATAGTGAACCCAAATATAATATTTTTTGAAAATGCATTTTTTCGGAAACAAATGGAATTTCGGGGCCGTATCCCCCCTTAAAAAACATGTTTTACGATTGCCGTTATTAAATGTCATAGAAATGTCACCTACAAAGCTTCTAAATTTCCTGATTTTTGGCGTCACCGATCAAAAGAAGCGAGGAGGTGAGCGGCGGGAAATATAAACGCCAAAAATAAAAAGGCAAGCGCGCGCGCGGGAAAATTTTTTTTCGCGATGCGGTTTTTTTTGCGTGTCTATGACTACAACTTGCATCGTTTTAGACAATAAAAAAAAAATACGACCTGTGGGTTGTCAGTGCCCCTTTAAGCTACTTTTAGACTCTTCTAGAGGTGTCCGAGGTTTCTTGCTTTTGGAGTTGGTTTCTTTTAGAGTTGCCTTTAACGTTGCTTCTGGAGTTGCTTAGAGTGAGTTGACTTTAGAGTTGCTTCTAAGCTGCCTGTCTGCACGCTCAGCTGGAGGTGGAGCACTGCCGCAAGGAGCAGCCGTTTGCGATCAGGCCCAGGCACCGGGAATCCTCGGTCGCCTCGACGGACGAAGGGGGTCCCCTGGATCCCACCCCCATGGACGTGGACCCGCCCCCGCAGGGGTCGCAGTCACCGCGGGAGTCTGTGGCGTGAGTCTCTGGTTTCCTGTCTGTGTGTTGGGGGGGACACTCTTCTTTTGAAATTTGTGACTAGCTTTATCGGAAGAGTGTGCCCGTCTGAATTTTTTTTTTATTGCGCGTGACCTGTGTCCTACCCATGTCTCTCGTCTTGTATTTATTTGTTTGTCGGGCACTTTTGTCTCCTCCACCTTGTCCCTGCATGGCTGCGGAGCTTGTCAGTCTTTCTTTGTCTTGGCTTGTTTAGTTGTAGCGTTTGTGTTATAATTTTCATCGTCTTCAATGGGTGTTTCTGCTTTGCTCTTGTTTTGGCATTGTCTTCTCCCAACTATAATTGCTGGAGGGCCAGGTCCCGATTCGTTCGGTGCTCGGGTGGAATTGGCGTTACGTTTGATACTGGCACGACTCGCATAAATGGTGAGATGAGTCTCGCCCGCATGACCAAGAAAGAAAGAATGCTATACTGATGGAAAGCATGGCGACATCGTTGTGAAAACATCACGAGGGCATTAGCTGCACCGACGTAAAATTGCGAACCTGAGATTATGGTCCCGGAACAAGAGTTGTTTTCTGGATGCTTGCGCGTTTGTTTCCAGTCTCTGCTACGACCGAGATGTTGCATTGACGTCGACGTAGGGACGTCGAGACGGTAACAGTGCGTGGATGTGGCATCGTGTCACGATCGCGCGACGCATTCGGATTTCAGTCTCCGACCTTTCAGTTCCACGTCTGCCCGCGGAGACATTGGCGTGGATGCCGTGGAGGGATCCGCCCTCTCGCTGTCTGCTCTGCCCAACGAACCGGACGAAGAGCCAGAGCCACGCAGAAAGGGTACGTCGATGTCGTGCGACTCTTCGGCAGCTTTGGGTGCCGAGGCATTGGCTTCGTGACACCGATTTTGTATGTTTGCATCGCGCAGGAGTGCAGTGTTTTCCCCAGCGTGCCGCCCTGCTCAAGTCGATGCTGAACTTCCTGAAGAAAGCCATCCAGGATCCTTCCTTTGCCGACAGCATCAGGCATTGTGAGTCGTCTGTTTCTCACCTAAAACACTTGGAGACAGAGAGAGAAATCGCGGCGGAATGTACTCTTATCTGAAATTTCTATACTAAAGTTGTGCCAAATGGTTGGAGACTTGGGCTATATTCCAAATCTTGCCTGAGTGAGCTGTCTCCTACGTCGGCGGGTAACACCACGTGACATCGCGAGTAAACAATCTGCTATTCGATGTTGTAACGGCCGGGGTAATCACCTACATACTACGCGGATTGGCTTCGTCTTGGGCCACGGCAAAAAGAAAACATAGCAGTGATGGTGAAAAATAGCGGACAATCTCTTGATCATGGAGAAAGCACTCGAAGAAACAATAATATTAACCGCTTCAAAGTTTTTTTTTTGACAGTGACGACGCTGTGTTTTCTGAGGTGGCTCCACCAGCTCCTTTTGCTCACCTTCCTTTTGGGCTGTACATTAAGATCAAAATTACTTACTCCTTTCAGACACCAAAATTTTTTTTTTTATTAATCGGCGCGATCGCTGCAAGTTTAGTCCAGGTGCCCTAATTGCATAAGTTCCACGCACCGTAATTTGTGCTGATTCCGTTTTGCAGAAATTGCTTCCACACGGTCTAGCGATACAGCACAGAGGGCTTTCTCAACAGTGATATGTAACTTGCGTTCGTTTTGGCATGATTACGAAATCAGAGTACTTCCAAACCGCTATAGGCAAATTCTTGGGGAGGGAGAGGGGGTGTGGTCGTTGACTGATCATATACATGAAATCTTCCAAGCCTTCACTGCTTTACAAGCGTTATCCTCATTACACACACTCTGGGGGAAAAAACAACAACAAAAAAACCTTCCACATCATTTGAACATCTTCAACCTTGAACATCTTCAACCTTGAACATCTTCAACCTTGAACATCTTCAACCTTGAACATCTTCAACCTTGAACATCTTCAACCTTGAACATCTTCAACCTTGAACATCTTCAACCTTGAACATCTTCAACCTTGAACATCTTCAACCTTGAACATCTTCAACCTTGAACATAAGAATACGGAGTTCCATCCAGTGCCGAGGACGAGATTGCGGAGAAGATCCTGTTTACGCTCCAACTATGGTAATAACAACATGTATACTTTCCCGGGGAAGGTGCACGGTCTGGATGTGGTGCACAGTCAATTCCTGCGGCGCAAACAGTAAATTGCAATAACCACGCATAAATGGCTGCACCTCATTCGTTGTAATCTTGTACGTCTGCCACCAAATCCAACGGGGCAAACGAGCTTTGACGGCTGTCGGTGCAGAAAGTAAACGACGAGCAGGAGGTGAGCAGATAACGTGACTCATTTACTCAATTTGGTCCGACGTTATCCATCGATCGAGCGTGAGTAATTACTCCGGAGGAAACAACCCGCTTCTGGAACGCGAGTTCTGCCGTCATCGAGTAAGCGCGAGTAAGTTTTGAAAAGCCACGGTACGGAACCTTTACTCCAGAGTCGGATCGAGTAAATTTTGAAACTCTGCCCCTGTTATGCCTCAACTTCCATTGCTCTGAGATTTTTGTGATAAATCAAAGTTGGAGTTCCAAGAACCTGGACACGTTCCAGTTATCGAAAGTTCCGCTTGTCAGAAAACAAAATCTGTGTGTGGGTTTTTTGGCGGCATTACGGGAAATCTGACAGCTTGTTTTTGAGCTGAAAGTGGCGAAGTATTTTCGGGAAAAGTGTTTGTGGTAAGGGTTAGTTCTTGGGTTCCTGTGAATCTGGTGAGCGGTGCACCTCACGTTCCATGTTTGGTCTTGACTCTGCAGTGATGGACGGATCCCTTCCCCGATCGTTGAAGCACATCATCAGCAATTCGGAGTACTACGGTCCTTCCCTCTTCCTCCTCGGTGAGACCCTTCGGTTTTAGTAATTCCTTTTTTTATACTTTGAGAGCATTTACAAATAACAAAGGTGACAGGAGGAAAAAGTTGTATTTGTCGCCCACAATGCGAGAAGAAACGAAAGCGACAGCTGTAACATGGTCGCGCAATGCGGGTGGAATGGTGCCGTCACATACTTGAGGACGGAGGTGCGACGAGGTTGTCATAGCCGTTGTGACTGGCGTCGTAGATGCCACTAACGACCGCCACCAGTGCTCGGTGATCCTTTAATTAAGTGGGTATGTGCAGGGAGAGGTTCTAAAACTATCCAACATTACGCGTAGCAACTGGAGAGTGGGATTTCGTGTGACGCGAGTAATTCTTGAAAACAAATGTTTGAACCAGATGACAGGAAGGCTCTCTCCCTTTGTCGCTCAATTCTAGGCGGGACGCTAGGGCTGCCCTCTTCGCTCTCTTCTCCTCGTGCCAAGAGGGGAAAGAAGGGTTTTTCCCTTCTTCGCTTGCACGGCGATGACGATCCACGATGTCAAAATCTGTGCAAAGTGTCGCCCGTAAAGCTATCTCTTTAAAATCTGTACGAGCTTTTTATTAGGGGTGTGCGAATATTCGAGATTTCGAATTCGAATAGAATATTTTTCTTATTCGATTCGTATTCGATTCGAGAATTGCATAGTCGGAAATTTCAGAATATATGGTTATGGCGGAATATTCGGGCAGTGTACAAATATGCGGGCAACTAGCGAATAATCCGCGCGTGAGACATGCCCTGAACATTCGGAGCATTCTTAAACGACGTGTTTAGTCGCCTAAAATTGCGGGTATTGTAGCCATTTTTTTTTATAAACCTTTGCCGTTTACGTCATGCATAGAACTATCATGTTTGCACATTTCTAATGCGCACCCAAATGTGACTCGGGCAGATTTAGCTCCCAGATATTCCAAAAGTAAATTGCTGCCAATTCTACTGTCCAGGTAAAATAACATAATGAAGGTTGAACACATATTGAGGATACATGGCACGAAACAAGGAAAGGACAATCTCTCTCGTCTTTCCTTCCTTGTTGTTTCGCATACATATCCTCAGGATGGACAACCAACTAGCCTGCCAGATCATCGTATTGTGTAACACATACCCCACCTCATCGAACAGATTTTATGAAACTCGCGCCAATGCAAAAATAAATACCATGCACTAGTCGCCGTTGTCAGAGTCCGACGATGGTTCTTCACTCTCCACAGAGGCAATCCTTGGTTTCGTATAAAACGTTTCTGGTGCCGTGCTTCTTGCGCTTGTACGGGTGCGCGACCATCGCCTCTGGGAGAGTGGTCTTCCAAACAACACTTTTCCGAGCTCGTCGGGTCGCTGGGATTGGAAGGCCCTGCAGTACTACTCTGTTGTTATCTTTTCCCGCCAGCGTGATGGCCATTTGTTTAAGGGGGGACATGGGTCTTTGGAGGCAAGAAATTCCTAAAACGTAATTCTTTTGAAGACGGCGATGCTGACCTCTACAGCTGTTGCTTTTTTGAATCTACCAGGTTTCTCGTTTCGGTAATAAACATTTGAGCTATAAATTAATATCTAATGTCTATGCATGGTGAATGTGTGTCAAAGTTGACTCTAAAACACAGTTTTCACGAAACACAATTCTTGGACTTGTTGATTAAACTTGTTGAGAAATGTAACTTTTCCTTAAACATGTAGCTAAAGGTGTGAAACATTCAATGTTGAGAGCACATTTCTTAATAAAGGCTTCAGAAGTTTTTAATTGATCTTTTGTTTTATTACTTGTCACACATTGAGCCCTGAACTTCAATGTGTGATAAACACAACTAATAATGGGTTAATCATAAAAGTGCTTCCAACATTGTATTCTCTACACTTTGTAGTATCTACCGTATTTTTTGGTGTATGAGACACATCGTTGTATAAGACGCACCCCCCACTTTTCGCACATTTGTAAGTAAAAATTAGTATATAAGACGCACCTGTGTATAAGACGCACCTATATTCACGCACTTGCCGCGAAGAAACTTCATAGAGTGTGGTTGCGCCAGTATCGTGGAATGCCATACTTACCAATTAACGTCTCGGAGCACTAGTCTCTAAGAACACTTATGAAGCTCCTAATTTGCGGGGGAAAAAAATATACATAAAAAAGATAGAAGAAAAAAAACATAAGACGCACCATTGTATAAGATGCACCGCCGAAAATTTTGGAAAAAAAGCGCGTCTTATACATCGGAAAATATGGTAGAAAGGATTAAAGAGGATATTTTGTTGAGTAGTTTTTCCCTATTGTTTTTCCAAACAAAGGCAGTCGAGTTTTAATTATCTTGAGGACAATTCTACTGACTGAAAAAATTACCAGGTATTCGCGACTCCAGCGAACTATAGAGGGCGCGCTGCTCAGACAAAATGGCGGACGAAAGGAGGTCGTTTTCGCCGTTCAGCACGCGGACCACCACAAATTCCTGCACTGCAGCATAAGATCAGTGTTACATTTCAAAGCAAAGCGATTTTTCGATGGTAGAAACTTTCTTCTAGTCAGTGCGTAGGAATGACACGGCGGAATCATAAAAATGATTACTGGAAACAATGTTTGTTTCTATGCTGCCTATGAGAACCAAGCAGCGATAGCAGACGACAGAGTCGAAACGACCTCCTCTCCTGAGCTTCTCGGCGCTGCCGCTACGCGGCGTCGATTTCGCTGGAGTCGTGAATATGAAATCGGCACAAAAAGCTGAATAAGCTTGTGCAGTTTCATTGAGCTTGGTCACAAAATTAGAAAAAAAGCTTTGAGACCAGTGTTCCCCCTAAATAAAACCTAGTTAAATTTTTTACAGCAAAGCTTTATAAATTGCAAACCTTTTTAGGGCGCTTTCAGCGTGCTTTTTGCTGAAGGAAAAGCGCCCTACGAAGCTCACTCAGCACGGAGAGCAACACGACCATTCTTAGGCTTAACCACTTTAGCAATTTCACTGTCCGAAAGCGGACTACAGACGATGGCGTGTCTGTTGACACCAATGCATCCGATAGGCGAAGAATGTCCGGGGCTGGGCAATTCCTCGACCCAAGCTTCAAGTGTGCATGTCGCTTGGTTTCACGGTTGATCACTTCTGCAACTACGCACATTCAGCCATTACGAGAACAGCTTGGCTTGACTTGGCCTGACCGCTTGGCGGCAAAAGAAAATTGGCTCGGTGGCTAGCTAAGGACGCAATTCGAGACTCGCGCAGCCAAAAATTAAAGGTGCATTCATTATGCGAGGATAATGAAAAGTCCAAATATTAGTACCTGTTGTGGGGGTTGCGTTCATTATGCGAGTAAATACGGTAGCTGTGTTACCAGTGGCATTGTTTATATGCTGCCTAGTCAGGTAGTTTCATTTACTTGAACTTGTTATCATTTTTGGTTTTAAAGTAGGGTTGTGCGAATATTCGGAATTTCGAATAGTAGTTTCGAATAATACACTATTCGATATTCGCTTCGAGAAGAACTGCACTATTCGCGTTTTTCGAAGTGTTAATTGCGTCGGGTTAGCCCCGTTGAGTGCGCTTCTTGGCGAGCACCGGAGCACTGCGGAGAAGCAACACCCGCGAAAGCGAGCTCCGCGGGTGTTGCTTCTCTGCATTACATCAGTGCTCGGCAAGAAGCACACTCAACAAGGTAACCTGCCGCGATAAACACTTGGAAAAGCATGAATATCGCCATTGCGTGCTTGGAAGAAAAGCATACATTCAAAGCGGGATGGTGCACGCGTGCCGCCTGCATTTGAAAATAAATGGAAACTTTGTGAGTGTGTATATCTACATTGAAGTAAAAGTTTCAAAATTAAACTTACTGTTATGCAAGAGTATACTATGTTGGGCAGAGATACCCTTACAGCCTGCATTCATCATCCGCGATTCATTCTCTCTTAACTCGAGATTAAGGAAAGAATATTTTATATAGCAAGATTTGTAAATTCACTCAATTGGGTATAGTTGGCCATCTCTATAGGATTCATTTTATGTCAAATCTGTCTTTACTTGCCATCCCAAGAAATCAGACCTTCTTAGTTCACAGCTCATAAATATAGACAGATTAAACTTAGCTTCTAAATGAACAAGTGGAACAACCTTCACAAGTTTAGCTGGGTTTTTATCTAAGCATTACGGAATGGTAGTGAAAGGTGTGGAAAAACTATTCGATATTCGATTCGAAAATATTCGGCCAAAACCACTATTCGCTTCGAATTCGCTTCGAACTCAAAATCCACTATTCGCACAAGACTATTTTAAAGGTAATAAGAGAAGTACTTCCATACTTTTTTTTAAAATTTATTAGTGGCACATTCATATTCAAAACATATTGAATATTCAAATAAATTTTTGTAAACACTCATTTTCGATTCGTATTCAAAAATTTCAATATTCGTACACCCCTACTTTTTATCCCTTGGCTCTTTTATTATTTTTATAGCAGAGAAAATAACTGTTTGGGTTTGAGAGCTGTCTGAAATTTTTGAGGGTTACGGCTTCTGTGTGTTTCTGCCTGTTACGAAGGGTGCCCAAGCGCAGATACATGTTTGTATCGGTGAATCAACGATCAACTTCATTCATAGGGGTCCTTCTGGAACCTGCATGTTGACTTACAGGGATAGGCAAATGCGTTGGTGCACCAATGCGCCGAGTCATTGTATGCTACTTTATTTTCCTCTCGTGTCTAGTGAGCTTTGCTGGGGCCATGTAAAGCTACCCTAGCAGTTGATTGGACTGGTGAGCTCAGTTTTTGCTGTAGCCTACAGGAACTTGATGCTCAAACTTGCACATGGGGATAGTTGCATTGCGGACGTTTGGGGAAATGTCTGCATAATTTTTTTTTATTGACGGGTCATTCAACTTGCTGTCTTCTTGTTTCGCGTTTTTGTGTGCAGCCACTGACGTGGTGACGGTGTACGTCTTCCAAGAGCCGTCCCTCCTCTCCTCCCTGCAGGACAACGGGCTTACAGATGTCGTGTTGCACGCCCTCCTCGTCAAAGAGGTAATGAAGTTTCCCGTAATGACATCTAGGTTCTACAGAGTAAACAGACCACTTCTTGCGACATGCATCCTCGAATTATTTTATGAGAATGATCTGTCAACAACATTGCTTCGTTCATTAGCTTTGATTAGGCGAGTGTCGACGCTTTGTTTGATGTTCCTTTCGGAGAGGAACTTTTCAAATGTATAAAGCAAATGAGGTAGCATCAGACGGCAGACCACCAAGCTTTGCTTCCCACCTTTGTCGGCAGTCTCCGTGACAAAACCATACATTTGGCTGCTGCAACCTCTGTCTGTTGCAACTTGCAGCCATCGTTCACCGGAACCACGAATCCGAGCGCGATCACGTATTTCACCTCGCATTGATCGAAGGCTCGCCGTAGATTTTGTCGAGCTACCCTCCGACAGGTTTGTCGCAACGCCGCAGATTTGTCGAGAGATGACAGCTTTTGCATCACTGCAGCGACGAGTCGATGCAAAAGCGTGCCTCCGGCTTGGAGCGAAATCGCGCGTATCGCTTCGTGCTATAGTAACTGTAGATGAGAACGACCGGGAGGTCTTCCAGCTGTCCCACCTTCGACGACACTTCAGAGCCTCGAGCATGCACGCACAGCCAATGCGAAGAAAAAGGCGACGTTTCTCGTAATTCCGGCGGCCATAGTTGCGTGCGAAAGTTTCCCCGTCCAAGTCGCGGAGGGTTTGTCGCGGTGCCGCGCGTCCGTCCAGAGTGGAAGGGCCTGACGCCAAGTGCGGGCACCGCCGTTGCAGGTCCCCGCCACGCGGGAGGTGCTGGCGTCGCTGCCCAACGTGTTCAGCGCCCTCTGCCTGAATGCCAGGGGCCTGCAGGCGTTTGTGGCCTGCCGGCCTTTCGAGCGGCTCTTCAAGGTGCTGCTGTCCCCGGACTACCTGGGTGCCATGCGGCGCCGGAGGTCCTCCGACCCCATGGGGGACACGGCCTCCAACCTGGGCAATGCCATGGACGAGCTGATGCGCCACCAGCCCAGCCTCAGGGTGGACGCCACGGCCGCCATCATCAAGGTGGGGAGGCCTCTCCTGCGCTCTGTTTTGCAACCTAAGCCGGCGTACGTCCATGCTGTACCGCACAATCGCGCCCCTTCCCCTGCCCGCGTGGAAAGAGGGGTTGGGTGGTGAAGGGGAGGCGGTCGACTGGCCTGGCGAGTTCGTAGCTGCCGCCGCACTGTCGTCCTAGGGGCGGCGTCGGTCAGCTTTTTGTCCCGCCGTTGTTTTAGAGGAAGTCTGTGATGCGATTGGTGTGCCGTTTGCGCCAAAGGGCTTACCCTGCCACATCCCGCTGCAATTAGCCCAAGAGGGAGGAACTTGCGCTACCGTTGGGCCAAAACTTGATTTCACTTTATTAATACTGAAAATATAATGGCTCGGGCCCCGCTACAGGTCCAGAGCGTCGTAGTGGGCTTGTGCAAATTTTCGGAACTTTCGATTTTAGCTGCAAATGACACACTATCCTATTTGATCTCTGTTGGTGTCAAACACTGATAGTACTCGGGATTTGTAAATTAGCTTTGTCGGAGTGCGGTACTCGTGCACTCCTGTGTACTGCAGTAGAACGGCAACCGGAAAGTGCATCAGGGTGCTAAAGGGAAATTGTTCCCCCAGGAGCAGGATGTTAAACTTGCTAGCGTCGGGTATATTAAAAAAAGGAATTTCGTGAGTGTTAATGTAACAGCTCTTAGTAGCAGTACAAGTTTTTGAATTAAACTGTGGCTACTAGTTGCAGTAAACTGCGGTATTCTGGCGACATATTTTCACATTCTGGGTTTAGCGAGGGTACTCGGGAGAAAATTTCTATAAACTGCTCATAGCGTAATTTTTATTTGAACCCCATTGTTTAGTTGTCACCTTTATATGTTTTATCCCTTCCAGGTTCTGTCAATAGACTACGTTAAAACTAAATTAGGTGAAGTTAAAAAGGAAGCTTAGGAACGACTTCTTTCGTCGTTCCTAAGCTACATCTTTGTTATAATGAGGTTCTACATACAAAATGTCATTAAGTTTCATAATTTAATGACATTTTTTTTTTTAATCTGGATTAAGAATATTTGTTTTATTACAACCTTTATAACTTGATTGAAATGTCAATTTGTATGCTCAAGATTATTGTAACATTATTTTAGTGAAAGATACTATTCGGTTTACATTTTATTTCATACCTCAAATGACCATTTACAGCAGTCCATACTGTTCTTCATCGATCAGCATCTTGTTGCCATGCCTAGTGCTTCTATGTGCAACTAAAGAGCTAGTTCTGTGTTTGAGGAAATCAAACCTGCCGTTGCACACAAGTGTTGAGGCAAAGCATGCACGTCTTTTAGTTGCATAGGGCAACACACAAATCTTGACAAATAATCAGTGTTACGAATAAAAAATGTGTGCTTCAAAAGTAGGTTTTGCTGTTTCATAATTAACTTTTGGCTGCTCCAAAAGATGCTACAAAATGGCACGGGTCAATCGCATCACTGGAAAGTGTTTGCCTTCCCTTTGTGGGACAGTTGCATGGTCCCCTTCCAGAACTTTCGCTGGTCCCATATTGAGGTTTTTCTGGTACCAGTAGGAAAGTTTTGTGTTCCCAGTGTGAAATTGTATTGATGTTCCGGTATAAAATAATTTTCTGGGTCAAGTATGAAATGGTTTTGGGGTCTCAGTATGAAACGGTTTTGTGGTCCTGATCACTGACCTACCGTAATGTTCCGAAAGAATACCCACCCAAAATGAATGACAAACACCAGGGAACCTGTTACATACCACGTGACGTGGGAACTGATACTTGTAATCGAGTTTAACATTTCGCATTTCACGATGCGATTAGCACACGGGAATTTGCTACGAACTCCTGTGTCCCGGGAAAGGATACCCAGGCTGCGGACGCAACAGATTAGCGTTTTACTGTGCGAGGGGGCCCATGGAAACCCTGTTGCGAGAACTCTCATCTCACGGGAACGAATACCGCAAATCGCGGATGCAGCAGATAAAAGTTTTATGGCAATAAACACGCGGGGACCCGCTACAAACTTGCCTGTCATGGGAACCGATATCGTGCGCCCAGATTCCGGACAAAATAGCGGGAATCCGCTACAAAGTTTTATGTCACGGGAACAGATACCGCAGATCGCGGACGCAGTAGATTCTTCACAATGCAGTATACACGCGGGAATAACTCGTGTGTTACGGGAGCTGATATTGTGCGTGCAGATCGCGGAAAGACGCGGGAACCCGCTATGAATTTGCTTATCAGACGTACTGGTACAGCAGATGGCGCGACGGATGCGATTCCTGTTGGACATCGCGCGGCGTCTGACGTGATTCGGGGGTGGGTGATGTTTCGGAATTTTTATGTTACAGATATTTAGCCAGAAAAACCGGATATGCGATCCCTGGGGGGCGGGCGTGCTCTTGGAACTTTACTGCAGTGAGAATGGCAGGGTGTGAAGTGCTTCATGACTTCGGCCGTGCTCTGGCTGCGTGCGTGCGCTCGAGGTGCAGGAGAGGCCGCAGCATTTTTGAAGGTAGAAGGCTCACGTTGGAGGCGAGACGACTGAAGGCTCCTCCCTCTACGTTCCCACCTTGTCAGCGACTACAGCTCAAAATCATTTCATCGTCCCAGTATAAAATTGCTTTATGATCGCGCTACGAAATTTTATTGGCCCCAATATGGAACCACTTCATGGTCCCGGCATAGAACTGTATCATTGTGCACTCTTTTTTTGTAATGTTTCTTTTTCTGTCTGTTCTGGGGCTTGCAGCCCCTTACGTTTGTCCTCTGGGAAGATGGAGCAAGTGGATTGTTCGTCGCCAAGGGATAGCCCTCTCCCGCAAACCACGTTGATGCATGCCTCGCGTAAACCAGTGTCCGCGAACAAAAGTCGTGTTTCATAAACCAGACTTAGTTCGTTCCGAGCATTTCATTCGAACTGAAAACCAGTAAAATAATGTTGGTGCCCTTTTATTAAATAAATGGTCTTTCTTTTAATTTTGCGTTGCCCGACTCTTTTCCTCTCTCCCGTTGCGGCAGCTGCTGGAAGAGCTCTGCTCAGTGGGGCGCAACCCGGCCTACGTGTGCTCCAGGCCCGCGGCCAAGAGCGAGGCGGTGGGCGGGGCCGGGGGAGGGGCCGGCCCCTCCTCTGGCGTCCACGGGGGCGGGATCTCCGGACCGGGCTCTGGTGCAGGGGCGGGGCTCCGCCCTGGCCAACGACGCGGGTTCCTCAGACGAGGAGGAGGAGGAGGAAGACGTGGACCCCGCCTCCACGGTGCCCTCCACCCCCAAGGCGGCCGAGGAGGGCAAGGGGGGGCTGGCAGGGTCGGCCACTGCGGAGGCGCGAACCCCCGTGCCCCTCGTGGACTACATCCTCAACGTGGTAGGTTTGGCCGCCGCATGAATGGGGGGGGGGGGGGGGGGGTCTCAAAATGTTAAGAAAGCTGAAGAGGCTTTTGAAAAAAAAAAAAAAAGTGTTAGGGGTGTATTCTAGAGTATCTTCATCTCGTGAATCCAAATTTCACGTTCTTCTTCCCCGAAGATGTAACCAAATGCAAGAAAACACGAAAAACCTCCGACCGGTTGTTAAGTCATAAAAGGACCTTTCGGCCTCGCAGTGTGTCGTTCTTGCGGGCAGTGAGTGGAATTGCAAGCTTTCCAGGCACACTCCCCCGCACTGACACCAGACTTGACACCTTTCTCTGACCTTTCTGAAAACGGCAAGAGTGCGCATGCCTAGCTTTGGTAGATGCGCGAGAGCGAAGATTCCAAAAACTGCTTTTATGACGTAACGCTCTGGGGAGGGGGCTTTGGCGGTACTTTGAAAATGATTTCTGCAGCCTCTGTCACCGAATTGGAAAATAATCTCGATATTCGTGAACCTGGATGCCAAATGAAGACATTTAAGTGTTCCTACTCAAATACGGAACCGCTTCTGTTTCCCTTTAAGGCACAAAATGCTTTCTTTTTTCACTTTGCCTCTATGTTCAGCGCCAAAAAACTTAATTTTACTTCGCCTCGGCATTCGGCGTCAATGAAACATTTTTTTTTTTTAAAAGAGCATTATAAAATGCATTTCTAAAATGGCAGCTGCCGCGCAGTTGACCAGCTGTCATAAATAAGGGTTGTGGCGCAGGTTAGGTGGTGAATGTTCATACTTAAAAATAACCCGAGACAAGGGAAAAGGAAAAGACAAACACAACCAAGTCTCAAAACGCAGCTGCAAAAATTATTCGCACGAACAGCCTCTTACATAAACGCAACTCACCCCTGCCTTGAAAACGACAACCGTCAGCCCCACAAACAAGAAAAGTGGGACGACCCATCACCTCAAAAATTAAAAAAAATTGTACAGATAATTTATGCTCGCTTCGTAAATGACAACAGTCAGCACCACAACTCCTGTTACGCGGCGAATGGCCAGTGACTCTTTGTGGCAACTGGAACCTTTTCGATTGATGTGGACACGAATGGGACGGTGTGCAGATGCGTTTTGTGGACGCCATCCTGAGCAACAACTCGACGGACGACCACTGCCGGGAGTTTGTGCAGCAGAAGGGCCTGGTGCCCCTCATGAGCATCCTGGGGCTGCCCAACCTGCCGGTGGACTTCCCCGTGTCCCCCGCTTGCCAGGCCGTCGCCTCCGTCTGCAAGTCCATCCTGGTCGGTGCCTCTCTTCGTTTTGTCTTTTTTATGCCTCGATCTTGTTGCTATTGCTCTCGCTTCCTTTTATTTTATTTGGTTTTTGCTATGTCTTCAAAGGCTTCAGTTGCACTTTGTCACTCTTCCTTTGATGCTCCATATTTTTTCTTCATTCTTTCAGTCGCATTGTGTATAAATAGTAGTAAATGGCACAAATAAATACAAGGACAAGAACACAGCACTGTGTCTGTGTCCTTGTCCTTGTGTTTACTTGCCCTGTTTACCATTATTTATACCAGCGGTCTCAAACACGCGGCCTGCGGGCCGCTGCATGCAGCCTGCCACTTGCTGCGACGCGGTCCGCAAACGCATTCTGTGTATATTGTCATTATCCGTGATCTATGTAAATCAAGCGTTTAAATCTCAACTTGGCAATTGTATTTTCTTTTTCCTCTTTATCATACTCGGCCTTTCCTCCGACAATTCTCCTTTTTCATAGTCAGGAAGGCCGATCTTGTGACTCCTTGACAGATGCTCTTCCCGTCTCTTCATTCACCCCACAAACGCATTCAGAATGCAGACGTCGCCGTTGGTCACTTTCTCTTCCCCTCGGTAGAATCAGTGTTAATGGACGAAGAGCGTATTGGTGCGGGTCAGGATTGAAGAAACAATAAATGACACAACTACATCTCTCAAGAAAGATGCGGCTGGGCTGTCCTTGTCTCGCACGTTTATTCCTTCAATCCTGGCTCTAGTAGAATCCTCGGGTCTTCGTGATCGCTTGTCTCGCTCGCGCGAAACTCCGACCGAAACGAGACGTCTCGCCGCAGAACCTGGCCCACGAGGCCCAGGTGCTCCAGCAGGGCCTGACCCACCTGGGGGGAGTGCTGAGCACCTTGGAGCCCCTCCACCGGCCGCTGGACTCCCCGGGGGGCTCCGTGCTGCTCGAGGAGTTGCTGGGCTCCCTGCCTCCCGCTCCCCCCACCGCGGCGGCAGCGGCGCCAGCCCCCTCCGCGACGGCACCCCCAACGGGGTCCCCCTCTTCCGGGGGGGCGGCGACGACGACGACGGCCGCTCCCGCGCTCCCCGCGGCGGCGACGACGGCGGAGGGCGGAGAGGGCAGCGGGCAGTCTCCCCTGCTTCACGCCATGGCTGCCACCCACGCCTACATCATCATGTTTGTGCACGTCTGCAGGACTGGACAGGTGAGAATTTTAGAATTTTGCGTTCCCCTAGCTCGTGCTCGCGACTGCTCCGACCAACCCGTGCTCTTGCGACTCCTTTCCCCCCCCAGAGCGAGATCCGCTCCATCTCCATGAGCCACTGGGGCTCCGAGCTGGGCCTGAGTGTGCTGCGGGGCCTCTCCCGCCTCTACACCTCCCTGGTCTGGGAGAGCACGGTGCTGCTGGCTCTCTGCAACGACTCCGCCCTGCCTCCCGGGTGCCCCTTTGGCAGGCACCAGCTGCAGAGGCTTCAGGGGACACTGCAGGTGGGTTCCCGAAAGGTCGCACACCTGGGTCTCCCTGAAGCATTGTCAATACTCTTGCCGCCGTCGCGGTTCGCAGGTTCCATAGCGGCTATAGTCTCGGGTAACTCGAAGGTGCGGTTGAGGGTTTTTACGAAGGTTTAGGAACTAAATACTCGTGTGGCCTTTTGACGGGTTGCACCATTACATTTTGCTTGTCGTTGCAGATCAACAGATTGTATCATTTTTCGATTGATACGGAAAAACTGAATTTTTCTAAGATACAAGACGTTCTGGTAGCGAACGCGACATTGGTGCTTTTTTTCAGTTTAGTACTCGTATGGGTTAGCATCGAACGTCGTAATTTGCCGGGCGGGTAGGCATCCCCGTACAAACAAAAAAAAAAAAAAACACACCGCGGTAGTAGTTTTGAACATGGCATTGCAGGCGTGGAAAACAATAAACAGAAAAGTATGCCGATACCTCTTTCGAGCCGACCACGTCGTGCTCTGTACGTGTCAAATAGAAAATAACTCTGAACTCGTCTATGGTTCCAAGTTGCTTCCTACCAGTTTCAACCTCATTTGAGTTCACTGGTAATTGGTACGATCATACCCTGGCAGGAGCTTTACTACTATTTCGTAACGAATGCTAAACAGTGCAAAGTTTGCACGGAACCTTTACCACTATACTCTGTTTCATACTTAGTGTGCAACGCTGTCAAAGCTACTAGGCGCGAGCGCGTGGCTTCTTCTATGGTTTTGTTTGCGCGAGAACGCGTGCAAATGATCAACGAGATCAAGCCCTACGCTCGCGCCAGTAGCTTTGACAGCGTTGCACGCTAAGTATGAAACAGAGTATAGCTAGTGTTGAATGCTAAACAGTACGATAACACCCTGGCAGAATTTTTACCCCCAGTTTGTGACGAATACTAAAAACAGTGCGACGACAGCTTGGGAAAACTTTTACCAGCAGCTCGTGTCCGGGGGTAAACTAAGCAACAATATGCAGCCTCAAATGCTTCGAGGCAAAGTGTCTGCCTGCAAGGAATCCCGGGTGGTGTGTTCAAATCCTGACCGAGGCGCCCGCAGTTCCACGGGGGGCTCGTTGCGTGGAACCAAGCGTTTGGTTCCATGTTAAGAGACCCTTGGCAGTCAAAATTAATCTCTGGTCCTCCGCTGGTGCGTGCCAGATGCCCTTGGTTAGTTTGACGCGCGAGACTCTCAAATTTGACTTGGATGCGACGATGTGTCCGACTGCAAATGGTGTGGCGACGCCCACGCAGAACCTCCTGGGGAGCGAAGCGGGTGCCACGTCTGTCCCGGCGGACGACGGCCCTCTGTCCAACGGGATGGAGGTGGACGGCGTGGACGGAGTCTCTGGCGCGGCGTCCTGCTCTTCATCGACGGACGCCAAGGGTGCCAAGGCTCGCTCCCAGGCGGCGGTGAAGCAGATCAAGCCCCTGCTGACGGGAGCCTCGAGACTGGGGCGTGCCCTCGCCGAGCTGTTCGGCCTCCTGGTCAAGGTAAGATCGGACAACGGCCGAACCGTGGAATGCACGTGAGAGCGAGGCCGCCGGAGTATGGTCGTGTTGTGGCGCCCGGAACGAGTCTTCGACTGGCGTGTTTAGTGTCTCGTCCCGCCCATGCATCAAAAGTGGTCCCGAATGGGCAACAATTGGTGTCGCCGGCGCGTTGTGTTGTCGAATGTCGCGATCCTGGCGGTTGGTGCTCTGAAGTCCCGGCAAAAAGTATGAGCAAACGCGAGTACGAGAAGGTTTTCGGGCATGACCAAGAGAGTTTGCAGATTTTTACTGCGAAGCTGTTTATAACTAGGGTTCCGTGGATTTTTCACGTACGGTGACTAAAAGCTCTACGCTCGCACCGCCGCACGCACACGGCTTCCCGTATAAAAGATTTGAAGTAAATAACCAAAATAAAGCATTGACGAATGCGCATGCAAAATGCCATTTGTTTTAGGCTTTTGCTTTTGAACAGTTAATGCTGCAGACGCCAGCACGTGCGGCGCATGGAACACCATTCTCTGTATTCTTGTTGATGCTTGGGTAATTTAGAAATAGGTCTTTTCAGTAGATTAGTTATCAATAAATATCATTTTCAAGATCAGTGGACTCTCGGGTAAGATAATAAAGGTCTCTCATAGATTTGCCGCTGTGCGACCCGCGTCGGCCATGTCTACGCTTGCTCCGCGCTCTCTTTGTCGTTCCAAGCGCTTGCATGACTAGTTTCCTTTCCTTCCGCTCTCCCAAGGTGGCACTCCTGTTTCGTGTGTATTTTCTGCCAGGTGGCGGTCCTATCGCGTGTGTCTAGTTTTCTCTGGCTTTTTGGAGTGGGTTTGTGTCATGTGCTAAACAGCTTTGCTGGTCATCCACTTTCACCGAGTGGAATAGCTCATGATTTTTGCAGCGGAGCTGTTAAGGGCTAGTTTCCCCAGTTTTGTGTCCGTCGCCAAATAAATGTCGACACAAAACTCTGGACAGCTACCGCCATCTATACGTGACGATGGCAACCTTTCCAGTCTTTTCACTCTAGTTTTCACCAGAGTGGAAAGGCTGAATTTCTCTAGGCGTCGTCTTAGAAGGTGTCCTTGAGGTCGTCTTAGAAGTCATCCTTGAGGTCATCCTAGACGTCGTCCTTGAGGTCGTGGGAGAGGTCCTCGAGGTCGTCCTAGAGGCCGTCCTAGAAGTCGTCTTAGACGTCCTCGAGGTTGCCCTAGAAATAGTCCTCGAGGTTGCCCTAGAAATCGTCCTTGACGTCGTCCAAGAAGTCGTCCTTGAGGTCGTCCCACCATAGTACAGCTTCGCTGGTCTCCCTTCTTCACCAGAGTGGAAAGGCTGCAAGTTTTTTTGATAGTCACTTGTCAAGGTGCAAAACCTTGTTTCTGATGTCGCTCATACTAGGTATATTCGCTGTTGTTATTATTCGGCGCTACACACTTTTTCCTAAAACCCCTCGAATGTCTCGCGAAGACAAATTCAGCTTCACGCTCAACTACCACAATGAAGTTGCCCTTACTACAAAAAGTTTTGCCGGAGGCATTTGACTGTAGAACTGTACTGCCGAAGAACTTTGAACGATATGTGTACATTCATTGCAAATGAAATGGAATCTCAATTTATTCTATTTGTATTCAAATTTTCAAATATTTCTACCTTTTCACATTCCAATTAAGTGAACTTCGAACTGTACAGGTATGTTGCGAATAAAGTCAAGTCGCGAGCTGTCTCATTATACTCTCAATGTCAACACTTTGCACCCTCATAGCTGTTGCTTCTCTACAAACCTTGGTCTCGCTCGATGAGCTTGTGCCTGGTTGTGATTTGGGTGTCAGCTGACGGTCTGTGTTCTGTGTCTCCCCCCACACTCTCCTCTCTCTCTGCAGCTGTGCGTGGGATCACCCATGCGTCAGCGCCGGGGTCAGCAGGTTCCTCCGTCCCCCATGGCGCCCTCCCCATCTGCGAGGGCCGTAGCCTCTGCCCTGACCCGCCTCCTCGCCAGTGGCCTCTCCTGGGAGCCACCCCTCACCTCCCCACTTCCCAAGTTCAGGTGGGTCCAGCTTCCAAACCTTGCAAATAATTTGACTGTATTTTTTTTTAAGGCGAAAACCTTCGCCTTAAAAAGCAGACACGCCTCAAATAAAACGCAAAGAAAAGCGCAGCAACGCAGATGCTTCGTCATGGAAGCTGACGAGGTTCGTCGTGTTTGCGCAGTGGGGGAGCGTGATGTTATTGCCAGAGTGCCGCGTGAAGAAGGAAGACGTGGCGCGCTGCTTGTAGGAATGCTCTTGCATCCCTACACGTAAGCAGTCTTAAGTGTCTGTTTTAAACGAAGAATTAATTTTTCTGGCTCAGCGTGACGCGACGTTGCGCTTTACCTTTGATCCTTGTTCGCGTGGCATCGCAGTGTCTCGTGACATTGTGTCTGGAATAATTTGTTGTTGGCAGGAGTTTGTTTTGCATAGTGCTGGCAACGGGCACTCTTGCTTGAAAGTTGAAACGAGTCAACCGATTTTGTTGGGTAGATAACAAAGCTGGCTGACCGAGGAGAAAGCCTTTGGTCAGGCAGGGTGCACAGGTACAGATTCGTCTGGCGTCGCACCAGGCTCGAGGAGGAGGAGGAAAGAAGGAGGGAGAGAACGATTGGAGAGAAGGAAAGAAGGAAGGAGGGAAGAATAGAGAGAAAAGAGGGGTGAGAAGCAAACTGGGGAAGAACCCCCCGGAAAGTTTGTTGTGAAAAAAAAAAAAAAGGGGGGAGGGGCATGCAGTTGGGGACGTCATCGCCGATTCCTTGTGGGTACTTTGTTCTAAGGAAGCAGACGATTTGAAAAGAGATATTTTCTTTTCACGTGCTTAGGGTGTTCTAGCAGATTTAGAAACTCTGTTTCTGGATGTTTGATTAAACGCTGGTCGCTTACTGTTACAGCACCGTGGCGATTTGTAAGCGAAATAGGAACAGCCCCATTTAAATAAGTTTGGGAAACAAATTTTCACCCAGGATTGACCCAGTGCCGAAAAAACTAATTTACGTTGTGAAATAAATTAACAAAACAACCCAAATTCCATATGCTAAGAAAGCAGCTATACGAAATCAAAACCATTAAAATCGGCGGAGGACGTCCCCAACCGCTTCCCCTTTTTTGTTTTTTTTCACAACAAACTTTCCGGGGGGCTCTTTTCCAGTTTCCTCCTCACCCTTTCCTTTTTTTTCCTCTCTATTCCTCCTCTCCTTCCTTCTTTCGTCCTCTCCTATCCTCCTCTCCCTCCTTCTTTACTCCTCCTCCTCGAGCCTGGTGCGACGCCAGACAAATCTGTACCAGGTGCACATGTTTAGTATAAGTAGGCAGTAGATTTTCCAATGCTTATTTATAAGAGAAACCGGCTAATGTTTTTTGTTCCCGATTCTTTAACTATTTTTGCATTTCGGTTATGTTTTGGATGGATGCGATAAACAGATTATTGGTGAAGGAACTTCACGAAAGTCGTAAGGGTTCCAGTCTAGTGGGGAGGGTTTCAACAAAAACAGTCCGAGCTTGAGCAAAAATTTCCAAAGATTTGTGTTTTTCGGTTTTAACCGATTTCGTCGATATGACACTGACAGACCTTCATCGGTGTTTCTCGGTTGCTACAGATTTTAAAAATGCCGATAAACACAGACGGATGTTTATCGGCATTTTTCTCATAAGCCGCATAAGGTGTCCTACGTCTGTAGTTAGTTATAAACTAAGCTGCAATTTACGCACGGTAAGCATGACCACAAACGTGGTAGGGGCCCGTTTTAACACGCATGTTGCTGCTTCCTATGCCTGCTCAACAACTTGGATTTCCTCATCAAAGTTTCTCAGTGTGCGTTTTGACGACCTTGTCTTTTGGGAAAGCATTGGATTGATGCCGGGGTGGTGTCCGGACGTGCCCAGGCTGACCTTCTACATCTGCTCGGTGGGTTTCACCTCTCCAATGCTGTTTGATGAGCGCAAGTACCCCTACCACCTGATGCTGCACAAGTTCCTGTCGTCGGGCGGCCAGGACGCCTTCTTCGAGTGAGTCCCCCCAGAGGGCATTCCTTTCCGGACGTTGACCAGGTACTGCAGAGAAGGTTGGAGCAATGGTGGCTAAAATCGAGGGATGGAGAAGGGTTAAATCTGATTAAACTGAATTAAACATTACGTAATCTGGAGAACAAAGAAAGTGTATTTGGCCAGATGACTCAAGTCGCTGTCCCATTCAATGGGAACAACCACCATGCATCCATCCATCCATGCTGTAGTGCCCATTGACGAGGCGCGCATGTTGCCGAGATTGGACGTGGCCACCTTCCAAAGGTGCTTTTGCCCCGGCAGAGAGTTGGGAAGGTTAACAACGGAAACTCAAGATTGTGAAAGGGGCTTGCAGTGCATTTCCTGCTGTTTTTTTTTTTAAATCTTATTTTAAAAGGTGCCAACTGATTGATGACTATCTTTAAGCCTGTTGCCTTTTCTTGAATTCTTTAAATTGGCCCGGCCTCTAATAGTAATTGTCATCAGTACTGCAAATACAATGTGACCTTTGATATAATCAATTAGAAAGTTAATGAATTTAAGTTCATTAGCCTACTTATTGTGACGTCTGTTCTCCTGTCTTATGTTCACACAGGGAAAAGAATTTGTCATGAAGGTTTCTTGGAGTAAATAATTGCTCGGGAAAGGTTCCTCAAACTCGTTGATTTCAAGGAGCCCTCTGCCTCAAAGGTGGTCAAGGGACCCAGTCTCGTCATTGGTGCAATAAAGCAGTGCAGAAGCCTCCAGTCCCTGTAAACAATAGTGCACAAACTAGGGTGGCTTATAGTTATGCATTGATGCTCAGAACTTAAATTAGAACACTTAGCTTGGGGAACCCACGAAAATAGTCAGGGGAACCGTTGGTTCCCTAGGAACCCAGTTTGAGGATCCACGGCCCAAGGAAAAGTCTCCCAGGGAAAATGGTTCTCCAGCGAAGAGTGTGGTGCCTAGGGGAATACTTCAGGAAAAGGGTTGTCCAGGGAAAACAGTTACCCATCAAAGAATGGTGTCTAGGAAAGAGTTGCTCAGGGACAAATATTTGGCAAAAGTGTCGACCCTCTCGCCGCTCCCACAGGACCTTCCGCTGGGCCCTGAGCTGCGGGGGCAAGGTGCCCGTTGGGGAGGGCCTGGAGAGCCCCGAGCTGCCCGAGGGCACGGGGGAGTTCCTGGACGCCTGGCTCATGCTCCTCGAGAAGATGGTCAACCCCAAGATGGTCCTCGAGTCGCCCCACACCCTGCCCTCCAAGCCCAGCGCCGCCGCCGCAGCCACTGCCGCCGCCCAGGCAGCCGCCCAGGCCGCCGCCTCGGCCGCTTCCCCGTCGGGTCCCACGTTAACCCCGTGCTCTACCTGATCCACACGCACAAGCGGGCCTTCGACGCCATCATGCAACTGTGGGACCGCCGGCCCCTGAAGGTGTATGGGGACCGCATGTCAGAGTCTATGCTGGCCATCCTCTGCCACCTGCTTAGGGGAGAGGCACTCATCAAGGTGAGGTGCTTTGCAGGGTTCTTCTGGGAATGCCTTCTACGTTGGGAATCCACAGGCCGTGGCCGCGCTGCTCGTACACCGTACAAAAGACGCGGTGCTTGCTGCAGGCACGATGATGAAATTGCCTGCGGACGCGTCTTGAGCGTGCTCAAGGCACATTTGGCTGGGACACGAGTCCCAGCCGAACGCCGACGCCGCTGTGGTGTCCGGTCTCTGGCCTATTTTAGTGGCTTGGGAAAATTTGGCTCTGGCTTTTTTTTTAAAGCGCAGCCCTTCGGCACCCGTTTCCGGCTTGAGTGGCGGCGCCGTTGGCGTAATCGCGCGGTGCATTGTGGGAGGTTTCCCATGATGACGCCACGTGTGACGTCGCAAGGGTCACCAGTGACGTCACTCGTGACGTCGCCGCTTATTGCATTATGGATAAATTTCCCCGCTAAATTTTTCGGGAAATTTTTCTCTAAATGGGAGGCGAGCGGGAGAGGAGGAGGGGAGAGTACGTATGAGGAGGAAGGGCATAGCCGCCCCTCCGTGTCTTCCCCTCCTCCCCCTCAAGAGCTGCACTGTAATTTGGCGTTAAAGGGGATTGTAAAAGTCTTTCATTTTTTTCTACCTGGGAGGGGTCGGGACGGCCGTGCCCTTTGTGGGAGGTATTTTCGGGACGGGCAGCGCTGTCCTCGGGGCAAAGAGGAAATTTCGGGTGTTGGTGGCACGGGCCGAACCTGCGAAGGGTACGGATTTGGACCACCCGGGAATCGCTAATCTGCGACCAAAATCTTGGTCGTTCGAGGTAGAGGGCGCGCATTTTAATTACTATATTTGCACGAATATAACGCGACCACGAATATAACGCGAGGGCAGGTTTTGATGCCCCCAAAAAGAAAAAAAAAATATTATTACTATTATAACGCGAGCCGAGGCCGCGTCAATTTCTCACACGTGGGGGTATAGCAGAAGTGAAAAGTCAATGGAAATAGAAGAAATATCAGTTTATGTTTTGACTGCACTCATCCTGACTGCTCAAGTCCTTCGTTTACAATCCACTTGGCGACTACGCAGATAGGCAGCAGCAGGCACCGCTTGTCTGATAGTTCCTTTTTCTTCGGTGTGGGCTCCTAGGCAGCCCACAATCCAAGCAAGGCACGAAACAGAAGCACCAACAACACTAGACCACTCGGGAGCAGAAACTAAAAAATGCGCAGGCAGAAAAAATACCGCTGAACCCGGTACACGGTCACACTTCTTGTTCTGGTCCCTCCGCGTAAACAAACCTCGCCTTGCACGATTGCTTTGCACGACTGCGTAAACGCGGTCGGTGGTCTTTTGGCTTGGCTTGTGTTGACTTGACTTGGCCTGGCCTGGCTTGGCTTGGATTGGCCAGTGCCCGCATTCCCGCATGGCGCGCCCGCTGAGTTTCTGCAGCGTTTGCGCGCGCGTTGTACAAACACAAAAGCGATAAAAATGCTTTTTTTATGTTTTCTATTCGCCCCTTCACGTGGCCCAATAGCTAATAAATTCCCTCCCACACTCCAACTTCTTTTCCCACCCGATCTCCTGCATTGAGCAGGAGGGATGGCTTTCTCCTCTGGCTTTCTCCGGACTCGCGCGCCTCGTGGCTGAACTCGATTCCGAATATAACGCGAGGTGCGTTTTGGAGCACGTAATTTCGAAAAAAAACTCGCGTTATATTCGTGCAAATACGGTACTCAGTTTCGCCTGTTTGGGAGGTTGGGGAGTAGGATTGTTTGAAACGGTTCTTATACTTGATGTGCACGTTTGTTGTTTTTGCACATTACTTATCTAGGTCTAGCGGGACAGGCAATGTCGGATGTAAAATGATGAGAGCGTCGTCAAGTGTGTGGATGGAACTTGTATGTTGCAGAATGAAACTTTCCCGAAAAAAAGACTTTTAGCGCAATACAGTACATCTTAATATCCCAAGTCATCGCCCCACCCCCCTGCCACCTGAAACTCATAAACAAAGTAGGGTGGTCCATGTCTCGTGGGTGAGTGCAAAAAGACGAAAAAAAAGAGAAAAAAAAAGCCCCTTTTTCTGTGCGTATCTAGCACGGCTGCACAAGAGATACCTTAAACTCTAATTAGCTTCCTTGTTTTATGCAAAAAATGATCATGAAAGAATGTTTTACTAGCTCGAAGTCCGTTGCTCGCATACACGCTATGAACACCGCCGATTGGCATACAGCGCAAACGTTGGTTCCGTGAAAGCACGTTTGTAACACCCCTATGTTCTCCTTGTTTGGCGCTACAAGCGATCGAGCGGGCGGACGAAAGAAGCGACGAAGAGGGGCGATGGGGGAGCGGAAAAGCCGGCCATCCCGTTGGCAAATACTTTAAAATCGGGCCAAGTTGCGTGCCTTGTCAATCGCACGCTTTTGCATAACTTACTTGTTTGGTGCATACATGCGCGTCTTGGTGCATGGTGCGCTACCAACGCTAGTTAAGGCGGCGTTGCGTGGACGGCACCACGAACACGGAGCTCGAAATGGGACGCTCTACAAACGTTTGTGTGCGGCGTTCCTGCAAATCTTTATTTGCCCGTTGGCTTTGTCTTGAACATTGCACAACCGCGGTCGTGACGTGCCGGTAGAAGGAGCGGGTTTGCGGCTACCTTACTTCAGCGGAGACAGACTTTGACCTTAAACTCCGTGGTTACATTCCAGGATATCAGGCGTTCTCTTACTTCGGGATTCGTGAATGGGTTAGTGCTTGTGCTATATTTCAGACTTCTTTTTTTTTTTTTTATTCGGGCAAACTTTTTGTAGCAAAGCGCAAAGCAAAGTTTTATCTTCTTATATGCCTCGTTTTCTTTTCGCACACATGCACTACGACTTCGGGGTCGCTCGTGGAGGAAATGCGTAAACAAAGAGAAGTGTCTTTCCCCGCTTCGTTCTACTTAGTCACGGACATCCTCCAACTGTAAGGTCCGCGGCCGCGTCTTTCGGATAGGATGAATGTTCGCGGATCGCGGAGTCAGCGTCGTGGTACAGTCGCCGACCGATATTTCGGACTCGACGGGGATCGCGCAAACATCCGAATAATCACGCAGTCCGAAAAAGTGAAATCTGCCAAAAAAATGCCTTTATTGGCACTTTACATACCAAGTGGCTCGAGAAACCGGTCGATGGTTTGCTGGACGGTGTTTCGCCTTCAGGCGATCAGATCATTTTGCATTTCAGCGAGAGTCGTTCTGTCACTGAATACAGACGAAAGTACCATAAGCGCTTGGGTGAGTTCCGCGTTGGACGACCGTACGATGGCCGGCGCGTCGTCCTCGGAGTCAGATTCGCTGTCTGGCTCGAGGACCTGGCGAACGATCTCTTCGTCCGTCAAGACCTTTTGAAGTTTCGCTTCAAAAGGTCACCGGACACCGGAACCCGCTTGGCTACCGTGGCGTTGAGCCATGTGTGAAGGGCCTCCTCGAGCTTCGGGTGGCTGCCCTTGGTGACATTCTTCTGTCGAGACGCGGTCGATTTTTCTGCGGCCTTCTTTATCTTCGTCTTGTTTCTGATGTAATCAGAGACTGTTTGCTTGGAAATCTTGAATTCCCTTGCGACTTCCGCTTGGCTGCGGCCAGATTCCACTTCCCTGATGATGGCAGCTTTCTTTTCAATTGTCATTGTAGAGTATCTCCCGCGTTTTGTTGGAGTCTTCGTTGGCGCCGTTGACGCAGTTGAAGATGCAGTTGGTTGTTGTTGGTAGGTTGTAGGTTGTCCGGAATTTCAGTCACTTTTATACATTAACTCTATGGGGCGAGTGGCGGTTCCGCAAAAATGGTCAGAATAATCGGGCATGTCCGAAATTTCGGCGTCCGAAAAATAGGTCGGCGACTGTATTTGTAGGGATGGGCGATGACTGTGTTTTTTTGGAAATCCATATTAGCCCAAAAAGTGGGGTGGGCGATGACTCGGGGATGGGCGATGATTCGGGATATTAGGGTAGTATTATACAGTCTAAGCTCGTTATAACAGACCTTGATTTTGACCAAGGTTTTGGTCTGTTGTAAGAGGAGTATGTTGTATGCAGATATGAAGTTGAGTCAATGGCATGTACAGGAAAACCAACCGAACTTCACAAATCGGTATGTTATATCCAAATGTCTGTTGTAACTAGGTCTGTTGTAATGAGCGTAGACTGTAGTATAGTATAGAAAGTGTTTTTTTGTGACATGTATGTTTGGAGGTGTCTCTTTTGATTGGATGTCCGGCATCGCTAGGAGAAACTGGCCAAGGAAGAGGAAGTTGCGGCGGCGGCGGCCGCTTCGACATCGTCCGGAGCTGTTGGCTCCACGTCCACGGGGGCCACCGAGGGTACCCTGCTCCACGGGAGCTCGAGGGGTTCGAGGGCAACACTGGTGCCGGCCTCGCACGAGGACATCAATCAAGACCACCTGCAGCAAGTGAGTGCAAATCCCGCACCGTGGGAAAGGCCCCCATAGCACCTTGAGGTTGTCGGGCAAGAAAAACGAATGGTACTTCTCGCATTTCGAAAGTAAGCTACGCATTGTGTTAAGTTCAGACATACCCAGAATGTAGTGTTTGTAAGGTTATCAGAGCGAAACGTTAAAAAGTTGGAAACTGATTAGGCTCTGCAAGAAGTCACTGTCGGGCAACACAAGCAGTTGGATTGCATCTGTAGTCTGCTTCGTCGCTCCGATGTCCCTGTTGTCAACGACAAGTGGTAACAGGCAGGCAGGAGGGCAGTCCAGTTTCATCCCGTAGCGCAATCTGAGACATGTAGCTGAAAACAGGCGCGCCTCTACCATCAGACATGCCCCTCTTTCAGTGTATTCAGTTTCGTAACAAGTGCCTTATCCATGCTTCTGCTGCCACCTTTCAGCAGAGTATGGGCACTAGGCAATGCATAGCATATCTTTACTGAGCAAAAAATGTTTAGTCTTTTATTTAGCTGTAATGGGACAGTTCGTCGGTGACAAGGACATGTATCGAATCATTGCGTCCTTTCCGGCTTGTTGCAGCTGATGGACATGGGCTTCTGCAGGGAGTTGGCCACAGAAGCTCTTGCCCACTCTGCTTCCTTAGAACAGGCGACGGACTATTTGCTGAGTCATCCGACACCCCTGGTGCCGGCTGCTCCACTCGCCAGCTCCTCCCCTCTGACGGCTGCGGTCGGGACTCCAGCACGTGCGGTGAGTTGCTTGCATGCACCGTTTCTTCGTCCTTTGAGACTCTTGTAAGCACTTCTGGCTTTTCTTTGGGCCCACTTTTACTATATAGGGTGGGAGTTGGGGTCCACAAAGTTTGCAAAGTTGACAAGGGTTGGTGTTTCCAAAAATTTATACTACTTAGCTCCGTCCCGACTTGAAGAAGTGTTCAATTTGTTTATAAAATTTCTGACGACAGAAGTTAAAAACACCATCTTCCCGAGGGGAACCATGGGGTGATGCGGAGCATCGCGGATCGTTATTAACGGTGTTATTACCCCTCTTGGTGCAGTGGGTGGATCTTGAAATTGGTGAAGACGTGATCAATGCATGTGCCGTGAATGGTAGTTGGCTGTTGTTTGCGGTCGTCGTATGATACGTGTTGCAGCGAGTGGTGTGATGACATGTACTCAACTATCCAATGGCTCTTCATGACGTTGACATTAAAGTCGCCAATGAGCATGAAAGGATGTGTGTCTGCGTATTGCTTTTGGTAGTCACACTTCATCGGAAGAACGGAGTGAAGTGGAGTCAACAGCGCTGAACTGAACGCGCGCAGCGCGCTACCGCTGCTTATATTCACACTTGAAAGAGAGAAGACTAGAGGAGGAGAGTTGTGCATGCGCGCGCGGTGTGAGTAGAAGCGAACGCACGCGAAGTGCACGCAGCTGGTAGAGAGAGAGAGCGGAGAGAGTAATGTGCAGCTGTTGGAGAGAGGGAAGGAGGAGAGTTGCGCATGCGTAGTGTGAGTGCGGACTACGACGCCGACGCCGCGGGACATAGACCCGAGCAAGAGATGCTCCGCATCTAAAATTTGGGAGACAGCTAAAAGGGCAGGGTGCTTAGATCCATGGCAAAGGAACTAGCCATGCTTAGAGGTCATGGTGAACATCGATCACTTGATGTCAGCACCGCTTAAAGGAGCGATGCAACAATTTTTGTACTTTGCGCATATACCGCTTAAAACGGATCCCTGACATTAATGAGCTATGAAACACGCGTTCGTTTTTCACCCCACGTAATAGAAGTCCCAGAAAAAAATTAAGGGGGGATATGGCCTGTGAGGGTCAAATTTTGAACCCTTCATCCAATTTAGTTCAAATTTTGAGGGTTATTTCAGCCCTATGAGGAAGGATAGTCTGCAAAGTTTTAGCATTATCGGTCAACTTTACAGTATGCTACGGTTCTCGCACTTCAGAAAAAAGACACTTCACTAAGAAGTCTATCATAGAAAAATAATACTAGCTGGCAGCAAACGTTTTGCTTTATTGTGAAGAACAATACCTACAGTGTAACCTAGATTAAAAATAAATTGCAAAACATTCAATTATGACAAAAATAACAACATCCCAAAATTTAAAAAAAATGTAAAATTTTTGTTTCAAAAAACTTTTTTTTTTTCATGAAGGAGTAGATTTTTTTAACTGTGAAGTAGTCTATCTTGTTCCCCAGAAAATTTCAGTCCCAGAAAACCTTGAATGATGTCTTTCTCTATTCAGAATGTCAAATGATAGCTTTCCTAAAACAAGAATGCCTGCCAAAAAGTGAAACTGAGAAAAATGCGTTTGCAGTTTCAACTTGCTTTTTTTTAATTTTCGGACGATGCCAGAAACTCAAAATTTACCCGAGTAATTGGTAGCACCTTCACTACATGAGCATGGGGGAGGCAGTGCATTGAGGCCCCCGAAAAGATTTGTGAGCTTTGTGCAACTGATGCCACAGTCTCTTCCAACGACGCCTAGACTCACCGCGAGTTCGTTCTCTCGAAACTTGCCGATTGATGGTGAGTGCGGTATCGCGACGATGTCTCCGCAAGTCGAGCAGCTAACAGCAAACTGAAGGTTGATGCCAATTCCTTCTCGCAAGCTCAGTAGTTTTCCGTGGCACTTGGGGCAGAGTAAAATCGCAACAAGAGTTTGCACGGCGGACACAAGCAGCCGTCCAGAGGCTTTTCAACGGGAGCGTCTGTCGGCTCCGGGTCGTCCGTAGTCCTCGCGTCGAAATCGAGCAGGCTGAGGCAGGCATTCCTCGGCAGAAAAGCTACCGGGAACAAATAGGGAAAACGAATCTAAACAGCGGCGAAGTAGCGATACGATCAGAAGCGAAAGAAGCTGCCGAAAGCGCGCGCATGAGGCGAACAAGGAGCTACGTCGCCGAAGGCTGCCAATCGTGAGCCCTGTTTCGGGTTGCGACCAATGGGATTGCTGGTATCATAGTTCCCACGTTTTTTCTGCTTGTATGTAAGGGGTTCTCCCGGGCCACAGATAGCCTCAAATGTAGCAAGCTTTTATGGGCAGAAACTAGAATAAACGGCGCTTCCAACGAGGTCAAGATATCTCGGCTGCGTCAAACGAGCGCGCAGTAGGCCTAATTTGAAAATGCCGAACTTCGCCGTCTGCTCCCTCGGCGGGTCGCCGCGCGCGGCCGCGAGCTTGTCGAAAATAATTTTTTGCGAAATAAATACTGCGCATTTATAAATTAAACTTTCTGAAACTATGCTTCAGAATATAATGAACCCAAATATAATATTTTTTGAAAATGCATTTTTTCGTAAAAAAATGGAATTTCGGGGCTGTATCCCCCCTTAAAGAAAAACGAGCAGCGTTCGCCCCCTCATCTCGAAGCCAGAACAAGCGGCCACGTGATCTGGAGCAGATTATATGCCGCCAATGTTGATCATAGCCACGCGCTTGGGTTGGCAAAGCACAGGACACGCGCTGAGTTCCAGACATCGTTATGGCTCGGCTAGAGTTCCTCTATATGCTCCCCCGAAGGGGGAGCAGAGTTGCGCATTCGTTTTCCCCGCGCCGCCACGACGCTATTCGCCGAGATCCATCACGTGAAGAGCAAAGCATCCGGCGCCGTGCAAGAAAGCCACCTTTACGGTCGCTCCGCCGACGCTGCTCGCGCCCCGGCGTATGTTCCCCTGCTTTCGCCCTCCTTCTCCTCCTCTCCTGTTTTCCATGCGCGGCGGCGCGCGCGGCGCCGCTATTCGCCATATTTAGTCACGTGAGGAGCAAAGCATCCAGGGTGTGCAGGAAAGCCGGCGCTACGGCCGCCCGCCGAGGCTGAATGTGCAACTCTGCTACCGTAGGTAGCTATATACAGGAACTCTAGGCTCGGCTATTATCGTCGTTGCAGCGATTGGACACGGGCCACTACCAGAATGCTTCTCGAGCTAGTAATTATCACGAGCCCAAATCGAGTGCCCACGCAATGCTCGGGTCCAATCTATGAATCACATTCAAATATCGTCATTGGGGTGTACTGCCATCCCCACGTTACGTCATCAAATTTTGCAAAGGAGAGATTGAATGAAAATGATCGCTTTTGTCCTTAAAATTACACCGTAACAAGGGAGTTTCTTGGCCAGTGGTGTTGCGTGCGAGTATCCTTGAGTCCCACTAGTGCCAGTAAGCTCGTGTGAAGTGAAAAACATTCCAATTGAATATCGTTGCACCGCCCCTTTAAGATTTGTAAAAGTAAATTTTTACTAGGCAGATGGTGATTGGTGAAGGTCTTCACTACTCGGATGTTTTCCCAGTTAGCATTAAAAAAAACCTTGTGAATGAACTAGTGCCAAACTGATTTGTTCCTTTTTTGGCGCTGAGGTGACGTGCCAGTTTGGGAGCAAAATCAAATCTAGCTTTTGTGGCTGCAGTATGATATGGCTCGATTGCGACGGGCACCTCTTTGGTGCACTTTATTGATATTTCATCTGGGCATTTATTGTAGTCTTCTGTGGTTTTGCACGTGGACCTTCTGAATTTCACGTCTTTTCAATCTCCCCTCATTGTTAACTCTGTCCCCTTTCAGATAAATAGATTCCACTTGTTCCTTTACTGTCTCTTTTCTTGAAATCTGACACGGACAAAAGCATAAGCATCTTTATTGCCAAACAGGGCATAGTTGCGTGGCTTTCAATGCAATGTTTGCGTAGCTTTTGAGTTGCTCGGACATCAAAAGTTGCAGCGTTGTCTCGTAATCTGGAGTCTTTTGCACTTGCATTTTGCTCGGGGTAGCATTTAAGGTGAGGGCCTTGTCGAGCAGCGGATCGTCCGGATGTGTCCGGCTAATGTTGTGCGCGCTACGTCCGCAGGACATGCCAGGGTCAGATCTTGAGATGTCTGAAGAGGACCAAGTGATGAGGGCCATCGCTATGTCCCTGGGAGAGAACATAGTGGCCGGGCAGGTGAGGATGCTTGTCTTTCCCTTTTGTCTTGTGGATTCCCTCTTGGCCTCCAGTTTCCCTTTTTTCCCCAAGTCTCCTTCCCTTCTTTGTTTCCCTTGCCTTTCTTTTCTGCTGACCGATTTGACTTTGTCGACGCTCTCTAACACGTTTGAGACATTTGCGCGAGTCTGTTTGGGCTGCCAAGAGCTCTGAGGTGCGTTGTATGCTGCAGATTGTGTAAGACTAGCGTTTCTTTCTTTTTTTTTTGTGGGGGGGGATTAGGAGAGCTAGGTTACGAAGGATGTACAGTACAACCTCTCCTCTTTCATACTGAAAACTGGTATAGTAAAGATATTGATGCTGGGAAATAAGGTTGAAGTAGACACATAACATGACGGGGAACAGAAGATGTATGAAGAGGACATGAGATGCCTTCAACACCAGATGGACAACCTACAGAGAGCAGTCGAAGAGACTAAGAAGAAACACGCCCAGAGACGGCTATCCCGGAAGGACCACCTGCGCACGCTCAGAGCTTGACTCAATGAAACACCTTGACACGAGCACGAGTTGGTGCAAGAGCACGAACTCGTGCTCTTGCATGGGTGGGGGCGCTTGCTTGTAATTTTACGGTACAGTCATTGACTGATTTTTCAGACTCTGAGGGGATGCCGACATTATCCGAATAATCAAGTAGTCCGAAAAATCGTTTTCGACCAAAATACCAAATTTCCGCGCATATTCCGCTGCGTATTGGCCACTTTCCACTTGCTTGAGGTAAATTTTAAGTTCTCGTGCAACTTCTGCTTTATATAGTTCACTTTTCATTTGTTTGTTGATCTGTTTAATCATGGTGCCACGCTTTGTCGGCGCCTTTGTTGGCACAAATAGAGAAGTTGAAGTAGGTGTCATGTGGCACTATTTCGAGACAATGTAAAGAACGACAGACGGCCGCTCTTCTCGCTGTCACACTCGAAAAACAGGGACCGCGAGAACTGGAAGAACCATAAGTATGGGCAGACGGCAGCCATGTTGGCTATAGCGGAACTGAAAAGCCAGACTCTAGTTTCAACCCAGCTTGTATATTGCTTAGGACGTGGTATCGAGGCTACAGGGCAAAATCAAAACAATCAAAATGGCGACAACTAAGCTCGCGGCGCTATTGCGGCGGCTGTCTTGTGACTGTAAACTGAGGAAATCACGCAAATTATGTCCGAAAAATCGAGCAATAAGCTCCGAAATTTCGGTCAATGTTATACATTAACTTTATGGGGTGAGTGACGGTTTGGTGAAAGCGTCCGAATAATCGGACGTGTCCGCGAAATCGGTCGGCGACTGTAGTTGACATTGTAGATGGTGCAGTAGGGTGCGGGGTGTCCGCCGTTGACATTGCCAAATCTTTGAAAAAGATTGCCCGCCTCCTGTGGGATTAGATTCTGGGTTCGTTGCGGGCGTGTTACCACCGAGCTACGCCACAGCTGCATTCTTTGTAGTATCCGACGCCAACAAGGAACGCGCTCGGGAAAAATTTAAAAAAATATGGCCGGTAATGAAACATTGTTGTAGCACTGTCAAAACGCCGCCGTGGCATGCCAAGAGCTCGTGCCGAGAGACTCGCTTTCATGCGCTCCAGATCAAAAAGAAACATAAGCGTTTGAAAAAAAAAAAAGAAAAAAGTCGAATGGCGTCACCCTAAGCAAAGTGCACTCGAAGGTATCCAGCTCTAAAAATCCTCTTCATATACGCCACTTCTGGAACAGAGATGTGTGTATGAGTCTCAAGTAATGCTCGCTAGATGGCCACGGTTGCCGCGACGCCACAATCGAAAATTCTTTGTCATTCTTAATTACTTATAAATTAAATCGGAGTTAATTGTCGAAATTAAAAACTTGGGCCGGGAGATGCAAGTTGCTGCCCGATTAACAGAATTCGGCCGTATCCGTCCATCCAATACTGCGTAGAAGACGGGCCTGCACGTTACATTGTTGTTAGCTGTTCCCCGAGCTGCCCAAACGCGCCAAGCTCGACGAGAGGTGGTGCAAAGTGGCAGATACGTGCGTCTCACCGTCTCCGCGTGCTTGCGTCGCACTTGTTGCAAGACGCTGAAAGACGTGCTGGCAGCAACAGGACTCGCCGTTCGTCGCAAGTACAACAATGAGGTGCATGCTTGTGAGAAGGAAGCCAATGAAGACTTGCCGTCAAGACTCGCGTGACACGTCGCTGTGAACGCACTCTGAATTTGTGCGGAACTGCTAAAGTTTTTTTAGGGGCGAAGCTCCTTAGGGGCTAGCCATGTCTGTCCGGCGTCTGGTGCTCGTGCTCCTGCTCATGAGCTCACGTGCTCGTGTAGAAAAAAAAAAAAAAAAAGAAAAAACAAATGATGAAAAATGTTTGCGCAGTCGACATAATCGCGTTAAACTTTGCATGCATTGGCTCAACGTCTATACAGGAGAGGGCGCTGCGGTCAAATGCTCAAATGCGTATATAACCACGTCCCATACCACCCATTCTCTTTCTGACATGGATGAAAACAAACGAAAGTCCAGGCATGCTGCGGCTCAGAGTCTACGCAGACAAGCACCACCAGAGCTTCACCCCAATCAACATCATTCACCACGTGGAGATGTGGTCAATTTCTTTGTTGCCGCTTCATGGCGTGCTTGGGTTGACTTTGGGCATCCACTCTCTTGCAGAGCCGGACAGTGGAAGAGGAGGAGGAGGAGAAGGGGCAGGTGGAGGAAGAGCCCCCGGATCCTGGGGTGATGGATGCCTTCACGGAGAACATGCTGCCGGGCTGCCTGCGCCTGTTGGACTCCCTGCCGGACACTGTGTACCGGGTCTGCGACCTGCTCGGGCCGTGGTGGCGCGCAATGGCAGCGCCTGGAGGGACCAGATGCTGGCCTGCCTGCTCCAGGAGGGTGGGGGAATCCTAGGGAAATTCCGGGGAAAGCCGGAGCTCGCCACAGCGGTTTTTTGGGGGAGAGCTTATTTAAATCTCAGAATATGAGGGAAAGTGGGGTGGTCTCGGGGGAAAAGGTCGCGGAAATCTCTGTGGGTGCCGGAGTGGGTGGGGAGAATCTGGGGAGTGAGAGAAGAAAAGTGGGGCAGTTTCAGGTAGTACCGAGGTCTTCGAGATGCCGTGGACAAAAAGTGTACAGAAAAGTTTGGAGAACGAGGTGAAAGAGGGCAGTGACGGTGATGAGCGGGGAGGTTCCGGGCATGCTGGGGTGATCTCGATATGGGAGTCGAGGGAACTGAGGAATGTGGAGGAAACTGGTGACCGTTAGGAGAGCCGGTTTCACAGACGGCCTCGCGCCTTTCCCTGCAGGTGCGCACGACGGTGACTGCCCTGCTGGAGGTGGCTGGGCGCGAGGAGGTGCCCCAGGCGGAGCGGGCCTCCCAACTGTCAACCTGCCGGAGGCCAACATGCCGCCGTTCGCATACACCTCTTCACCCTGCTCTTCGAGGTGCGTGTCCTTTCTTCGACGCGCGGTTTCCTGCGGCACTCTGACCGGAGGCCCGGCGGGGACGGCCCGCGAGGGTGTGCGTCTGCGGTACGAGCGTGCCCCTTGGTTGGCCCCTTGCAGGAGATGCGGCTACCCTGTGCCAGCCTGTTGGAAGAGCACGACCTGGTCGACCCCCTTGGTGCAGCTGGGATGCTGCACAGCGGGCTGGGGCTAGGTGCCGTCCGGTGCCACCCAAAGAGCCTCCAGCAACCCCCAAGTGAGAAGCCACTCTTTTTCTTTCTCTTCAATGTAGGCTATGGCCAACACCCCTTAGGTTGGAGATCCTCAAACTTTTCTTTCTCGAGGAACCCCCATCTGGTCTCGGCATTGGGTGCAGTAAAGCAATGCAGGAGACTACAGACTTATTAAACAACAATGCATGTATACCACGGAGCGTCCGGCTCGTAGCTACGTGTCGATGGATGACTTGGATCTGATGGAACAGCGCTTAAAAACCAGAAAAAACGCGTACTTTGTGGTAGGGACGGTTAAGGAAACCTGGGAGCGTGGAGAGGGCACTCTGGGGAGCACCTGGAGGTTTAGAACCCGTGCCTTAGATACCAAAGTTGTAACGCCGAATTTTGGGCGCCACGCTAAAGAAGGCCAACGAAGGGCAAAATTGCTTCGTGGTTTCTTTGAAGTTGTACTCGAACTTGAGCGTACGAGGATTCGTTGTTGGCGACCCACACCCCGTGTCGTCCGCTTCCGGCAGGTGGCTCGTTTCGCTGGTGCTCCTCGTGGACCTGTACGAAAAGGCCTCCGTGGCATCCAAGCGTCGGGCTCCTTTGCTTCAGGTGAGGCCTCTACTCTCTCGCGTCCTTATCTTTGTGCCGACGGGACTGTTGTTTTAAGGACCCAGCTTGAGAACCCGTATGCTGGATGGTAGTATGGTTACGAGAAGCTACTTCTTAATGCACTCTTGCGCGTTGGGATACAGTCTAAAGAAATGTTTTTGGGAGTTAGGCGTCCGGTCAATGTTTGGTGAGTTGCTGTGTTGACCCGGAACGTGTATGCCCAGCTGCCCAAGCGCCAGTGGAAGTGGTTCGACGACCGCACGGGCCGCTGGAGCACATACCAGCCGCAGAACAACAAGGCAATTGATGAGGCCTACTGTGCCGTGGAGCCCAGCGTCCACTTCACGGCGGGGCGCCGCAAGTACACGGTCCAGTTCTCCACCATGGTGCAGATCAACGAGGAAACCGGCAACTGGCGCCCCGTCATGCTCGCCTGGGACGGCAAGAGCTCCACGCCGCCACCACCCGCCACGTCGACCGGCGTCAACAACGCAACGGCGTCCACCGTAGCCGCCAGCGAGGAGGTGGTGGCCAACGCCATGGTGGCGGCGGTGGCAGCGGCCGCGGCGGCGGCAGCAGCTAGGGTTGCAACTGTGGCGTCTACTGCGTCGGCTCCGGCTTTGACTTCGGTGTCGGCTGCTGCAGCGGCTGCTGCCCCGACTGCGGATTCGGCGGCGAGCGCGGCATCGACGACGACAACGACGGTTGTGCCCGTGGTGGTGCGAGGACTGACGCCGCAGCAGTGTTCGACGCTCATCAGGTTGGTTGCCCCGGATAAGTTGGTGTCGCGTTGTGGTGCCGAGTATGAGTGTCTGGCCGGTGCATTTCCCGCGCCTCTATTGTCGCCTTGATTTGCAACTGGTGGCGTCGCAATGTTGTGGCTCTGGCAGTGCCGTGGCGAGAGAGGTGCGTGGGGGGGACCGACTCTCGTTTTGCGCTGCGACGCTCTGCAGTCGACTGCTCTGCAGAAGCTCCGCGGAAGCCCCTCCGTCCGTGGGTTGCAATGCCGCAAAAGCGGCGATGTGCGCTTCCTCTCCTGTTCTTCGGCGGAGCGTTTGTAACCAGCCTCTGCGATTGCAGCGATCTGTACTTCCGCACCGTGGCTCTCGCAGCATTTTTTTGTTGCCTGTTTTTGTTGTTTGGAGGGTGCTTTTAATGCCTGGCTCGTGCGGGGCGCTACCAAGACCCGTTGGAATGTGTTCCTGGCACCACCATTGCTCTCCTCGGTACTCGTTTAAGGGGGGACTTTACCCAGAAAAAAAATTTCTGCAAAAAAAGTTGATTTTGAAAAATTCCATAAATACATCCAACAACATCTAGATAGTATTCCCAGAATGTTTCATTAGTTTAGACTACATATACTCTGTTTCATACCTAGCGTGCAACGTTGTCAAAGCTACTGGCGCGAGCGTGGGGCTTGATCTCGTTGATCATTTGCACGCGTTCTCGCGCAAACAAAACCATAGATGAAGCCACGCGCTCGCGCCAGTAGCTTTGACAGCGTTGCACGCTAAGCATGAAACAGAGTATAGTTAATTTTTAATACTGTAGAACCCTTTATTTTCGCGGCCCCTATTTTTCGCGATCGGTCACGGAGGACATAATCGCGGCCACTAAATTTCACGAAATCCAGGCGCCTGCATTGAAACTCTTAAGGTTCGAATTTTTCGCGTGCCCTTAAATTTCGCGAATTCTTCAATTCGCGAAGTTCGCGAAAATTAAGGGCTCGCGAACATTAAGGGTTTTACAGTAATTTATATTCTGTCCATTGAAGCCAACGTTACTAAAACACTCAGTTGGGAAACTGCCATAGAGACTGCCCTGAAAAAGTGTCCCCGATCTGTCCTCGCGAACCGAGCTAATGGCGAACACGACGCCGCCATTTCTCCTGCAGCGGCCACTTGAGGAACCGCACGTTACTTCCATTTTGAATATAATCGGCCAGAACAGATACAGTGGAAGAGGTTACAGGGGTGCCACCCCCATCTCCCCAGCGGACGCGCCGCGTCTTAATAACCGAAGTTAAAATGCACCTAGGTCGGGACGTGCTACCTGAAAGCGCCGCTGAGGCATGGTCGTATAAAAAAAAAATTAAATATGCCGCAAAACCTTGCAAACTAAAGATTTTAAAAAGCATCACGCGCCCTTCATTTTGTACTAATCTCTAATAAATATCATACAAAAAAAGTATTTTTCGTTTGTTTTTACGCAAAAACATGCTTTATAAAAGCTCAAGGTGACCACAGTACAGACAAATGATAAAGAGTGGCGCTGTTATCGCATTTAGCTCGGTCTCGGTGGACACCAGCGGCCCAGGTTTCGACGGCGAGTTTCCCAACTGAGTATTCTAGTAACGTTGATTGAAGCTAAAGAAAAGGTAGGGTTTGGAGCACTTCGAACACATTTTTCTCCGTTCCACTTTTTGGTATAAATTCCATTTTAGTCAACCTATCGTTTGATAATGGCAATACAGGGAAGGCTCGTTCTTCACTTTTCCCGACTGAAATTTAATAAGGAGTGCGGCTATGGAATGCTTTTGTCACTTTACAGATGTCTTTTATAAAAAAATGTTGACATTTTGTCGAAGACCAAAAAGTTGACCAATTTTGCAGAAGAGAAAATTTATAGAAATAACTGACTTCTTACAAAAACCTTTCCATAGCCGCACCCCCTAGGCATTCTACTACATATCTAGCGAATACAGTAAAACCTCGTTAATTCGGATCTCATGGGACCGGCAAAAATGTCCGAATTATCCGAAAGTCGAAATATCGAAAGGACAAAGAAAACTGCGCGATAGCGTTTCCCTGTGACATACCTTTATTTTGAGAAGAAATGTATTATTACCACCTGCTTTCTGGACGACACTTGGGCGGACACGGCAACTTTTCTTAGCGCGGTCGAGTGCTCCATCGCACTCGCACAGTCGGAGCTACGCATCCCGCGCGCTGACGAGTTAGCACAGCAAGGCCTCTTCTAGTTTCGGGTGCACCACCGCCCACGGCCGCTTTCTTTTCGCATTGAACTTCTCGCTCTCGAAAGCCCGTAGGATATCGGCCTCAATTTTCACGTACTGTACGTGGCCAAACTGCTTCTCTTGACGTCGTAACTTTCAATCACTTGTAGAGAGACGCCGTCCTTCAAGGCCCTTAGTATTTCCACTTTCGTCGCTAAATTCTTAGCCTAGTACAGCTGCAACGGAAAACGAGTAGCACAACTGACCAATAATCGGAGCGGCGAAATCGCGAAACCCGGCACTATTTTTCCTGAGCGCCCGACACCGAGAGTGCCAGTCACGTTGCATTTTACAACGCGGGGGTGGCCGGTTAAAATGGCGGGCTTTAGGATCCCCGCGTTGAGGCATGAAACGTGACTGTCACTCTCGCTATCGGCGCGCTCGGGAACAATAGCCCCGCGCGTCGCGATCTCGCCATTGCGGTCGTCGGTCACTTGTGCTACCCTTTTTCCGTTGCAGCTATGCTTCTGCCGCTTCCATGCCAGGACAGTAGCGGGTAGCTCGCTGAAGCACGGCAATCCAGAGCAAAACTGGTGCGAAACACGGAGAACGGGAAGAGCGGAGAACCATGGGGAAACCGGAGAACCATGTGTGCACTTCGGATGGATAGCGGTCATACGATTTGGAATGGATGGTAGCTAGCGCCACCTGCCGAATTCGTCCGAATTAACCATAGCGCGCCGCGTTCCCTCCGAATTAATGAGCGTTTGCTCATTAATTCGAGGTTTTACTGTACAAATCTTGAATATTGTGATAGTTTTCCGACGATAGGTTTACTAAACAATGTGGACGTGTTGCTGATAGAAGCTGTTCTAATTTCCTTCTCATTTACCCGACAGACCTGAAATTTTGTTATGCACCCTCTAGCGTGACCACCAGCCTACCCTGTAAATTTAATTAATTTTAAGCCAAGGGTTCAAAAGTTGACCCTCCTGGGGGTGTGCCCCCTTAACCTGTCTGTTTAGTGTCCTATGCCTCTTGCACGTCGAAAGGGGTTTGAAACGGCAACAAATTGAGTCGCAAGAGTTGTCGTGTCGCGCTGTTGGATGTCACACGTTGCAGTCAGTGACGGTCGGCCGTCGCCATTCTGACAGGCGGTCGTAGAGGTTCTGGCGACTTCTAGTACGAGTGAATGCGCACGTCGTCATGTCGTCCAATCTTCTGGTGGACTCTCAAGCTAGAGAGTGACCTACGGCAGAACAGGCGCATGCCACGCCCATTTCTGCCGTGGCCCCACATCCAAGATCTTGGCAGGCAACACGCTTCTATGATGTTGGGATGTAATGGAGGTACCAAAAGTCTGGGCTGCAGCAACCATGTTGGTTGCTGCAGCCTCGGGTTCCGTCGCGTCGCAAGCCCGCCCGCAACGTCTCCGACCTGTCCGCTCCCGCAGGTCGTGCGTGGGCCTCCTGGGCCTCCCCGTGGAGCCGGACACCCTTCACGGCGTGCTGCGCCTGTCCCTGCGCCTGACCCGCTGCCACGAGGCGGCCCAGGCCTTTGCCAGCCTGGGAGGGCCCCGGCTGCTGCTGGGCCTGACCCAGGCGTCGGCCTTCTCGGGCTTTGCCTCGCTGGCCTCGCTGCTGGTGCGCCACGTGGTGGAGGAACCCCCCACGCTGGCCCACGCCATGGACAAGGTGGCGCGCACCATGACGGCGGGCGGCAACAGCCCCATGAGCTCCAAGGAGCTGCACTACGTGCTCAGGGTGCTGGGGCCCGCCGCGTGCCGGGACGCCGACCTGTTCCGGGAGGTGGCCACCAGCGTGCTTCGCATCTCGCTCCTGCCCATGTCCAAGAGGGGTGGGTTGGGACCTTCTTCCGTTGTGTGCAGTCTGCCTCCGGGATTGCAAGCGCGAGGGTTGGGACAGCTTGCGGTGAAAACGAGTTTAGCTCGGAAGTCGGTAACCCCGACTACGTCGGCGCAACGGGGCCATTGTGCCTCGCAAATAGTGGGCTGCTTCTGAAAAAGTGTTTTTATAGTCCGTGACGGGCCAAGATTTCAGTAGGTCTGCCTCTAGAATGCACTCGTTCCTGTCTGTTGGTCTTTGACTTGTGGCCCTATGCCACACAGCGGGACCAGGTGGGACCAAGGGACCAGAAAAATGCAGTCTGCTGTGATTGGTCGGCGACAAGGGACCAAAAAAATGCAGTCTGCTGTGATTGGTCGGCGACGCGCCGCCGACCAATCGCAGCAGACGGGTTTGTCCCGGTTCCTTGGTCCCGCTTAGTTTCGCTGTGCAGTATAGGGCCCTTTGTGTGTGAGTCGAGGACAAAAAGCTTGTGCCTGAGGCGGTGTTCGTACTGCATTGTTACGCTGTCACTGACTTTAGACTTCTCGTGCTTGAGTCTGGTTATAGGTTAGCCGAGCCACATATCCACGCATTGCTTCGAGCCAAACTGCTCTCGTCGCTCACTTATCTTCGCCGTTCTTCCAGTCTGACCAGTGAAACTCGCGAGCTCGAGGACTGCTTTGTCGCACGAACGTGAGGTTTCTGTGCGCGACGTTGCCACTGGAGAGGAAGCGACTTCCATGCGTCTTGGAGTCTTTTCTCTTCCACACGATCAGCACCACACCACATGTCCCACACACTTCATTGTTTGAGGCGTCCAGTTGTTACCTCCTCGGCTGTCGCATGATCTCGAGCCTCCCGTTCCTCGCAGAAGAGGACGACAGCCGTTACACCAGTGCCAACGCAGTCCAGATCCTTAAGTATGTGGCGGCCAAGGCGCCATCTACCCCTCCCCCGGTGGGAGGAGTGGTGGCCCAGGTGATGAGCGACCTCCTCAACGTGCTGCCCACCCCGCTCCCGCCCACCCCGCCCCCGCAGGACGGTGAGTAACTCCGAAGTGCCGGTGGGTTCGGCCCTTCGGGAACCCGGACTGTTTCGTAGAGCTTATTTCGATCCATGCCCTGTTCTACCTTCAAAGGGACTTTAGACTGTATTTGACCTTAAATGTGGAACTTCAGAACAACCAAAAATAGTCGACGGCCAATTTTTCGGTGGCCGATAATTCGGACTTATTTGATATTTTGGACTAAAGGAGTAACCGTGACCTACCCTATAGAAATAGTGCATATTCACGGCGGATGTTTCAGACAGCTTGAAGTTCAAAAGTTGCGATATTTCGGACAAAAGTTTTGCAAGCAATCAGCGGGAAACTTCACTGAGAAGCCACCATTTTAGATTCAATGTTGGCTGCACAGGGATTGGCTTGGTTTGGCAGTGCAACTTGAGTAGTGCTAAGTCCTAACGCTAGGTGACGCTGTGCTACGGCTTTTTTTTTTTTCTCTAGCTGCGCATCATTATCATCATCATTGTTACCACTTCGCTTTGTTCATTCACCATTCTGCAGTCGTGGACTTGGGCCTCTTGTCTTGTCTCGGTGAATTGTGTTTTCGGACTACGCTGGCTTGGGTGTCGTGGCCCCATCTCTTCCGCCGTCGCAAAGTGTCGCTTAGAAGTGCCAAAAGTACTATACACCATAATGCTAGAAAAGAAGGCAGCGACTTTTCAAGCTAATAGAAAGTGGCCAAATGCAAGCGGAGGCGTAACTTGAGGCAAGGTGCGCAGGAGTAACCTAAAGCAAGGCACTGTTGACGGCTTTTTTAAGCCTGTTTCGACGTAATAAGAGGCAAAAATTTTAATCTGCTGATTTTTCGGGCTGCTCTATTATATCAACCTTTTTTCAATCCCTGTGAAGTCCGAAAAATCACTTGGCGACTGTATTGCAATTTTTTTATCAAGATGCACAGTGCCCAGGCTGGGTGTGGGCAAACACTGGCCTTGTTTGTGGACAGCGCATTGGTGTACACCTATAGGGTAGGTAGGTCGACATTTCACGGCGCAACTGTTGGTGGGAACCTCCCCGGGAAATTGGGTTGTTGACCTTGTTACGCCGCGTGGCTAGGTCTCGGTAAGTTTGCAGCGGGTTTGAAGAATGCGACTTTCAGTTACAACGCGCCGGGGAAGCTTGTCGTGGACGGAGTACGGATCGGGCACGGGAGTGGAACCGAGAACGGAAGCGAAAATCCTCAGAATTGTGCTCGGAAGGACTTGCAGAAACGACAAGGACGCCGCAACGACGGCGAATTACGGGATCGTCGAAGAGTGTTAACGCACTTTCAAGAGTTTCGCTCGACCACGCCTTCCGAACGTGCAGCTGGCGCCATGGACGCCGTGGCTGGGTCTCTGTCGGACGCCGGGGGTGCTAGCCCGTCTGCCAACGGCGTCGCCGGCGCGGGCGGCAACGGGGGCGTCCCCGGAGCCGACCTGGTGCGGGAGGGCAGCGCCAACGACCTGCTGGCCCAGGAGGAGGACCCCGTGCCCACCCTGGACCCCGCCGGGGGTCGAGGACGGGGGCGCCGCCGCCAAGGACAGGTCCGGGCCGGGGTCGACGGGGTCTCGGGGCGGCACGCCGGGCCCCAAGGAGGACAAGAGCCAGCCCCTGCTGCCCAAGTCTGCCGTGTGTCGGCTCCTGGCTGAGCTGGTGCGGTCGTATGCGCCGTGTGCGCGGATGGTGGCGGACCACGTGTATGCGGCGGGGCAGACGGAGCTGGTGCCGGAGGTGAGGGAGAAGTGGCCTGACGGAGAGAATTCCCAAACGTACCCTACATGGGGCGTTTACCCATAAGGAAATTGTCACGAACGAGCGTCGCAACGAACGTCTCGGGTTTTATGTGAAGTCGACAACATTGGAACCACGGCAGGGATGAGACCAAGGGTCGGTGCGGTGGCAGTCAGATATAGCCACTTAGCTAGTAACGTGTTAGCGCGGCTGGTCTGGAGGGATAAATGATTCTCATATGAATTCAGATGTGCCAGCAAGAGCAGCGGGTGAAAATAATAGTTAAATAAAAATGCATACCGTAAAATACCGAGGCAGCCCCCACCCCACTTTCAGTGAAAACTGGATTAATGTAGACACGGGCGCTTGTCCAGTCAAATCGGGCACTCAACGTATAGTTTGAAGAATTCCCAAGTTTGGGAAATGTTAATGTGTGTGCTTTGGTGGCATTTTAGGGTAAGAAAGATAATAAAAAGATAAAGGAAACCAGTGGTAAAATATAAAATAAGATAAAGATTAAAATGAAATAGCAAAAGTGAGACAATAAATTAAAAGACCCCAGGAGAAAGGAAAGATAATAAAACTATCGAAAGAACTTGTAGAAACCACACGCATAGTGTGCTAGTTGATCATGCCGACAAAAACTAGGGACACGACATCTTGCGCTTCCTGGTCGGCACGATAGTCTGTAGAATTCCTAACCCATTTTATGCGTGAAAGCGCGATAGTGAATCCCTAAAAGTACAGTGGCCAGACTGCAGGAATGGATGGCTCGTAAAGTGCCCCTCTCCCACCCTTAGGAGATGAGTGCCCTGGGCTTCATACTGGACCACCTGCTACCCCAGTGCCAGAAGGCCGGTGACAAGGACAGCCCCGCCCTGGCCAGGGTACTGGTGGCTGCCCTGGCCTCCGCCAACCACTCCCCGGACACTCAGACCACCCTGGTCAACGAGGTGGGGGACGCTTCTTTGGCCACGCATGGCCTTAGTCCCGGCTCGCAGTTTCAGAAACTAATCGCGGTGTGCGTAGTTTCAGTTCATGGGATGGTCTCGCCACCTTGCTCTCTTTTACCGTGAGGACCGGTTCACGCATGGTGCCGAAGTAATGCGGCGATCGGTGGCATCTAGTTCACGACGACGAGGGTGGAGGGATCACGGCGTTTTGGATCCAGTGTAGCTGTTTCCACTCTTGTCACCACCGCAGGCAAATTTAGCGGTCCCTACGCTCGACGTGAAAACGTTGAACGGCAGTCTATCGCCGAAAAGAATCGCCCCTTTGATGTACTGGCATGGCAAAGGCAGTGCTAATGCAGAGTGTGATGCGTTAGTGTGGAGAACTCTGCACATGGGTGGAGACTGGAAGGCGCGAAGCTGCCCCGTGCCCCGCAAATTAAGTGGGCGAGCGTTTCGGAGACTTCTTACTTGCTGGTGCCATCTTCTGTGGTTGTGGCAAAGAAGTCTGCTTTCTTTTTTCCCTCCGCTTTTTTGTTTCTCTCTCTTGCGCGCTCTCGTTTCACGGAGCAGAGCAGAGCAGCGTCCGATCGGTGAGGAGAAGAGTGCTGCTTTGGCGTTCGGCTGGCAGTCGGCCTGTCGACTTTAGTTTTTGGCACCTAACCGGTTATGGTTAGGTGCCAGCCATGTAACACATTCCGTGTTGAAACAAACCGATCCGCCGCCGAGCCGGGACTGTTTGTACTGCCCGAGCATCCCTCCCTCCCTCGGTTACGAAGCTAACGTTGCAGCATCTCAAGCACGAGAAAGAAATGTGAACGCCGCTCTAAGTGTACGCTGCTGGCAAGTGTTCAGCACATTCTTTTCACACTGTCAAAACTCTTTTTTACGGCAGACGAATTACCTCACCTACAACTCATGCCGATGACGTTGTGTGAATTCCTCCCTTTTGCGATTGCTGCATCGGCACCAAGGACGCCGAATTCACGCTGTATTATCGCTGCACCTTACGTGCGAGCGGGCCTTTAAAACATCTGACCTAATGGCCATCCTTTTTTTTTTCCTCTCACACACAGGTCAAAGGGGCCCTGCACCGGGCGCTGGCACTGCCGGAAGGCACCGAGAAGCATGCTCGCATCCAGGCTCTGACGGGTCTGGTGGGCACCATGATAGAGTCGTGCCCTCCTGCCCAGGCCACCTCTTCCTTCCGACAGCTGCACGCCAGGTGAGTTGTGCGGGGTTCGCAGCCGTGGAGATTGGGTGACGCCGTGAGACGGAGAGCGTCCGAGGCAGTGTCCAGTTGTCGTGCAGGCGTGGCAGCGCTGGCACATTGGGATTCTCGGTCTGCTAACGGGAATTCTCGACGAAGGCCAGAGTGCGGTAGCTCCGCACAATGGACACAGATGCGTGGATTTTCTTAAGACTAGGGATGGTGTGCAGTGTATTGTGTGCGAGGACACCCTTTTGACTACCTACAGAAATGCAGCACAAATCTGTTCATTCTGGGAAAACTGTTCAATAAAAATCGTAGTATCACAAACAACGACCAAAATATTTCTATAGCTGCTTGCCATCTTCAAAGGCGTGACAGAAGCTGGTTGACAACGGCGATGATCCCTCCTCTTTTTCGGGTGAAGTGCAAAGGCAGCACTTCACCTGCAAACAGGGTTGTAGCGCTGTTTTTTTTTGTCACCCATCGGGCCAGCATGGGGAGCAAATTTGAAACGAGTACTGCATCAATGTTCAGCTGGGGCTTGGGTCCCATTGGCGAGGACCTGAATCCCAGCCAAACGCCGACGCAGCACTCTCAATCGATACGTGTCCCACGCTGGCTTCCAATAGGTGATGCAGAGGATCCAGCATCGCAGCCTCGTCATCTAGGGGGGGCGTGATTCAAAGAATCCAGCATTACAGCCTTGTCATCTAGTGGGGCTTAGTGAAGAGACCTCTTCTGGAGGGGACAATTGCGGTAGTCCTTAGTTACCGACGGTATAAGAACTTCGGGGAGGTCCTTTCTGTTTTGTCACCTCCAGCATGAGGTTCCTACCTTTGGTAAAGCTTCACCATCTCGTGGGCTTCGAGCTTGCAGGTGCTGGGAATTGGGCATTCGAAAGAGATGCCCCTCCATTCTCGTCGTGTCGGTGACAGTAATAACGCCGATTAAAGTGCCGAACCTCGGTTGGCAGCGATCCGGTGTCCCAATTTGGCCGCTTCTTCGTCTCCTCCAGCATGAACAACATGGTGCGGGTGCTGCTGCGACGGGGCCTGGTGACGGACCTGGCGCGCATCCCGCACAGCCTGGACCTGTCGTCGCCCCACATGGCGGCCACGGTCAACTCCGCCTTGAAGCCCCTCGAGACGTTGTCGCGCATCGTCAACCTGCCCGCCCAGGGGGCGCCTGGCACGCCCCGGGGCGCCGGCCGGAAGGGGGCGGGCCAGGGGGCCGGGTCCCAGGGGGTGGCGGGTCTGGGGGGCGGGTCCGCCCGCACCCCGCTGCAGCTGGCCTCCCACGAGGAAGGGCACGAGGACGAGGAGGACCCCAGGGACGGCAGGGAGAACGGCGGACCCGCCCGAGCTTGAGCGTGAGTCTTCAGTCCGTGTCTCCGCGGGTCTGATTTCAGTAGACGTAAGAGAGCGTGGCCTACACTCCGTTCACCCTTAAACTGTGGCTAGAAGCTCCGCCTTCGGTGCAAGTTCGCTGGCTTCCGCAGTGCTTTGGTTGCGCGTGCCTGCGCGTTCACACTTGCGTTAGCAAGGGCAGAAATCTCGTGCTCCGGTAGACGTAAGAGAGTGTGGCCTACACTCCGTTCACTCTTAAGCTGTGGCTAGAAGCTCCGCCTTCGGTGCAAGTTCGCTGGCTTCCACAGTGCTTTGGTTGCGCGTGCCTGCGCGTTCACACTTGCGTTAGCAAGGGCAGAAATCTCGTGCTCCGTTCAGCTTGAGGGAGAACGGAGTATAATTAACTTTCACGGAGAGAGCGAAGTCGTGGTACTCCGTTCAGCCCAAGCGGCTGCCTCGGTGGTTCCGATGCAAAGCGCTGACCTGCAGATTCCTAGGTGGTGTGTTTGAATCTTAGTCGAGGTGCCCGCAATCTGACAGAAGCATATTGCGGAGAAGGTGCCGCATAACCAAAAAATCCCCGGGTGGATGAAATTATTCCCCTTGTTGGTTTGTCGCGTAAAATACAGTCAAACCCGTTTATAACGAACAGCAGGAAACGCTACCATCACTTCGATATAGCAAGTAATTCGATATAGCAAAAACCATTTACAACAAACTTCCATGATCCGTTCCTTGTAAGGCGAGAGCTTCTGTGTTTCTGATCTCTTCGTTTCCTCCTTGTAACAACGTGCTGAAAAAAGCTTTTTTTTTTTTTGTGCATGCGTGCACAGTTTTTTCTTTAGCTTATCTCCCCTTCTGAATCGCTTCTCTTAGTAAGCAACCATTTTGGGATAAAAACGTTTTAGGGGCGAAGCTCCTTAGGGGCTAGCCATGTCCGTCCGCCGTAGGCCCGGCGTCGGGTGCTCGTGATTCTGCTCGTGAGATCACGTGCTCACGAGCACGTGAGCACATGCTCACGTGCTCGTGTAGGGAAAAAAAAAAAAATTGGAAAAAAAAAAAAAAGATGAAAAAAACTATGAAAAAAGAAAAAGAAGAAAAAAAAGAGTAGGGGTTCTGAGATACCATCCCATCTGTCTGCTTAAAAAAAGAAAAAGAAGAAAACCACACATTCTCCTACTGACATGAATGAAAAGGCTCAAAGAAAAAGAAGAAAACCACACATTCTCCTACTGACATGAATGAAAAGGCTCAAAGAAAAAGAAGAAAAAAAAGAGTAGGGGGTTCTGAGATGCCATCCCATCTGTCTGCTTAAAAAAAGAAAAAGAAGAAAACCACACATTCTCCTACCGACATGAATGAAAAGGCTCGGCATGCTGCGGCTCGGCGTCTACGCAGACAAGCACCACCAGAGCTTCGCCCCAAGCAACATCATTCACCACGTGGAGATGCGGTCAATTTTGTTTTCTGTGCCTGCGTGCAGAGTGTAATTTTTAGCTTTCTCCCCTCCTGAATCGCTTCTCTTCACTCAATTTTGTTCGCAACTTGAGCTTTTGGAATTTTCGTTCTTTCCTGCCTTCCTTTTTTTTGGGGGGGGAGGGGGAGGGGGGAGGGGGGAGGGCCAGGCTAGAAGGCGGCCAGGCTAGAAGGCAAACTTTTTCACCCAGGGAAGCCTTCCCTGCGTGAAAAAGTTTGATATACCCAATATGTTGTTCGTTATACAAAGTACTTGCATTTTTATTTAAATTTTCCGTGAGTTCGATATCGACAATAATTTGCTGTACGTGGATTCGTTCTAAACGGGTTTCACTGTACCCAAATTCGACTTTTTTCACCCCTAAGCTTACACTACAGTGAGGTGAGGGGACTACAGGAGCTGCTAACTGGGGAGAAGGCTGTGGTTTGTCTTCTAAGAAGCATAGCTTGCAGACGAAAATAAGACAGGAAAACACTTTCGAATCATCTGCTAATGCAACTGAAAGAAAAGGGCAGTCCGCTACAAGCAGAGTGCCGCGGCGAAGTAATTTCGAACACAAGCTGAAGTTGCGTTTGTCCGCTGTTTTCACGTTCAGAGCGATTGACAAACCGCAATTCCTCCGCAAATCTCAAATTGTTACGCCACTGTAGAGAAGTCAACTCAAAATGCTGTATGAGGGGGAGAGGGGAAGAGGAGGCCCCAGAATAATTGAAAATTTGGGAGGGGGGCCCGGGCCCCATGGACCCTTCCGTGGCTACGTGCCTGCCCTAGGCAACATTTTTCAGGCATTGCAAAGAGCTTCATTTGGTTTCAGATAGCATTGACCTCAAGCACAGTTAACAGATGTCGTGCTACTAATGAAGATTTGTTCGAAACTTCATTAGTTTCTCAAAACTACTCCCCGAGCTTATTTGCACTAAACAAAATTTTTACCTTGCCTGCAACAAAAAAGAAAAGAAAAAAAAAAGAAAAGGAGATTGTGAAATGAAGTTGTCACCGCCCATGTTGCTCCACCCAACATCTGCAACACAAGTTTTCGCTGCCGCAGACAAACGTTTTAGCCACTGCGATGAACCTAATGGTGAATTCCACTCGTAGATCCGGAGCGCTTTCCAAAATCCGCGAGGGAGGCAAAATTCCGCTCCGTGGGACCCGCTCCGAATCGACGAGAAGATAAACTCGCCTTTTTGGAGCGACCTCCCCCACACCCCTCCCCATCGCTTCCCCCTCCGCCGTTCAAAATGGCCGCTGCTCGAACTTGACAAGCCCACCAACGCCTGGGCCGACTGACCTTTCCGACGCAGAAATAACAGGTGACACAGGCAGGGCGAAATTATACGTACCATACGCACTCATGTCGCTAGTAACGCAGACGTCCGCGTTTGGCACCGTCACATACCTTTCGGCCGCGTCGAAGCTGCGGGGCACGGACAGCGGTTGCCAGCGGTGGAGTTCAGATTTCTGGCACGACTTTAATAAACACAGAGGCAACAAACCATCACTTGCACGGTCTTTGCCTAATCTCTTCTTGCTTTATTGCACGGGAAAACGCCGGCGGAATGCGTTGTAAAAAGGTAAACAATCATTGGCTGCGGAATGAACAGGCCTAACCTTGCGTCTGCCTCCGGCTTTCCTGTCGTTCTTCCTCTCACGATCACAGATGTCAGCGCTTACGATTTACCACGCTCCACAGTCCCGGCTTCGTATCCCTAATCTACGCGTGGTAGAAGCGTTCGAGCCGTCACAATCCCACGTAAACAACCGATGCACCCGAACAGATTCAACTCGACGACCCGTCCGGCTCGCCGACATCGCCAACCTCGCCGTGCATGCGCACTGCCGATTTAGAAGGAAATCACGTGGGCCGCTCTGTCAACTTCCGGAGAGATCTGTGAAATCCCGCAGAGCAAGTTCGGCGGAGTTTGAGGCGCTCCGTGGAGCGTGCAGTTGCCAGAGATCTACGAGGGGAAGATGATCAGCTCGAGCCAGATCTGCGAGCGGAATATGCGCGCTCCACATGGAGCGCTTTTGGAGCGCTCGAGATCTGCGAGCGGAATTCACCATAAGTTGAATGTGGCGGCGTTCAGCAGAAAATGCAGCAACATCCCTTCTCTCTGAGTGTTGAGCAGACAGACACGTCGTCTGTGTCTGTTGTGTTTTCTCTTCTACATGACCGCTCTTTAAATATTCAAGAATATTTTATCAATGAATTTCCTGTTTAGTTCTAGAGGTGTTTTACAAACCTCGTTTACAGACGCCAGATCAAGTGTACAGAAATCGCTTCAAAGCAATGATTGTTTTCTGGCTTTCCAAAGTAATACATTTTTTTTTTAATATGACGTTAAAATGAGGGCTCTGTGGTGCTTTCAGCTTTTGTTGTTCACTGTTAACCATATGCATCTTCAATTATGGTTGGTGGCATAGATTATTTAAACTCATCTTTTTGCCTCGCTTAACAGCCTTGGTCTCGTACGCATGCACTGAGCTGCTTACGCATCAAGAACAATGCAGGCCGACACAACAGCATGCATAAAAAAAAATAAGTTTAGGAACAAATTTGGTACAACTTTGTGAAAAGATTAGCACCCAGTTCAATAGTTGTAAATAACTTCATGCCGCACGATAACGTCCGCATGTTTCTTCGTGCTGTCACCGATTGTTTTCGTCAAAAGCTGCGCCTCAAGTAACTAATAAAAATAAGAAAAAATTGTGAACCCTGTTTACATTTGCGTTCCAGTCACGCACGAATCGAAGGTTTATTGTTGCATCCACAGCGGAACGCAGCAACGCGTCGGCATTGCATCTCTCGCATGAAGCGCGGTCGTTTGTTTACATGGTGTCTTTTGCTGGTCGGGTCGCCGGTTTCGTTTTCTTGCCGCTATTAAGACGGCGGACATAGTTTTAGGCGCACTACTAGATGGCGCTCTACATTTCGCATATAGACTCGCTGCTTTCGGGCAGGGGGTGCGAGCGTTATGCCAGTTATGCTGGCAGCACTATCCAGGTGGCGCTGTAACGTTCGATTTTGCACGTGCTACTTTCAAATGTGAGCATCTGTCATCATCTGTAGATGCGCGATAACAAAATGTCCAAAAGAAGAAAAACTAAAATACAAAAAAAGAATTATGCAGGTCGTGGCCTCAGCGTCCCATTCAGCTTTATTATTTTATTGCGTTCTTTCATAGCTTCCATGAGCCCGTATGTTTCACTTTACGTGATAGCGAAGCTGAAGCTACATGCAAAAACATGTTTCCCGAACGGTGCTCGCACTGCACGAGCGCGCAGGCTTGGAAGGGACATTGCAAGCTCGGAGCTCGGTCTTGTAGCCTCTGCTACGCTGGCATTTCGGATGGAACGGAGTATGAAAGACTGTAGTGGGGAAGCGTGATGATGCATGTTCGAAACGCGAGCCAAGTGTTCTTCTTTGCTCGCCTGTAGCGCTGCTCAAAACTTGAGAGCTACGGGCCTATGGTCTATTGGCAGCCAAGAAAACCCCTCGCTCTCGCCGGGACCGAAACGGGAGCTCGGGTAAGCGTTTCGAAGGTGGAGGAAATTAATTGTCGCGGTCGTTTCGCTTCAATTCCTTTTCTGCAACAGCAATTGGCAGCCAGAATGCAGAAATGAGCTCATCGGACGCCACCAATGCCTACGGAGACGCAACGGTGGATGACAACACCGACAGCGAATGTGAGCAGGGCTTCCCTTTTCAGTCGCAAGAACGGGCGTCGTGACAGGTTGGAAGTACGCTCGGCAGCATGTGCACGCAGTTACGATGCCAAGGGAAAAGTATGCGGGCAGGCCGTGCTTGGCCATTTTTTTTTTTGTGGTGGTAAACCCGCTTTCCTAGACGTTCATAATGACACGATTTAAACCAGTCATACTGCTTATACATTTTACGAAAGACGCGGTGTTTGCTGCACACAGGATGGCATAGTTCACTGCCGTGCTTCGAAAACGTCTGCAGACAGTTTATCTACGACCGACATGACAAGGCCGTCGTGCGAGGCCTTGTCATATATTTATTTTGGTTATAGCGAAACAGTGAACATAGCGAAGTGGTTTATTTCCTGCCGACTTCGTTACAAACGGGCTAGACTATACGTCGTTATATGTGGTATTGTAGTAAGTAGATTGCATCCGTAAAGACATTTCCTCTAACGAGCGAAACGCCCGCTATTTGAGTTTGCGATTCCATTTGGGTGGCCGACCATCGTGGTTATGGTGGCGCATTTCTTGTGGCGCAGCTCATGCGGTGCCCGAGGAGGCGGTGGTCGTGTGCAGCGATGGCGGCGCTGTCCTGGTGAGTTGGCCCTTCCACTTCGTCGCGCGTACGATGCCTGGGACGCAACTGCGTCCCAAAAAGTGGTTCCATCGTTTCTGCCCTGACGACGACGTCGAAGCGTTGTACTGTCGCGGCAGTGGCGGCAGATGTGGCGGGCGCGCGTTCTGTTGCAGTTAGCCCTCCAGTCTGACAATCCGCAGAAACTGGTGGTCAGGGGTCAGGACGTCAGCGACACTCATTCGCTCATTCTTTTTTGCCGGGACTTCTAGCACAAACCGCGGGGATCGTGACGTCAGACGCGACGGCCGGCTTGTGCGACGTCGCTCGTTACCGCCTCACTCTTGGTGTACGGATGGGATGGGACGCGAAAGGTGCCGGTCGGGAGATGCATTCCGGCCACCGGGATCGTGGGTGGCAGAGTTCGTACGTCTCGTGAATGCACGACTGTTTTGCGTCTCCGTTCGTCTTCGTGGACGCGCGCTCGACGGAACTTCGCAGTGCGGGCGTTTCGTGGAATGCGTGGGTTGCAGCGTCGCGTCCGAGAGGGTAGTCTCATTGTGAGGGTGCGTGCGAATGTTTGGAATTTAGAATGCAAGTAGAATATTTTCGCTATTCGATGCATTTTCGATTGGAGAATCTGGTGTTTAGATTTTCCCGAATATTCGGCCGCGGCCGAATGCTCGAAAAGACTGCGAATGTTTGGATGGTCTTCCGAACATTCGGGTAAATAAGGAATAATCTTGTGTGCCCTGAACTCTACAAAGCATCTAGGAATTGCCTATTCACTAAGATCTATGCACGATGCATTCATTTTGTTTGTATCGGTTCTGTTGCTGTTTTGCGTAGAACTCATCTGCCCCAGAAAACAGCGGTAGTTATGATTTCTCCTTTTTTTTTTTTTTTTTAATCAAGCAAGTTGCATACTATTTTTTTAGCAATATACTTTATGTAGTTTTTGCATAATAATGATAGACAAAATAATGAGCTTATCTCGATAATGTTTTCTCAAAATATTTAGAAATGTTTGGAAATAAAAGGAAAAAATCTAAAATCTATAAAATCTACAGAGGAAGCAGCCCAAATTGCAAAAGACAAGGGTTGTCAACATTCCTTATTACTGTACACCTATTCCATATTCGAAGTTAGTATTTTTTTCCCCCACGTTCGATTTATATTCGGAAATTTTAATTATTCGCACACCCCTACCTATTTCTCTTTTTTAGAATGAGGCAGACAGTGTGGACCTCGAGGGCATTGTGGATGCTCTTTTGGACCGGAACCAAGACGATACTCCCGTTCTTGGTAAGTGGACAAGCCCCAAATTGTCCCAACTGAAATCGCTTTCCTTCTCTTTTTTTTTTTCTATTCCTCGTTATTCTGTTGCTGGCAATATCCAGGATGTGTTTCAGACAATGCTAGAAGACTGCCGAGATGCTCTACTCGCAACACAAAAGATTTGTCTGTAGTTACTCTGTTGTAAATGTCCTACAAACTGGACTGGCCCTTGTGGCATTTCGTCCTTAGCTGCTAGTAAAATAAAAAATACCAACTCCAATTTTTCTTTCTTTTTTTTTTCTCTCAGCCTAATGGAATTTGCATTTTCAACATTTTGGCATTTCGCGTCCCTCAATGAAATTTTCTCGTACCCAAGCGTAAGGGTACTTGCGTCCATTGCACAGGCAAGCGCCATTGAGGGCAGTTGTCTTTGTCATCTCTACTATGTAATGCATTCACAAATTTTCTGGCATTCGTTGCGATGCCTTTCGCGTAGCGTAGTGGCGTTTCCGTCCGCGTCTGCTCGAGTAGTGAAAGTGGAGTGCTAAGAGGTTATTCGCGGAACCCATGTAGCCATCTGTTGAAGACGTTGGTTTCTACGCTTGTTGCAGGATGGCTTCGCTTTGTAGAGCATTATTTTTTTTAAACGCAAAATGTGTTTGGGGACTGGGGTCTCCGAAGAAGATGCGACGGGACATTGCGGAAATCACTACGAAACGTGCCACACGTACCACAGAGGACAATCATTAAAAAGAACACGTAATTGAGAAGGAATAGCAATTAATCGAGAGGAAAGCACGAAACTCTAATCTCGACCCGAAGGGAATCGAACTCCCGACCCTGCGTTTCCAAACCAGACGCTCTACCACCGTGCAAAATGGGAGACTCGCGAAGAAGAGAGAAAAACCCCGGTTATGCCAAGGGCGGGAAGCGTGCGGTTAACCACGTGACCACATCGTGTAAGGGAGAGGAGGCGACGAGATCGCGCACGGCACGTTGGTGCTCCGAGCTCTGGTTGGAATGATCGGCGAAATGACGCAAAGGTGGCTGCCTCTTTCCTGTACCCACTAATCATTCCAACCAGAGGGGGGTGCTCCGGCATACCCCAATGCTCTCATCTCCCCTCCCTCGGTTCGTTGTAGTATCTGCATAATCAAGAGCTAAGTCTGCCAGAGGCTCCAAGTATGACGCGGAAACTCGTTTTGTGTATACTAATTTTGTCCGTGGGATCAAATGCATTTTTTACTCTCTGGCGTGCTCTGGAGGTGCGTAAGGCAGAGGTTGTGGCGTTCTTCCGTTTCCAGATGGCACCCTCTCCGCTCGTGCGGAGCTGGCGCTTAGGGAGACGGAAGAGGAGCACGACTCGCAGATGATCGCTCGGGACATGATCTCTCGCGACAGTGAGTGGAACGTCGTTCTGCGGGCCTCCGTACCGTATACAGTAGACTGTCGTTGATTTAAACTCCAGGATTTTGTTTGAATTATCGGAAATCCTTCTAAATGTGATGCAGGAGAATGCGATTTGTTATGCGCATGGCTACACATACAAAGCAGATATTTGATAATTTCGTTTGCACAGGCCCATATTCCTCACATGAAACATTGGTGAGTGTTATTAGACAAGTTTAGCCATTCCTCAAGAATGTTGTCTATTGTGGACTGTTTAGGCAGCACATGACACCTCAAAACAAAATTAAGTGTGCTCATCCAGTAAAAGTTTTTTGTGGACTATTAGCCCCGTTGAACGCGCTTCTCACCAAGCAGCGGTACACTGCGGAGAAGCAACACACGTGGAAACGAAGTTCACGGGTGTGGCTTTTCCGCGGAGCGCCAGTGCTCAGAAAGAGGCGCGCTCGATGGGGCCGTGTAAACAAAAAGCTTAATTGCAAAAAAATGCCGTTCGAATTGCAGTATTTTCCGGTGTATAGGTCACGGTATTTTCCAAACATTTTGCTTGGTGCATTTTACACAACCATGCGACTTGTATGCATTTTTTTTTTAATTCATGGTGGGTCATTATTTTATTATGTGCCATCCAGTGGCGTACCAACTTGTTTTTAAGGGGGGGGGGGCAAACCAGAGCCCCCCCCCCCCCCCCCTCCCTCGGGGCGGTGGGGCGGTGCCCCTGGTATCTCTTGGGCGCTGCCGGCCAGTGTTTGCCCTGCCTAGTGGCGTCTTTCAGGGGAGGGGGGGGGGGGGCAGAACACATGCCTTGCCCCCCCACTCTGAGAACTGGGGGGGCAAGTGCCCCCCCTTGTCCCCTGGTTGGTACGCCCATGGTGCCATCTTTCATAGAGTCCCATAACTATGTAGCCATAGGTGGTGTTGCCCCTTCCAGGAGGCGCTCCTGTCGCTGCACTCTTCTACACTGCTCGCGTCGTCTCTGCAACTTGGCCTAGGCTCGTTCTAGTGGTCCAAAACTTGATTCACGAGCGTATGGCACGTAAACGTCTGTTCACTCGGCATGTGTACACTCGAATAAAGCCGACTACCTTCTCCTTTGCGCATTTAGGTCCTTTCGCTGCAAAGCCACTCGATCGCCCCTTGCCAGACAGCGCCGTGCTATGGGCATTTCTTGCGAGTGGAAACGTCAAAGTTGTTGCACATCAAATGGTGTGTGTGAACTAGCCGATTGTGCGAAACTCCGATTTTGTGATACCAATGCGTGTAAAACAAAAAACTCATTGCGGGAAGCATGCAAGAGGTGAGACTTATACAAAGGTGCAACCTATACACCAATTTTTCTGCGGAAACTAGAGGTGTGCGAATATCAAAATCTTTCGAAGCGAATCGAATTGAATAATAAAGGTTACAAATCGAATAGAATATTTTCGAATATGAATAGTAGTTTCGAATAAGAACATTTTTGAAAACAAATATTTTTTATTTGATGTGAATTAAACAAGAATGCTCTATCAAAACAAGTGCAATTTTTTTTTTTTCAACAAACATTTATGAAAAGGTTAATTTAATTGCTAATAAGACAAATGTCATGCGCATCGGCAGGCCACAGCTGAGTTGGAGATCTCGCCACGCAGCCGCACGGACTTTGCGGCATCTCTTTCCGTGGGCAATAGTTCTGCCGATAAAGGCTCCACAAAGAAGCAATAAGTTAAAAATAGATTGTTTTTTTTGTTTTTTTTGGCAGAGGGAGCAAGTCTTACTTTTACCAGTGAAAATGGGTAGAAATAGATAACAAAAAGAATACTTTCAAACTGATGAACCAGAAAATAACACGAGCCAGATATCGCCAATAGCCGAAGTCGGCTGTAAATCCATATCCGAATCCACAGCACCTTGGCTACTGTAGTGACTGTAGGAAGGACTGTAGTGAGTGTGGTCCGTGGCGTTAGTGCTCACGACGATGCAAGTGCCGTTGCAAGTCGTTGCCGTTGATCAAATCTATCGCAGCGTTTGTGCCACGACCACTTCGCCAACTCCGCAATCCAGACATTCTGGCAAGCAAAGGACAGATCGCGCTACCAGCGTGCAAATGACTTTCCAGTGCTTCACGCACCAAAAAAAAAGGGCACTTGGGTTGGCTTTTTGGGCTTGCGAGCTTGAAACCATACTGAACAGTCCAAAAACAAAACGGGTAACTCGACCGCAAGTTCACACTAATCAGGAGTTCTGTGCTATTCATAGTACGCGAAGTACAGTCACCGACCGTTTTTTCGGACTCCGGGGACTTGTTCGAGATTTCGGACGTAAAGGCAGGAATCGTGACTTACCCCATAGAAATGGTGCATATCACGACCAATGTTTCGGACAGCTGGAAGTCCGAAAGTTTGATTATTCGGACAAAATCGTTGCGAGCGATCAGCGGAAAACACCGTCGAGAAGCGGCCATTTTGAATTCTATGTTGGCTGCGAATGGATTGGCTTGGTTTGGCAGCTCTACTTGAAGGGGCACTGACACATCAAAATCATATTTTTTTTTATTATCCGAGACGATTGAAAACGGTGCCGGGACATTACCCTCAAAATTCGAAACTTGGGAATTCAGTATTTGTGAATTAAAAAAACAATTTCCAAATGCCGAATTTGAAGTTCCCGCGCGATCCCCGCCAGTGCAGTCAGTCAAATTTTGCGGTCTCCTGCGACTCGACTTCTGTCGGACCTCCGCTGACCCGATGCAAGGAGCAGGCGAGCTGGCGCGCGGGAAAAATCCGGTTTCTTCCCCAACTCGCCGATCTGCTCGAGCACAAGGCGGAGGCAGAGT